>CM045766.1:111644028-112244028 GCA_025200525.1 Camellia lanceoleosa | reverse complement strand
ACGATAGACAATGAGCGCAAACCTTACGGGGCCTTGATTGTAGTGTGCTTTCCACACTCTTCCCTCTGAGAAGAATTTAAGTTTGAATACAATCCCTACTTTATTCTTTGAGTATATGGAAACTCTCCGCTTTTGGATTTGTGTTGTATAGGAATTGTGTCATTACCACAATCCATATCAAAGTTGATCACCTTAAAGTGTTTTATCTAAATGGTTGTAGGTATTTGGAGACTTCCTTCTCAATTGGAAGGAGTTAAGCATCTTGAGGTGCTTGATTTTCGAGGTAGTGGGGTCAAAAGTATACCATCTTTCAATGAGAAATTGATGTGCCTAAGGCGTTTGTTAGTATCATTTACTGACAACACTTTTTCAAGGGTAGCTTCTAATTGCAAAGTGGTTTCCAAGCTTTTTGCATTGAAGGAATTGATCATTGATGTGAAAGCTCCTCGCAAGCAATGGAGTGTTAAGATGCTAAATGCTACCATAGAAAAGATTGTTCCTGTAAAGCTAACCGTATGAGACAATAGATATCGTAAAGCTGGAGGCATCTACTACATATATATGTGTTCCCAATGTAGACATTCTTAGAATTTTCATCAAGAGAGACGACCTTTGCTTTGCATCATTTCAAGTCTGCATTGTTTGCCACTCAACCTGACCTAGGATTCCTATGTCATACTAAGATGGAAGGTACATGGAATGTGGAAGTTTTAATCCTCTTTGTTTGAGTTACTTGCTAAAACTGATGCATTCGAATTGGTCAACCTCCCTGCTGAGAATCTAATGAAGTTTTTTAAGAGCATGGATCAGGTCCAAGGTTTGCTAATTGAAAGTTGCAATGCAATTGGAACAATTGTGGATGGTAATTCAACAATAAAAAGCCTCGTATTGCCAAACCTAGAGCGACTATACATAAAGAACATGCCAATGTTGAAAAGCATTTTTGGAAGGTTATTTGCCTTTTGGTAGCCTATGCAAAATAAAGACTCTAGTTGTGAGTGATTGCCCGATGTTGATCAATATATTTTCTTAGGGGTTGGTTCAACAACTTTCTGGAATCCAGCAACTAGAAGTTGAAGATTGCTTTGAAATTGAAGAGATAATTATGGAATTTGAGAACACTGGAACGGATCCATTTGTGCTCCCAAACCTGGAGAAAATGGCACTTCATAATATGCCAAAATTAAGGAGCATTTGGGCAAATGAATCATTGGAGTGGCACTTCTTAAATGACTTGAGATACTGGTTGTCCTAACTTGTAGACTACCTTTCAATAGGAAAATGCATTGAACTTGAGGTCAATTAAATCGAGCAAGATTGGCGAATGCCTTAGTGGCAACGAAATGAGGTCAAAGAACACTTTTAGCAATATTGCACCTTGAGTAATTATTGCTCTTTTGGAGATCTTCGATGATAAGAAACTAGTTAATAATGTTGAATAACTTGATATACATTGTTGGGCTCATATCTGATAGCTAAGCTTTTGGGACTAGTAAGGAGGTGTTGGGTTCAAGTTTCTTCATTTTCATTTGGTCTCCATTTGCATTCTTTCTTCGATATGTATGAATGTTTGCATCTCCACGTGCAAGATGGGGTTGCACGTAATAAAGGGTGTTGAATAGCTTGGTATAAATTGTTTGGCCTATTTCCTAATAACTTAAGCTTTTCGGAGAATTGGTGATCCAAAAAGTAAGACAAATAATATAGCGATCCCGGTTGTCCCTTTACTGTTTAGTTGTATTCCAGACTCGGTTCCGTAGAGTTGGTGGTTGTATCTATCTTGTTGTCGTCCTTTAAATCCATACGTTTGAGTTTTAGGATGGGTTGGGCTTGTTTCGAGCAGGTGGGTTGAGCCTTGTCTCGAGCGGAGATTTCATACTTCTAGTATTTTGGTGCTCTGCAAAAACTTCTACATGTTGGTTTTCTATGCTTGAGCGGGTTTCTTCTTTCGGCGGGTCTTCAGCGGTCTTGTTGGCCTTCGGCTAGTACTTTTTGGTGTAAGTTCTGGAAGTTAGAAATTTGCGCTCGAGCGGATTGGTTTTTCACGCTCGAGCAGATGAGCTTTATTCTTGTGTCTTGGCGCTCGAGCGGACCATGGTTTTTGTTCTTGACGCTCGAGCATTGTGTTTTCTGCTCGAGCGGTAATGTCGTATAACAGAGGGCAGCTGGGCATTTTGAAATCATTTTCTACACTTCCTCTCTCTCTCTTACTTTCCAAAAAGATATTTTGAGAGCTTCTTTCTCTAGAAACTCCCTTCTCTCTAGGGTTTGATCTAGTTAGAGTGATTTCCTTACCTTTGGCCTTTGTAAAAGGGTGTTGATCGTCGAGGGCTACGTTTTGACCGAAGATATTGAGTTTTGGACGTTGAATTTCTTCATCTTTTGGGTGTCATCTTTCAAGGTAGGGATAACCTACTCCATTTAATGAGCATTGTCTTTAAATTTTAGCATTATGATATGATGGGGGTCGTTGGGTAATTTTGAAAAGAGTTTGGGCCTTTGTGTAATTTTACAAAAGTTGGGGTTTTATTTATTTAAACTTATATGCATGTTTGGCATGGAGAAATGAGTTAAATGTTGGATTGTTGATCTGAGATGAAACCTTAGGGTTGTAATGTTAATTATGGAAAATGCCCTAATTACATTGATTAATTAATTTGTATAATTAATTGTAAGAAATGAGGAATTGAAATGAGAAGGTCGAGATTGGGAATGTAGGGGATTAAAGGGTGTAGTTGAATCATTTATCGCTCACCAAGTTGAAATGTTGACTATTATATCCGTTGGATGCATTTATTTTACTTTAGAAATAATTGCTTAGGGCTCTTGGTGGAAGTAGTTTTGATAGTTGTAGACAATGCATGATGATTAGGCAAACTAAAACTAATCGATTGGGTGTGTCATAGAGTATGACGGTTGAAAGAATACATTAACTTTATGTATTGATTGGTTATGTATACTACCGATGTGTATATATATATATATGTTGTTTTGTGCAAGCGGTTTATTGGAAGAAATTTGGACCTCTATACCGAAAATTGATACAGCTCATATGCGTATCTTTTGAAAGTGTTGATATAGCTCATATGCTTATCTTTTGAAGTGTTGATATAGCTCATATGCTTATCTTTTGAAGTGTTGACATAGCTCATATGCTTATCTTTTGAAGTGTTGATCTGACTCCTATGCTTGTCCTTTGAAGTGTAGATGCAACTTGTGTGCTTATGCATTAAAATATCGATATAGCTAGTATGCTTATCTATTATGAAATGGAAAAATGTTAAAGATGGGTTATTGTCTCATATAAGTTGTTTGGCTAGGTTATGAACTATGGTATGAATTGAGAGTTGGATAAGAAACGGAAAGTGAAATGTAGCTTGGACATGATTGTCATGAAACTGTAACACGGTATAAATGGGAATATAAGTGTGGACCATCTGTTGAGTGCTATTATTTTAGTCATTGTTTATAATTGGTTTAGTGTATTTCTACTGGACTGTGGCTCACCCTATATGGGAACATCATTTCAGGTACAGGTAGCATGCCACCTCCAAAGACATAGCTTGGGAGGCTAGAGGCGGACAGACCTTTTGTTGTCTATTTTTTTTTTGATGTATTATATGTAATTCAGGCCAAGGGCTTAATATGTATTTGAGTTAGCACTCTATTTTCTTGTAACCAAGTGTTGACTTGGAAAGCTGTAAGCCCGTAGGGCATTTGCTTTGTTGTTAACATGTAATACTGTTGCAAGAACTACTCTGATGAATAGAAGAATATTGGTCTTTTGTTTATCAATGCATCTCAATATTGGCGGGTTTATCGTATTATTTTGAGGGCGTTACAAATAAATTCTTCTTGTATCAAACAAACAACCCTGTAAAACATTATTTTGCAATTATTTGATTCAATTGAATATGCATTTGATTGGAATCCTTTGTTTAGGTTAGGGTAGCTTTGTGAGGTTCAATTGAAATTCTTTTTACTCTTATTTAGATAACCATGGTTAGTGTATTCTAACTAATAAAGGTTCATTATACATTTTAAACTATTCTTTTTAAATTAGGATCTTGCTAGTTTAGTCATCTGCATTTTTAGGCTTTGGCCCAACCATATTCAGAAAGAGAAGTACATTTTTCCTTTGTTTGGTTGGTTTCCTTTCTTCTTCTGTTTCTTTCTCTTTTTCTGGATTTCTTGGTTAACTTGGCTTGCTCTCACTCTCTTCCAAACAACTTTTCTTTTGTCTATTTCTCATTTAATCATTTTTTTTGTTAAAACTGCATTGTGAGTATGATGGTTATCCATTGCTAACAAGTATTTCAGCTCGCTTGGGGATCTCTTAGGTTCAGGGGTTATTAGACTTCTTTGAACACCCCCATCGAGCAAAATGGTAATAATTTTAATAAGTGTAATGCCAATTCACCACCTCAACATATATATGTAGATCTTACATGCTTACTTGGGGTTAGAAGTTCTTCCCTCCAGAAAAAACTCATGTGACATTGACCAGGACTCTACTGATGAAGCCATATCTATAGGGTGAAGTTCAAACTTTTGGAATACATTATATTTTATGGTATGAAGTTTCAAATTGATTCTTGAATACTTAATAACCCAAATGTGGGTTTTGAATCGAAACTTGAGTTTTGAGCTTTTAGCTTGAAATTTTGTTATTGTTTAAGGATGTAAAACCCAAGTTTTGTATATAATTATTTTTGGATAGATTGGTAATTAAATTAATTTATATGGGTCATTTAGTAATATCAAGGAATTAATTATGAGATGGCATTATTATTTCTATAACATAGGTGCATAATTTTGCAATTTTGGAAAAAGAAAAATATTAGGTTAAATAAGCCATCATGCCGTGGCTTTTAGTCTTGGAAAAAAAAAAAGGCGTGGATGCTGCGGAAGGGAAAGGCAGCAAGGGTCTGAAAAAAAAAATTAAAGAAAAGAAACAAAAACCAAAAGGAAGAGGGGGGATTCATAAGAGTGGTGGTTTTGCTTTATTCATCACTTAGGTAAGATTTATTTTATTGTATTCCTATCTATGATTTTAGTGTTAATATATCAATAGATGATTTTATGGGCATATATGATTAAATAAATATATTGATGTAGTCTATGTTAGGGGTCTCGGTTTCACTCAATTTTAGAGTGTATTTTGCATTCCGTTTGGGTGGTTCATATTTTGAGATTGATATGTGATAGGTTAAGTTTAATGGTGGTGTGTTTGTGAGATACAAGATTGACTACAAGAAATAACAAATTTTTACATGTATATAAACAACAATAGAATAATATGGGTTGAGAATTTCCGAAACCGTGATGTCTTTGTTTTGATGCTAAATTGTGGGAGTTCCTAATAGGCTATTGGATTAATTTATTCTATTGTTGTTACAAGAAAAGAAGAATGGGTGCACATAATAATTGTTTATGCGGTGTAATATTTTATTAGGTTTGTGAGATTGAGGTGGATCTTGGTAATTTGAGATTAGCTTGGGAAATATTATTTTAGCTGTTTGAGGTAAGTAACCCTCTATCACTGTTGGTTCATTTTTATTCCTATTGAATTGTTTCAAATTATAAATATTTATTTATAGCCTTTCTATTCTCCTAAAATTAAAATATGGGTCAAGTATAAAATAACATCGGATATTATTATGGAAGTTATTTGAATATTTTGTGAAACTATTCGAAAAATTGTACCAAATGTTTATTCTGAAAATATCGAATATTTTATTTAAAAGTTGCGTATTGTTTGAATTCTGAACATCATTCTAGTTTGACTATGATTTGAACCCTAGCCAATGGGGGTTATTTATTGGCACATAAACTAGTTTCTTTGGGGGTTTTACCGGCATGTGTGGTTTTGGGCCTTGTCAGGGGCTAAGTGAACGTATTCACCAAGACTTGGGTTTTGTGAATTGCATCATTGAACCATTTGAATATCGAACCATCAATTTTGAACAACGAAATTTCATTGAATTACCTCATTGTCTTTTCAATTAAAATGTATTGCTACACTGTTTATTTTCAGCTACGAAACCATCTTACAAAATAATTGTTCATTTATTGAATGGTAGCGAAAATATATTTATTGGTTATCCATTATTATTATTATTATTTTTTGTATACTTGATCCAGCTAGCAGTGATGGTTGGTTATTTACTGGGCTGTCTAGCTTACCTTATTTTATTTTATTTTATTTTTTTTCAGATTCTGAGGATTAGAGCTGCGCGGGGTTTTTACTTGTGGGAGTGCCGAGAGTAGGACTATGATTTAAGTACTTGGATTATTATTTTGTTAGTGGATTATATTAGTGGACTTGGTGGAAATTTCATATGATAAGAATTATTTATTTTTATGGATTTTAGCATTATGATAATTAAGGATTTAATTTGAGTATTTTACATTGTGGGTTATGTGATTGGACTCTTAGCCTTGCATGCTGTAGACACCCCATTTTTGACCGTCCTCAAGACTTGGACATCACCGTTTGAACACCCGGTGATCATCCATGTTTGTGTTCGTTTGGAGTTCCCAGAGTTCTCGGCTACGCGCCTTGCCTCAGGATCTCCGAACTCGACCGTTTTGTGTCTGGTTTCGCACCAAACACTTGTGCTTTGCCTTGGAGGGGCAGGGAATGCCTTGTGAGGCATCCCCACACACCACTGGCAGTGGCTAGAGGCCACCGGCTGGTTGGTGTTTCCATCGGCACTACATTGTGCCGGTCGGCACTCTTTTGTGCCGGTCGGCAGTCAATTTTGTCAAAATGACAATTTTGCCCTGTCGACTACTGTTCAATTGCTTTTTGAGATATTTTGAAGCAGCTATATAGCACTTGTTTCCCCTCCATACACGTATGGAGGGATGAGCCTTTGGTTTGCTTAGCTTGTAAGCTTTGTTGCCTACAAGAGAGGGATCTCTTCTCTTGGCTCAAGGGTTAGAAAAATTAGACATTTTTAGAGAGAAAAGACCTCAGAGAAGCTCTGGTTTTAGGGTTTGAGTTCTATATCTATCCTATCTCTCTTTTGCTCTCTTGTTTGTACACTAGGTGCTTTAGTCCACATTATTGCACACAAGCACCTAGTGTTTCACCTTCCCTTGGCTACTGAGGTTCCAAGAGGTTGTTCTTAGAGTTTTTGACTGGATTAGAGCTTAAGGAAGCAACAACATCATCTTTGGTGAAGAGGTCTACAAGGGTAAGACACTAGTCCTCTTTTTACCCCGTTCTTGCACTCCATTTTTACCTATCTTTGAACTGTTTTTGTGCTTGGTGTTTAATACAAAAAAGTTTTGTTTTTTAGTCCTCTTGATAGTTTATTAAGGGTACTTTGTGCTTTGGGGAAGTTTGGCCCCTCTTAGGCCTTGAAAGGCCTCATTTTGTGCTATTTTGTGAGAGCTTGGTGTTGGGGTCTCTTCACCACTGAAATCTTGAGGGATTTTAATGGTGAAGATGATGCCTTGAAGTCCCAAGAAGGAGAGGGTCACCCCCTCTCCTTGTTGTCCTTGAAAAGGACAAGTTTTGGCCTCTTGAGGAAGCCTATGTTCAAGTGTGTGTTGAGCATGCCATGACTGTTTTTCATGCTTATTATACCATGATATAACATGATTTTAAGTTGGTTTTGGTCCCTTATGCATGCTTAGCATAGTTGCCATGTAATGCCTTGTGATGCCTTTAACATGTCTTAGGTTGTTAGCCTTTATTCGAGCATGATTTAGGCTTAGACTTATGAATGTTTTGTGCTTATTTTTCCATGCTTTAGGTCTGTCCATGGTCGTTTGGATTGATTTTGGCATATTTAGTATAGCTCCTTTGCATTTGTGGCTTGCCGGGCTTGTACGCCTCAAGTATGTGAATGTCTAGCTTGTGTTTCTTGCATCATTTCGGTGGTTTGGAACCACCTAACATGTAATTTCAGTCCCTTTGGTATGCTCATATGCTTGCCTAAGCCGCCTCTTTATTGCTTTGAAAGCATATGTTGTATGCCTCTTGTTTCGACCATTATGCATGCCTTTGAATTTGAGACCCTTAGGTGCCATCTAAGTGGTCCTTTGGACTTAGTTTTATGTGTTAAAACTCTGTTTTTGGTTGCCTATTGCATGCCATGTATGGTTGTGTTAAGTGTAGTTCATTACCTCCTTGATGAGCCTTGAATACTTGGCCCTTTTTGCATGCATTTGCTTGTCTTGTTTAACATGATTTGACATCATTCTATAGCATGATTTTAAAGCTTATGATGCATGCTTAGTGTCCATGATATCCCCTTTCAAGTGTGCTTGAGGGTTGCTTAATTGGTGCCGAAGTGTTAAGTCTTAACATATGCATGTGTGTATGTGTGTTGGCTTTCATTTTTGGGCATTGTTGGCCACTAATTTTAGGCCTATTTGGGGTTGCCTAGATCATGTTTAAGACCATCATTTGCTTGGCTTGCATTGCCTCATGTTTGCTTGCATGCTTACATAAGTGTCTTGCCATGGTCATGTTGCATATTAGCTAACATGCTTAGGTTGCATCGCACCTTGCATACGCGCCTTGTTCCTTGACTTGGTGATAGGAATTGGGCCTTTTTTGCTTATTTGGTTTACATGCATTTGACATGAAAGTGCACAACTTGGTTCTTTGGGCCATCATGCATGGGAATGCGTGATTGGTGGCCCGAGAATCGAGGCACATGCCTCTTTGAGTCACAAATATGATAAGGGGCATGATTGGTGCATACATTGTTGGAATTACATTGCCATGCAAGTTTTTGCCCTCTGCTGCTGTGAGTTGCAGGTTCTGCAGACATTCAGTGCCGGCCGGCAGTGTTTAGTGCCGACCGGCAGTCTATTTATGGCCGATGGATGAATCTTGTGCCGGTGACCTCATGCTGATGCCGGTGGAAGTCCTACTCAGCCGATGATGTCCCTCAGTGTCCTGGGAGGCACTCTTGAGACGTTGGCAGTCTTCTGAGATGCAAAGCAGGGAAAACAGAGGCAATCTAAGCATGACAGTGCAATTCCGAGCAAGTCCCGAGCATGAGTTGCATCCGGCCCTCATCTTGAGGTGGTTTACTGCTTTAATTAGATTAATTAATTTATTTGATTAATGTAGTTGGTCTGTAATATTTTAATTAGCTTACGTAGTTAATTATTTGTATATTCTTTTGGTCCCTCCGAGAGGGGGCATAATTGTAATAAGTGTGGGTGAGTGTTTGTATGTCTTCCAACCCCCACTTATTTCTTCCCTTTTACTTACCTGCTTTTAATGGTTAGTATTAGGGCACGTTTATTTTAGCATACCTTATGCAATGCATACGTGCATCCATGCATTTGTTGACATGCACCGAGCTCGGTACATCATACAAACTGCATTGTATTTCCAATTCCAAATTGAATACGTGCATCGAATAAAGTGCATTTCACATGCCATCTTTAGGGTTAGCCGAGCCTACTCTAAATTGCACCCTTGCCTGTGTTGCATTTGCCACTTAACATGACCTAGGGACATGCATGTCTGCTAACTAGTTTCTTGTTTTGGCACGGAGTACGATGTAAGTATTTTATGCTTTAGCATACCACATGCGTGTGAATGTTGCCATGACAGTATGCTTACCGTGCGGCTAAGTGCTTATGTGAGATAAACTGTTTAAATGCCTGTGGGTGGAGGTTGGATTGCTTGAGTTGGGAAAACTCATTGAAATCCGTGTTTTAGCCTACTTGCGAGTAGCAAATTCCAAAGCATTTTCAAAACGAACGGATATGCAATGTTTGTTTCCAAATTAGGCAATCTAGTCTATACTTGTTTGCTGCGCGCATAATATAGTAATTCTAGGCTAATAATTGGAATAAGAACACATAATGTTTTCAAAAACGGATATCACGGTTAGTAGAGGCGGTCTTGAACGGGCGAAAAGGGTGCTCATAGCTGACCTTCCCCGATCGTACCCAAGCTCCCGAGCCAAGACATCTTTGGTGATGATGGACACGTGGCCTTCGGCACCGAGTCAGGGTTTCCTAAATTTCCCATTTTAAAAATATTTAGGTGGCGACTCTGTAATCTGGCAAAGTAGTCCATGTTTGGCACTACTTTTTCAAAAATCTGTTTTTCTTCAAAACGATTTGCCAGAGTTGGACTCTTTGGTTCAGATTTAGAACCGTAACACAAAAGGGAGTCCGAATTGTAGCATAGAGGCCCACGGGCGCTGTTACACATGCTCACTTAAATGAGTGTGCGGCGTTGTCACGGAGCTTGGGGCATGACAAAGAAGCCTGAGGGTATAGCTTGAAAACTTGGGTTTACAAAAATTTAAATCTTGACCTTTAGAATAAAGCCTTCTAAATTGAGGCTTAGAAAGTTGTCAAAATTGTGGGAAAGACAACTTGAATCTCAGCTTTCAAGACTAGAATGAAAAGCTATGCTGCAATTTTGAAATGCCTTAGCATTTGAAGTTGCATTTTTAAAAATACAAATGCTCCTATATATTTATAAATTTTGATTTGATTTTTGAACCTGAGATTTCGATTAAGACAATAGATGAAAAACTAATTTTGAGCTTTGGCTTCTTCAACTTGTAAATGAGACAAACATGGAGCCAACTCCTGGTCATTGGCCTTGGGATTCCTCATTTGGCCTGTAATCCTTGTACATTTATATATATAATATATATACCATGTCGAGCATTTTCTTACTCCGATGCAACTGTCTAGAATTTTTATTTCAAATTTTGATTTCTGCAGTTTTTTTTTTTTTTTTTTTTACCCACATGATGGTTACAACTGTCATTTTCACATTTGTTTGTATATATACAAGCACATTAATTTTCTTGTTTAAAAAAAAAAATACATGGATTTCTTGACTGGATCTTGATATTGTTATGGAATTGCATTGGGGAACTTTCCTTCGAACCTATTGAATGTTTGACTCATATGTGCTTCGCTTTTCTTTTCATCTTAGGAAGGGTCATGTCAACTACTGCAAATGCTGTAAAGGGCACTAACAGGATTGTCAAGGAGGTCCCTAGAGACGTGTCCCAGGAAGCACCTTCTAGAAATTCTTTGCTTCCAAGAGAAGGCTCTGGCGTGAGACAAGGAAAAGCGATTGCCTCTTCTGGAAATAGCAAGAGGGGTAGAGTGGACCAAACTTCTGGGGTTCTTTATGGGATATCCATCCGAGAGCCAGGTACCGCTTGATTAGAGCTTTAGTGACAAGCAAGACAAACATGACAATGGATCTTTCTGTCTAATGAGGAGCAGTTGCTGTGAGAAAGGTAAGTGAAGAGGGCAGTTTATTAATGAGCCAAAGGAAGTATGAAGTACGTATCAATTTGTGTTGAGACTTGTACCTGTGCTTAGTTTGTGTCAATCTGTATCATTTCCTTCAAAAACTTCTCTGATTTGACTCGTTTTACATTTTTGTCTCACTTTGTTGGTATGTATGATATGTCATGGTATGTCAAAGACAGTTTTAGCTAATGACTGGATCTGTTCTTGTAAATCATAAAGCATTATAACGCAGCGGATAAAATGTCAGAATCATACCTTTTAGCCAAGAGCCTCGTGGGTAAATCACGTACTTCCAGAATCTGATAAACCAACCTAACAGTGGAGTGATATTACAGAATGAATATCACCCACACAAATCACAGTGCAAACGGCTTTGATCGTTGTTTTTGGGAGAGAGTCAAAATATGGGAAATTTATGTGTTTTAGACTTGACAGAAGAGTCTCAATTTATACATGTATAGGGGAGGAGGAAAAGCCTCCAGCCTTTATGGCTGGTTATTAATGCACCATTAACCTCTGCAATAAAAGCAGGAGTTACAAACCTCATTAATGCAGGAGTTACAAACCCCATTAATGCAGGAGTTACAGTTATAAATTCAAAGCATTGAAATGGTCATGCCACATGGGCGCCCATTTCTAACATCTCCCACTCGCACATGAGTTGGCATGACACTGCCATATCTCTATCTCAATCTCCCCAAAAAATAAACAATCTCATACTAGCCAATGCACCGTGCGACCGCTGAGAACACCTGCATGTGGGAGTTCTATACTAGAAACTCAAAATGAGCCATCATAGAGACATCAACCCAAAAAAAACAGAAATAGTGTCTCATATACCCCAGACCCATCTAATTACACTGGTCCAAAAAACATCTCTAATCTCTCAAAAAGAGCATGTTTGACCCTCTCAATTCTTGCAATATATTCACACTCAATCCGCTTCTCATACAAAGCGATGTGAGTTACCGGCAGTGAATATACAACAGTGGTGTAATACTAGATGATCTTCCCTTTGCCCTCATTCCATTTAGTTTAGGATTGACTGCTTTCCCAGTGATGTCCCTTAAGGCCGAATCATACATGACTGGAGGCAACATACCAAAGTAGCAGAACATCAACGCCTTACCTTATGACATAGTCAAAAGTCACAAAAGGGTACATAAATGAAATTTATATCAATAATGACACGTAAGACTCACACGGTGAGGAAACAGGGATCCATTCTCTCACCTCATTACTCAGTCGCCAAGCACATATAGTATGAATACATGTTACGGTGGAGTAACTCTTCCAAAAGAGTGACGTCATCCTCGATACACCATACAGATATTAGTCTAGTCGCTTTCTAGCGCCTAACCCGAATTCTCTATTTGCTCGCCTTTTAGGCGCCAAATGAGATCTCGCATCTGGCTAATCATAACAGGCACAACATGGAAAGTGGGTACTAACATCCAAGTTTGGTCCTTAACATGACCTCATCTTGGTTGTAACCAAGGCGACATACATAGTGGATTATTTAAGCCTCTCTTGGCTCCAAATAAAAATAAACCACTAGTCTCATCCTTGCTTGCTCCCAAGCGCCAAGGGCGATTGCTCGTGTGAGTGAGCCAATCTTGCTGTAGACACCCCATTTTTGACCGACCTTAAGACTCAGACGTCACCGACTGAGCGCTCGGTGATGTTGTATATTGTGCTCGTTCTAAAGTTGCAGAGTCTCGGCTGCGAGCCTTCCCTCCGAACTTCGAGGCTCTTTTGTGCTTTGCTTCGGTTTGCGAACCAGGTCCCGTTTTCTCCATTTTCTCTTCTCGAAGGGAGGAAGAGGTGTCGTAGACCATCTCTCAGTGGACGTAGGCTACGTTTCGTGGTCGTAGGCCATTTTTCCCGTTTGCAGCCCGGTTCCCGATTTTTGAAGCTGTCGACCGTGTGCCTTGGTTCGGGACCGCTTAACTACCTCCGTTTGCTGCGATTTTTGGCATACACCTTGTTTCCTCCCTTTTAAGGGACACTGTGGCTCGAGAGACCAACTTCGTGGTCAAACGCCACCTCCGGTGCTTAATAGTCAGTTTTCGGGCCCTCGGGCCACGCGTTTTGGCCCCCAAACCTTCGTTTTGCATCGGTTTAGGTTCATTTTTGGCAGTGACCTTATTTTCATTGTTAGAAAGGTTGTAGGAAGGTGGGAAGCCAGCAATTGTTTTGAAAAAATAGCTTTATTCCTTCATCGCTCTTCATCGCCTATTTTCTTCACTACAAAACTGATTTTTCCCATTCTCGGGCCACTTTTTCTGCTTTTCCACCACACCATTGTGTTGTACACACCTGGGAGGCCACCAATATGGGTAGCCCGGCCAGTAATTCCCCCTAACCCTTTTGAACCTTTCTAAAAGGTTGGTTTTTCTCTCTCCTGGGTTACATTTTTTGGTTTTTCTCCATACAGCTGTGTTGCACTCATCTAGGAGGCCACCTTTTTGGAGTGGCCGGCCAGCAATTCTGCTTGACCTCTTTGACCCTTGGTCGGTCGGCCAGGGGTGGTGGCCAGCCGGCCACCTGAACCTCTTGAACCTGGCCAGCCAAGCTTGTCTCTCCTGGTGCATTCCAGCTGTGCCAGCTGTTTTGCACCAGATCCTCTGCCCGAGGGTCTGTCTTTTTGGGGGAAAATTTGAATTGGTTTTTCCCCCATTTTCTTTCACTCCTCTCCCTCGATATAACCAGCACCCTATCTCCATTTACAAGGGTTAGAAAAATATACACCTCCTATATCTATACTTCAAGCCTGCAAACACTCTTTGTCTTACATATTTACCCTACACCTCATAGCCTACCACCTCCATCACTCATTTCAGCACCTTGGAGGCCATTTTTAGAGGTTGAAAGCTCAGAATTTCGGACCAAAAGCTCCTGATTTGCTGCTCTTCAAGGGTAAGCACCTATTTTCCTTAAACTTGCATTTTTTTACTTCATCTATAAGCTATACTTGCAAGAATTTTTGGGCTTTAACCTGAACTGAAAATGTCTTATTTTGAGCTCATCTTCATGTTTGATCAAGGACTTTTCTCTGTTTGAGGTCTCCTACTCACCTTTTGTGCTCTATCCCTCTTTTAAGGCTTATCTTGCATAATATATTAGCCTTGCTTGCGAGCATTTTTGGGCTTTGATCCAAACTATAAAGTGTCTTATTTTGAGCTTCTCTTCAACTTTGTTGAGGGGCGCTTTGCTGTTTGAGGCCATATACTTCCCCTTTCCCTTTATCTCTCTTTTAGGGCTATTTTTGCATCACATTTTAGCCTTACTTGTGAGCATATTTGAGATTTTCCATAAACTGTAAAGTATCTTTTTTTGAGCCTTTCTTCAACTTTGTTGAAGGGCACTTGGCTATTTGAGGCCTTTTACTACCATGTTTGTCCAATCTCTCTTTTAGGACTGTTTTTGCATGATACATTAGTCTTATTTGTGAGCCCTTTTAGACCTCGACCTAAACTGAAAAAAGTCTTGTTTTGACATCATCTTCATGTTTGATTAAGGTCTATCCTCTGTTTGGGGTCATCTTCCCCCTATGCATGCTTCATCTCTTCATGATTAGGGCTATGCATTAGAACACTTACATTGGCCATGGTTTGGCCTCTTAGCCACTGAATTCTTGAAGGCTAGAATCAGAGGGGGGTGACCCCCTCTTTCCTTGTCGTGTTTGGTGGCCTTTTTTGGCCTTCCAAAGGACCCCCTATTTGCAAGCTTCCAAGCTTTGTTTCTATCACTTTTCAGTGGGTTTTAGGACCCCCATAACTCATTTCCAGAGTTGATTCGTCTATGCTAAGTGTCCTTAATGCATGTGCTTAATAACCCCTTGTACGCCCTTCCAAAGGAGCCCCTCTTTTTTGTATGCATTGGCTGCATTTTAGTGGTTATTTGGGCATATTTTGGCATGTTTTGTTCACTAATTTTTGCTGGTTTAGTGAGATTTCATATGCTTCATATACATGCCATGTAAACCATGTTTGCTAGTCAAAGTTGCATTCTATTTTAGTCCATCATGCTAGCATCTTTTGGTCATGCTTTGAACTAGAAATGTTCATGTTTTGGGACTGCCTTGGCTCTGTCATTGTGCTTCATAGTCAAATAATGCATGCTTTGTATAGCTATAAGTCAATATATGTGCCTAGTTTTGAGTTTCGGGACCATTCCATGCATTGTATGACATATATCTATGATTCGGGATCATTTTGCATCATGATTCAGTGCTGGAATTTGCATGTTTGAATGCCATGTTTCATGCCTTGCCATGCCTTGTTAGAGTGGCATTTGGTGCCTTAGGTTCGGTCCTCGGTTTGCGTGCATATATGCGCACATTTCGATAGTCTCATTTTCATCTTATGGCCACTGATGTGAGTGTGGCTGAGGTCCACTCATGTTGGTGTAAGTCCATCATGCATTGCGTATGCCATTTCATTTCATAGCATTGCGTATGCTAGGTTGCATGTTAGAGCATTGTGTATGTCATGTTACATCGAGCATTGTGTATGCCATTTCATAGCATTGTGTATGCTAGGTTTTATATTAGTTGCATGGTGCATGTCATCTCATTTGCATTGTGTTTGGGATAGGAGTTAGCCCAAGCACGGGAAATGAGGGACGTTTCGTACTTCGAGTGATGGAACGTGTCTCAATTCCCAGTCACCGACACTCCAGATTATCCATGATGGAGTCTTGGTCTTGTGGTGTTTTCATGTGCATTCATTTCATATTGAGTCGTGCAATTTGACTCCTTGGCCATCATGCATCGATATGCATGATTGGTGGCACGAGGATCGAGGACTACACTCCCTGAAGAGTAGTCATGCACACGTATGTGAAAATACTTAGCCATGCCCCTTTCTTGCTTTCTGTTGCAGCAAATCAAACACCGGCAGTCTTTTGGAGCTTTGTGCAATATTCCGGGTTTAATTGTAAACAGAGGCTAATTGGGGCATCGCAATGGATTTCCGCGCAAGGCAACTCAAGCATGCATCATTCATTATTCGGAACAGAGCTGAGGCGGTCCATGGGCTTGCATTGCCAATTTACTATTTTCCTAGTTCATTTGTTAATTAATTAGAGTTTTGTAGTTATTCGAACTGTACTATTCATTTGGACTGTATATTATTTATTCGGACCCTCCAAGTGAGGGCACAATTGTAATAAGTGTGCGTGTGTGTGATGTATGTCTTCCAACCCCACGTCTTTCTCCCTTTTATTTACCAGCTTATGATGGTTAGAATAGGGCATGTTTCAATTAGCATATAGTACGATAGCATGTTTGCATTCATTCATCCATTTTACATGCATCGGGCTCAGCGCATCATAACTCACTACATTGTATTTCGATTCCAAGTTGAATACTTGTTAGCTGTAGCATCCCATATGCCATCTTTAGAATAGTCAAGCCTGTTATAGTCGCATTTTTGCATGTGTTGCATTAGGCATTTCTGTATAATTAGGGTCATGCATGGATTTCTAACATAGCTTCTTTTTTGGCTTGGAGTACTAGGTAAGTTTTATACTTTAGCATCCTTGCATGTGTGTGAGTGACTGCCATGATAGCATGCTTACCATGAAGCTATATGCTTATGTGATATAACTGCCTGAATGCTTGTGGGTGAAGGTTGGGTTATTTGGATTGGAACAAATCATCAACTGTGATTTTTAAGCCAAGTAGATAGTGGCAAAACCATCTTTTCTAAGCCCACCTGAGGGTGGCAAAATCTGCATTTTAAGCCTACTTGCGAGTAGCAAACCGTTTTCAAAATAAACATGAAATGTTTTGTTCCAATTCAGGCGATCCTATCTATACTTGTATGATGTGCGCATCACATAGTAAATCTAGGCTAATAACCGGAATAAGAACGCATAATGTTTTCAAAACTAGATATCATGGTTAGTAGAGGCCGATCTTTGATCGGGCGAGCGAGGGTGCTCACGAAGTGACCTTCCCCAATCGTACCCAAGTTCCCGAGTTGAGGCAACTTTGGTGGTGATGGACACGTGGCCTTAGGCAATGAGTCAGGGCTTCCTAACTTTCCCCAAAATAAAATATTTAGGTGGCGACTCTGTATCTGGTAAAGCAGTCCATGTTTGACACTTCTTTTCTAAAAATTTGTTTTCTCAAAACGATTTGCCGGATTTGGACTCTTTGGTTCAGATTACGAACCGTGACAATTTGAGTCCAAACTGTAGTGAGCCCAAAATGAACAGAACGGGACTCATCCTCCCGGGGCGTTCGAGGACGTCTACACTTGCCTGCTGACATCATCATCTGCTAATCATTATGACACAAACCATAATAGTGTCAACATCCCATCATCTCAAAATAAGTGATCGATTTAAAAAAAAATAAATTTGACCACAGCTTGCGCAATTCTAGATTCCAAACATAAGCCTTATCAACACCTCTTGCGATAAGTATATACAATGGAATCCACCATGTGCGCCTCACATGAAGTGATTTAAGATCACTACCTCTTGCGTAATAACCTCGCTAAAGATATTTTGGTGACCAATTTGCGTTCATTCTTAATGCGCCCAACTAGCGCAGATGCGCCCAACTAGCGCATTGAATCTTACAAGGAGCAAATTTATATACTACTAGTAAAGCATTTTATCCACAATCTAATGAGCAAGGTCAATGTCTAAACAACTTAGTTGACCATTTACCAAAGATAACACTTATCATGCCGAATACGCCTGCAAAGCGTACTTTAGGTCCCACAACAAAAAAGATCAAGGAATATAGGTCATTTGTTTCTCCCAAAGACAATACGAGGATACACTCAATAGCTAAGGCTCTGGCTTTTACCGATAGGTAAGTCAATGGGTTTGCAATTTTGCATCTAGAATCATTCTAGGATATTCCTTATGTAAGTCATCGAAGACAAACCAAGAATTTTCCCAAAGTAATCCCTAAGGATCATGCATCCGAGCATATAAATTACATCACCCATGTCCATCATATCTAAAATAGAGGACTGCCCACCCTAGGTGGCGACAACCTTATAAATTCCTGGCCCATAATGACCAAGTAAGGAAAAACTGCTTTTTGGACCATTGATCATGCCTCAGTGGTCTTCATTGATCATCGTTGGCCTATCATGGCTTGACGAAATCTAAGAACCACTATTTGGATAACTGTTTTAGGCTGCAAAAGATTTATTAGAACTAGCAACCTTTTTGAGCTCCTAACTTTTCACCATAAAAGCAGAAGGTAAATCCCTACGGATCTACTTATCCAATTCTCTAACGAGAAAGTTGGGTCACAATGTCCACAAATCAATGTTCCGAACTTATGTCAATCATAGCCTAAGTCAAAATAACCTCACTTCCTAGGAGGAAGTCTTCTCATGGTCTACACTTTCTTCAATGGTGCGACTTTTCGGTATCTAGCGAGTCTTATGCCTCAACAATGACTATCCAATTTACGCATAACTTTAGAACAGTTTTGCGTCATAATGGAAAGTCAACCAAATTATAGAAAGGGTTAATCCTCAAAGACTTTGTCTTAAACTGCGCAACATTAATCCACTTTCTAAAAATAGGGGACTAGAGCCTTTGGCATTCTCCCAGGCTCTTTATCATCTTGCGGAGTAATCATGAATGTTTCCCTCTCAATCACCCAGTGATGACGTGGAAAATTTTCACATTCGCTACCACGCAACTAAGAATATAGAGTATTCTTCTCTAATGGAGTAATCCATTAGTAGGCACATCGCTCCCACTGTCCCTAGGATATTGAAAATTTCTTTCTATTCTCAACTAGGCTACATAGAGCACTATGCTTAGAATTCTCTATCGTATAGAGTTCCAAAAACTCTATTCACTTCACCTTTACTAATAAAACTTTATGTGACTTAGTTACACTACCACAAAGCTGCTTACCTATATGCACATGACCCAGAGGGTTTACATGACCGCATACAATAATGTGCCACACGACCCTTTGTGTTTTCAAGACAGCATACAATAATGCGCTATAGAACCCTAGGTCTTAACTTCGCAATCTTATGAGAAGTTAAATAAAGATAAGCTGCTTAACGGTTACAGATCGCCCATAGATGGCTCTCTGCTAACCCATTACTCAAAATGGAGTGTAAAATCTGATATAGAGGGCACTTAGTTAGGGATATAGGCAACAAACTAGTGCAATTCCTAATTGGGAAACATTTTGCGCCATTATCCACCTAACATTAACAATATTTAATTCCTTATCTCTACTACACCATTGTGTTGTTGAGTACTAGGAATAATCAATTTTCTAAGCATCCATCTCTCTTCACAGAGTTTTCTAAAATAACTCAAATAGATACTCGCCACCTTGGTCAAAACTAAAGGCACGAAAGCTATTATCTAATTGATCTCAACCTCATATGTGCAATGTCAAAAATCATCTCAAAACTTTTGACTTATGGGAGATCAAATAGTCTTGACTCAGATGCGTATCGTAATCTATAAATGTATTGAGATTGAGGCTTAGCTATCATACTCATATACATATCTAGTCACAAATATCATAGTGGACTAAATGCGCCACAACAAATGACCTTCTACGGCTTTCCTACTTACTTGGGCACACCCATTGCAAACAAAGTTACACATTCACATGAGAGCAGGATGTCATAAGTGAGTGGGCCCGAGAAGGCCTACTCAAACCATCGTGTCATCATCTCATTAATGTGATTAAGTATAATAAGCCACTGGTTCATGACCAATGTCATAAACTAATTCCAGTCATCTTAATGTGTGAGTTCTCGAAGACAAGTTTTAAGGGTTTAGGCCCAACTAGGTAATGACTCATGACTAATTCATATTCACTAGATCATAAAAGGATGTCATGGAGATATCAAGTGCGCCTAAGTCGCAAATTTAACTAGTAAGTGCTAATCCCCTGCACCTTCAAGTCAATTTTATTCTCCATACACTTTACTGTATCTAGTTGAAAGATGACGATACTCCTCTTGCCATATCTGTTTCTCGCTTCATAGTTACTTGCAATTAATTCTACTATCCATAAGAAGGAGAGAATAAGCTATCAACTATGACAGCTCCTAAAGTAACTTAAGCGCGAATTAGGCTAAAGAGTCTAATTCAACACAATGCTCTCATGAGCTATGCGTCAAATTCTTAGAGTCATAACAACCTTGTCGGCCTTGACCTTTTCATTATTATGCTGCAACGTTTGCGGTTAGTGGTAAACGTTATTCAAAAACGTTAGCCTAGCTAAGGAATCATACAAAGAAGCCCCTCCTCATGTCTCACACTCAAGTGTGGAAACAGTAAGTGTCCAGACTTAGACAAGTTGGCAATGCTAATAGATTTTGCAGCCACTAAGCGCTAATCTTTTCACTTAGTGTTAATAGATTTTGCAACTTCTAAGCGCTAATCTTTTCACATAGTGTTAATAGATTTTACAGCTTCTAAGCCCTAATCTTTTCACATAGTGTTAATAGATTTTGCAGCTTCTAAGCGCTAATCTTTTAACTTCACATGATATTTCAACGCACACTATTATAGTGCATGAAATTTTGCTCCATCCACTACCAATAATTGGGTAGAGAGCAAAACACTGCTCATACTGGCTACTTGTCTTACACTTAATGACTAATTTATTTAAGCTCGCATTTCTTGGATGACATGACTCTTGAATGTTACTTCATCCAATGATGTAACGTTATTTACAAGTCAAATTACAAAGTCAATCTGCACAGCTCAATAGTCAAGATCATATACAGATCTATTGAGGGCTTACAAATTTCATAAATCCAAAACTCGCCAACCAAAACTACGTAGCGTGTCGCTAACCATAGCGCCCACATTAGTTTTTATTATGCCAAACAAGGCAACAAAACCACGACGACTTTGAGTCATGTTTCCTAACTTTGGCTCAATTGAGGCTTGACCTAAAGTCTCCAAGACTTTTGCTCATCTAAAGAATGGGATTACATTGTTCACATTTGAACATCTTTACTAAGTCTAGGTCAACCAATTAACTTCCATAAGCTAAGTCAATTTAGAGAAAAATTCGCATTGGGATTAATTTGATTAGCATAATATAATTTTGCCACAAAAATCTAAATTAAATAGTGACAATATTACACAAGTCGCAAGATCGAAAATCCGCTATGTTCGTAATCATCTCTTGCGCCACAGGTGACAATTATCCAAAATTCAATTTAATTTATGCGCAACATATTGGTTTTCGGGAGTTAATCTACAAAGATTTCTCTCAACCGAATAACCTCCCACTGACTATGGCATGTCTAAAAGTGTGATAAAAATTTTTAATTCCATACAATAGCATTATAATATAGATTCACAACCAACTCATGCTATGTCACAATTAATAATGGAATTTAAACAAATAACAATTAATCATGCTATTCTAATTACAACATATTAGAAACTCTAGGCAAAAAATAACAATATCCTGTATTTAATATTCGAATTATGCCATAATAGAAACTATATCACTTCTGAAATTTTCTGGAATTTTCTGGAATGATTTCTGTACTACCGGACTCCATTTTTCACAATAAAAACATTTATGGCATAAAAAATGACATTTATGAACATGAAATGACGTATTTTATGGGACATCTTCCTCCATAATAAATAGTCATGTATATAATATGTACATATATATATATATATATATGTAAATATACACATGATAAAAGAAAGCACGAAAATACCCATACATGCTCTGATACCAATGTAAATCATAAAGCATTATAACGTAGCGGATAAAATGTCAGAATCATACCTTTTAGCCATGAACCTCGTGGGTAAATCACGTACTTCCAGAATCTGATAAACCAACCCAGCACTGGAGTGATATTACAGAATGAATATCACCCACACAAATCACAATGCAAACGACTTTGATCGTTGTTTTTGGGAGAGAGTCAAAATATGGAAAATTTCTGTGTTTTAGACTTGACAAAAGGGTCTCAATTTATACATGTATAGGGGAGGAGGAAAAGCCTCCAGCCTTTATGGCTGGTTATTAATGCACCATTAACCTCTGAAAAAAAGCAGGAGTTACAAACCCCATTAATGCAGGAGTTACAAACCCCATTAATGCAGGAGTTACAGTTATAAATTCAAAGCATTGAAATGCTCATGCCACATGGGCGCCCATTTCTAACAGTTCTGGTTATTGTTTATGGAAATATGTAAGTCTACTGTCCCAGACAAATCTACCCAGATTTTTCGGGGTAGTGTATGTCTATTCACTGATACGCTGATATGGCACTTCACCTGAAATGGAACGTTCTCGGTTAGATCAGCCTATCATTTACGAATGAGTGTGTCGCAATCGGCCAATAGTCCTAGTTCATTAGATGGAGGACAGGCACAACATCAATTTTGGAAGGAAATTTGGCACCACGGCCTACCTAGAAAGATCAAGGTATTTGCTTGGAAAGCCTGTTTGAACATTGTCCCAACCCGAGCTTTATTGAGGCACCAAAAATTACCGATTGATAAAAATTGTGCACTGTGTGAAACAAAGGTTGAGACCTTAGTGCATTGTCTCTGAGATTGTGTATTGGCCAGTCGGGTTTGGGACCTCAGTCTGGTGCAATTGGAAGTATCACATGGGCATGCTCTAATTTTCTACATTGGGCTTTGGAGGTCGACAATCTTGTTGATGAACATGGTTTGGAGTTCTTTTTCGTGCTATGTTGGGATTGTGGCTTGCTTGCAATCAAGTCGTCTTTAGTAATCTTCACTGACCTGCTGAGGACATCGTTTGCTGGGTTTGTGTGCTTGTGAAAGATTTTGGTCAAGTGCATAATCAGGTGGAAGGGGTTCCCACAACCACACCTATTGTTTGTTGGTTGGTGCCAAGGGAGGGCTTCTACAAAGTGAATTTTGATGCTGCTGTTTTCTCGAACCAGAAATTGATTGGAGTCAGAGTGATTATTCGAGATCATGTAGGGAAGTGATTGCTTCATTGTCGGAAAAGATTCAGTGCTGGGGTGAGGCTGATTGCGCTGAGGCCCATACATCGTTGCTATCACGCCCCACATTTTATTTCCCGGAATCCATTACCAAATTCATTAAGTTTATTCAATTTCAGAGATAACATGCGGAAATTCTTTACATCATTTGTAAGAATAAATAAAGATTCTCTCATCCGAAAATGCAACATGTACATAACTAAATAAATCGCCCGTAGGCTTACATCTTTAACAGCAAAAGAAAGGGTTTAACCCTTTTTACATCAATGGCATTCCGCCTACAAATAAAAGGCCCCGTGGCCAACAGGTAAAGAAGATCCTCAATCTTGAAACACTTCTCGATGTTCACCTGAAAAGGGATTAGCAACGTGGGATGAACATAAAAGTCCAGTAGGGATCTCAACATGATCCTAAACAATAGCAACTTACAAATCGCTATGATCATGAATGCATCAAATCATATCATATACATAATGTGACAATTTATATAGAAATATACTTATATAGGAACTTTTCTGAAAAACATTCTTTTCATTCAACAACATTAGCAATTTACTTTTCTTTCTTCATGTTACTTGTTTTCCCAAAATTCATACGACAATGACAAGTTCCAGAAAACGATTCCGCAAGCCCATTATGTTTTCTTCCATTTTTCCAAACTTACACCTAATTTGCCTTTTCAAAACATGTTCACAAGTATTCAAAGTCTTTTACATTTTTCACAATCTGAACACAATACTTCCGTCTGTTTCCAACACATTCTTAACTATATAAATATGCCTTTAATACAAAAGGAAAACAATAAGCAATCAATAGCTACCTACTTCAACAATGGAGGCAACATGGCCTTCTAGGACAATAATCATAATAACTCATGATATACCCAGATACACTGAGACAATAATGATGAATAAATTTTGTTCTATCTGCCTTAAGCAAGGTAAGTCAACGATACACCTTGCCATAACAAATACCAAGTCAAGAATACATCATTTTCATAACAAAATTCCAATTCAAGGATATAGCTCATTATCATCTAAACATTTTAAAATGAGACTACAACTCATCAATTGAAGGATATAGTTCATTATCATCTAAACATTTTAAAATGAGACTACAACTCATATTATCAACACTTCAATCATAAACATCATTCATACACTTCCATTATCTTGCCATTTTACGAAACTACGTCCGAGGGAACCGGCATCCAAATATAAATAAGATTTCGAGACTTTCACCCTAGATACTCCAGCCAACTTAATTATCAATGGAGTCGATCCCTTATCTCCTCCCAAACAATATACATATGCAATGTATTTAAACACGTTGTCATATACAATGACCACTTTATTCACATATACAATGTATTTAAACATGTTGTCCTATACAATGATCATTTCATTCACATATACAATGTTTTAATCCAACCGTCATATTCAATGACAAATTCCAATAGATCAGTTTCAATTTACCAAATTATCATGTAGTTTCTACAACAATCATGGTTATTCTCCACCGATAGCCCAAGGACAAAACCTCTAAATAAATGTATTACATACACGTAAAACAATAATCCAATTCTCACAAGACTTTTGGTCCAGTAACAATAATATTATGTAAATGTTCCAAAGATCCAACCTCCAGTTCATTATCAATTCAAAAGGGCGATGATTTCATTTTCTTTCAAAAGACTACCTTTCTTTATTTTTCCAATCTACACAACTCCAACCATTTCTAAGAATTCATTCTCGTCATTTTACAAAACCCAAACCAAATTCATTCTCTTTATTTTACAAAACCAATTCCAGTGGTATTACAACCATAACTCAACTCAACTTCATGTGATTAGTTTAAAACAAAACCAACTCCATGGTTACTTCTCCTTTTATTTTCTTTGGATATAAACATAATCATACAACCCAGATTAGCAAATTATATAAGGATTATTCAACTTCCTCCCTTTTAAAAATCCATTATATCAATATCATTAAATTAGGGCTTTCCTCCCTCTCTACACAAACATAATAAATCATTTTCCCAAATAACCCAACAGCAAACAACTTTACAACTCCAATCACAAATTACCAAATCATAGATCCGCTTTTTAATAATTAACAAATTATCAATTCGTTATATTTAAACATAACCGACCCAACACAATTTAATGTTCATATCATAAGACCCAATTAAATCTAAACAACCACCAAGTCCACAAAACTTCAACATCAACACCAAATCTTAGATCCTTTATCATGATTTTCGGAAAAATCCATAACAACATGGTTTTTATGCAATAAAGACTACCACATGTCTATCTATAAAAGTGGTATTGAAAAAGATCAAAGAAATCCCTACCTCAAGCTTAGAAGAGGAGCAAGGAAGAAGAGCCCAAAAGTCACCAGCGACAAAACCACAAACTGCTCAGATCAAAAGGAAGCCCTCGACAAGTTCTACAATGTATCTCAAAGGAGCAAGGTGATGAGAGGCCTCCAAGCAAGTAGATCTAAGGATCTAAGGATGAAAAAGTGCCTTTTTGAGAAAGAGAATATGTTTCACGGTTTAGAGGGAGAAAAGAGAAGAAGAAATAAAGAAAAGGGTTAAGTGGAAGCCTATTTATAGTACTAGGTCAAAATAGAAATAAGCCCCAAAATCAACCCAAAAATCAAGTCAAAATCCCCAAATAGTAGGGCCCAAACCGGACTGAAAAATCTGAAAAAAGTTGCAGGTGTCGACCCTTATAGCAGAGGTGTCGACCCTTAAGAAGAAAGCTGGAACACTTTGATTGACTGCACAGCAGGTGTCAACCCTTCCCCAGGCTGGTGTCGACGCCAAAATGTAGTGAGCAATTTCAGAACAAGGGTCGACCCTTCCCAGACTGGTGTCGACCCTTGTGGTCAACTAAAAGAGAAGGTGTCGACACCACCAAGACCGGTGTCGACTCCAGAACATGATTTTCAAGTACCCAAATAACTTTTCAACATAAACAAACGTGAATGAACAATCCCAACAAGTTTAAATCAATTTTCACTCATCCAAAACCAAGATACAACAAGACCAAAGATTCCCAAAACTTAATAAATGGTTCAAATACACTTTCCAAAAGTTTAAAAAGGGTACAAGTACTACAGTTGCGAGCTACAAATTTTGCCATCAAAACTGGGACTTTGATATCCACCTTGAAGGCGATTCACTCGTCACTCGGCACTATTAAGGCCCTTCAGATGGGAGAGTTCTTCCTTTCCCCCATGGCCGTCTGTTACAGCAAACTGTTGAATTGTGTTGGAGCTTTCAATGTCTCTATACAGATTTTGTGACTGGGAACAAAGAATGATTGTATGCATTGAAGAGGTTCCACCAAATTTGTGCGCTTTAATTCTTTCTGAATATTTGTAACCTGCCTCATGGCTTTTCCCATCTAAAAAAAAACTATTAACAATATCAACTTATCCCATTTGTTATGAACTACATTTTGATCTATTCAACTATAAAAATATTTCACCTTTCATTCCTTTTAGACCCTCTATAAAAGGAAGACATGATTTTTATACTTGAGAAGGTCAATATTTATGGAATCTTGATATAATTAGCCATAATTTTTAATAAATGTGTTTACTGTCAAGATCTCATCTTGAATAAATTAGATAGTTGTGTTTTTTTCATGATAAATTAAATGTAGTTGTCAGCATATAATTTGATGACCTATTTTGCATAAAAAAAGTAGGGGAAAATTACAAAAATAAAATAAAAATTCAGAGTTTGAACTTTATAATATATATATTTTTTGTATTTTTAATTTTGTTACTTTAAATTTTAATATTTTGATTTCTTTTCAATTTAAACTATTCGTCTATTTTTATTAAATAAAATTTTCTAAAAAACATGTATTTTAGCATTTTGGTGACGTCTCTTACATTTATTTTAGTATTTTGGTTATATCTCTCCCATAAATGTAGACAAGTTTATGTCAAATCATATGAGTTCTCTATGTAAAATTTTCACTTTGGTAAGGGCATGATGAGTATGTTCCATTGGCGTTGGAAAATGTAAAATAAATCCAACATTTGTGTTTTGATAATATAAAATTTTTTAAAATTGAAAAGAAAACTCTACAATTTTCAACTTCAAACACATCTCATATTATATAGGTAAATTTTATAATACACATATCAAAAAAAGTGTGTATCACAATTATGACTTTTATAATGTTTGGTTATAACAACGTGGTGTTGATTATAATTTAGCTATGACTGAAGAGTGTTTGGTTATGACTCTTGTTTATGACTTATTGTTTATTATGACTGTTATTTAGTTATGAATGAAGAGGTTTTTAGTTATGCTTTAAGTGGTGCTTGGTTATATAACTCATTGTGATCTTTTTAGTTATGATTGTAAATGATTTGATTATGACACTTTGTGCCACAAAGTGTTATAACTTGTAGATGGTACACTTATTTTAACATATGTGTATGGTAGAAGAACCTATATATGTATAAAATAAATAAAATTCATAGGGCAAAGTAATAATTTTTTACAATAGGTCGTCTCCAGCTATTGGAGTGGACGACGCTGTTTGGGTTTATGAGGTCCACCATGGGCCATATTCAGTTATTTGAATTGTTCATGTTTTAAGTCACTTTCTGTAGATCATTCAAATAAAAAATCAAGTCGATTCGATACCTTCAATTACATAATTTTATAACATTTATTTTTAAAAAAATGAAAGACGAATAATTTTAAAATAAATTGTGTATTATTTTAAAAATAAATATGATAAAATTATATATCTACCTAATAAATAGTTTAAAGAGGAAATATATTTTTTTTTTTGGAAATATTATTGTATATTATTTTTTTTTTTTTGGAAATATTATTTTTTTTTTTGGAAATATTATTGTATATTATTTTTTTTTAAAGCTCCATAATACAAGAAATACAATAAAGTAAAAAAACAAAACTGAGTTTACACTGAGAGCCGGTCGGGCCTCAATGAAGCATGGCTGGGCGTCACGACAACCGGCTGGGCTTCAATAGCGGCAACGGCAGAATTGGGAAAGCCGCACGATATGTTTGTTTAAAACAAACTCAAACCTTATTTTGCACACAACCTTGGTCGAAATTCCTCCTTCTCTCTCTCTAACCTTCTCCTCTCTCTAGATTTCCCCTTTTCTTGAAATACCCAACAACCTTCGCCATTTTTTCTTTGAAACCCTTTCCCTACTCTATACTTTGAAACGAACAAAATTGAATTTGGTGGAGTTTTGGGGTTTCCCTTTGGTTTTCCTCACATTTGCCCACTTTGCTCACACTTTCCTTCCATCCCCCTTTGATTTGCCAAAACTTTTTCTCTCTCTCTCTCTCTCCCCCCCCCGGGTTTGAATTTTGGGATTTTCACCCATTTTCACCCATCCTCTTACTTTTTCTTCACTTTCTTCACTTTTCTCTATGGCTAGTGATGAGGTTCCCATCCCAGACCCTGCCATTGGTATTGGGGTCGTCTTAGGCACAGATCTGGAGGCCGAGGATGCTCCCGTATTTCCTCTCCTTATTGACAAGCCATTTGATGCAGCCACCTACTAGCCACGTACACATGTTCGCCAACAGGCGGTATCTTGAGATTTGAGGGCCTCATTCCAAGGATAGATAAGGACATCCTACTGAGAGAGCCCGTGGAGCACTTGTCCACTGATGCCTCCATAGTAAGCAACTTTCCTTTGTTTTGATACACTGCTGAATCTCACAAGTAGACCACTAGTTAATGTTTCATACACTCCTCATTTATAGGTGATAGCCAAGAGGATTGGTAGGATCCATATTTGGCCCCCGGCGTTGGTATGAGAGGCTTTTCGCAGAGTTCCGGGCACTAGTTGATACCGTCGGCTTTAGGCCTTTCTGCTCAAGGCTCATACAGATGAGGGTCGAGTCATTGCTGTACGGGGCCTTGATAGAGAGATGGTGGGACACTACGGACTTATTCCACTTCTCATCGATAGGGGAGCTGACTCTAACCCCGTATGATTTCGAGATACTCACTAGCCTACGAATTGGGGTTGGCGGCCTGATCCCATTCGATCCTGATATGACGTAGTGGAGAGTCGCACAGCGTCAGCTTCTTGGAGTGATCCTAGACATCACCAGTCATGGGATGGTGAGGTATAATTAGTTCTTTGATCATTTCTCTAAGTCCCAGCCCGCTACTCCAGATGTGGTCGTCCAATACACCCGCGGCTTCCTTATGTATGTCCTTGGTACTACCTTATTTGCGAACAGGAAAAATACCATGGAGTTATATCTTCTGGGGGCACTGGTGTACCTACCGCAAGTGACAGAGTATGACTGGAGTGGCGTTGGCCTGGCCACCTTATACTGCTATATGAGCTCTGTATCTCGCCACAAGGCAGATTCACTCGGCGGCTACTAGAGAGTTTGGGAGGTACACCTTATATTTACTTTTTCTGTTCAGCTTTACATTCTGTTCAATTTTGTATTTCCCACTCTTCATTGCTTTGTATTTCCTGTTTATCTGCTCATTTACTTAATTAATCTTTTTCTGCTTGTAGCTCTGGGTTTATACATATTTCACCTCTCTGGCTCCGATCCTAGTGAGGCCGATTGAGTTGTTAGTACCCCACTCCCGGTACTACAACTCTCGATTTGAGCACCGCCACCACGTAGACCGAGACTTCCCCTACTTTCGCCCTTTTTTTGACACGATCACTGTGGATCAAGTAACAAAATATTAACCTTTAACTTTTACATACTATAAGCATACTACACTACTTCCCATACTACACGGTCATTCTCATACTGTTGCTTTTATACTACACTATCATTCTCATACTGCACTGTCATTTTTATACTGCTTAGATTTCTGACATCTAATGTCTGCTTCCACAGGTTGACTGGCATCCTTGGGAGGGTATTTCCCAGGCGTTGAGGACGACCTATGTCGCTGTATGGCATGCCTCCACCGTGCGGATTCTATGTGAGGGCCCTTTTGGCTAGGTTTACTACTGGAGGAGAGGTTCATCCGCCAAACACGAGGCGTCGCTGACCCCAACATTCCACATCCTCCTCTTTTAGTCATGAGGGTAGTTGATGAGCTTTAGGATGGTCCTCAGATTGACCTCCTGATGTTGGGAGAGGATGGTGATCGACATCATGAGCCTGGCGACTTCACCACCTTCTTACATACTCGGGTGATGGTGCCTCTTACCCTGGGCGTGGTTCGCGCTGTTCTGGAGGTTGTTGTTATTGCTGCTGCGGTTGGCGATGCCCTTGCTGGAGGTGCCTCTACCGTTGCTCCCATTCCTGCGTTTCCTGTGATTCCTACTAAGATCATGTACACGCATCCAGATAGAGTGATCAAGCAAATCCCTCTTGAGCATATCGAGAAGAGAAACCGTAGGCTAGCATTCGCTCTTGGCATCGAGCAGGTACACATTTGTTTATGCTTCTACTCACTACACTTTATCTTGTTTTGTTTTCTACCATTTCTGTTCATTGTTCTCTATTACTTCTGTCTACCTTTCTCAAATTATATTTCTTTTGCAGATACCTCGGGCTTATACTAATGACCTCTTCCGGACGATCGACTGACTGCTCTTTATGGTATGGAGGAGACAAACGGCTTTAGTCACTCATGGGATTGAGGTATACTTTGTCTATAGTTCACTATTGTTACCATACTGTTTATACTCCTGTTAGTCCATACTGATTCCTGTACTTTTTTTAGCTTGAGTCGACGCTAGCAGTGCCCGCAGGAGCTCTTCCAGTTGGGAGAAGAAGGAGATGAGGCCTAGTGAGGGGTTAAGGGGGAGCCGATAGAGGAAGAGGCTGAGCGAGGCAGCGCTCACCTTCTGAGGAGTCTTTTGATAGGTTTAAGACCCCCAAGGACAAGGGAGAGGAGGTTGACTTGTAGTCCAGTAGCCCTAGTAATGACAGTGATGCACCTCTTTCGTAGCCGAGAAGGAAGAGGGTGAGGATGGGTTACTGATGAGGATGATGATTTTGTTTTTGTTTTTGTTTTTGTTTTTGTTTTTTTTTTTTTTTTTTTTGTTTTTTTTTTGTTTTTTTTTTGCTTTGTAGTTAAAGACTAGCTTCAGATAAACCCTTTTGTTATTTGAAGGATTTTCTTTTATTTTGTTGCCTTGTAAAACAATGATCAAGATTGGACTCATTAGTTTATAAAAGACAAGTTTTTGAATGATCTCGTTGCACAATGTGATGAATGACATGTGATGAATGGCGCAACCTTTGCATGGTAACTTCGCATAAGACTTAAAACAATGAATATCTACTCTTGCATTCATTTTTCAGTTGGATAGCAACCCATAACTAGACAAAATGTAAAATACAACTCGATAACAAGGAAACGAAACGAAAACAACTCAAAAATACTAAAAAACATTTGGTTCAAACAAAACAAGACGTAAAACACAGCCGCAGTACGTCAAGACAAAGGCTAGCTTTTCCTGCAACTGCACTGATCTGAGCCACCATTTAGACCCTGTCGAGCCTAAATAGGCACGGTCGGGTTTCACTGAGGCACGACCGGGCCTAAGTGTGAGGTTGGTTAGTGCTGCCCAGCTGTCATGCACTGCTCATTCTCATCCTCTATAAATGGTGCTCCCATGCTATTTTTTCTGGTAGAATAGCAAGTCTTTGATATTTTGCTCTCAAGATGGAGACATTGTGCAACAATAGGCTCCGAGACTGGATAGCCACTTTAGACGGCTCAGAAAAGGTGAACTTTCGCGGTTTTAGCCTAAATGCCCTGTTTTTTTTTTATCTACACTCCTCTTTGCTTTCCATTCCTCCATGCCGTTGTTCGATGTTGGAATCCAATCACTCATGCATTTCAATTTAGATCACAAGAGGTGTGTCCGACACTCAAGGAATTTTGAGCTTTAATGGAGTCCCGACATGATGAAGAAATCATACCACAGCCCTATTTTGGCTATGCTCAAGCTTTGGGACGGATGTATGGGTTAACATTAAACGAGGCTCAATCCTTGGCACATGATGGGGAGCTAGACATCTCTGGCATAGTTCATCAATTTTCTGCCATTGGAGACAGGAGTGACCTTCTTCGAAGAGGCCACCAGCAACATGTTCTCTGTTTATGTCTCCTTGCACAATTCCTCCTTGCCCCTAGTTTTGGTGGAGCTAGTATCCAATTGATCGAAGTGGCCCAATGTTTGAAAGAGGGTAAGAGTTGCATGGGTTTGGCACTGGCTGAAACCTCAATGTGTTTAGATGCTTTCTGTCGAGAAGAGACTACCCGATTGGCAGGGAGTCCGCTACTTCTCCAGGTATTATTTTCGACCCTTCTAATTTATGATTCTTACATCACTCAACACTCATTCTCTATTTTTCTCTCATAGCCTTTCTTGCTTTTCTCTCATCGTACACCTATCTATTCTTTAATCTCTGTTATTTTTCATCCTTCTCCAGGTATGTTTGATCGATAAACTGCAAGTAGTAGACCTTTGCCCTGAGTACGCAGCTCGAGCTTACTTCTTTGGCCAACGGCTGGTGGATTTCCCCTTAGAGGGTTTATGGTGTGATTGGATGTGCAACAAATCTGCAACTGACATAACTTGGCATTGCCCTTGGCTTAATTTGGCTGAGATGAGCTACAACATGTCCTGACAGTCGGGTGTAGAGTTGATTGGCCTTATACATTGCGTATTCTATTTTCGTTTCCAGTTCCGACGCTAGTTCGGGCATAATCAGATGCGTCTAGATGAGAGAGCGGAATACACAACTTCATTTTCGGTTCATGCTTCGCACTTGTCCCGGTATCTCGTGGCCTGGAGGACGAGAGAGATTCTGGCCTCTGCCATTAGTTTCAGTTACACCCTATCTGAGGACTGTTTGGCTTGGCTTGGAGAGGAGGCAAAGGTTAGGCCGTCTTTGGCGTAGAGCCACCTACCTTAGTTGTGCCCCTAGTTTTATTGCTTTGACATTTTCTTTTCAAGTTTAAGATGTAAAATCATCTTTGATCTAAATCAAAGAGGGAGAATGTACTTGTGTTGAAATCAATAAAATTAAAGTTGCGAGCATTGAAATTTTCCTTTCGGTCCCAAAAAAGGTCCAAGTTGTAAAAAGGTAAAATTTTGAACAAAATTAACATTTATTAAAACTTTTCAAAACAATTTTCAGGAACGATCACCACTTGACATGCATAGAGTCGATTCTCAAGATGTATAGTCCTGAATCAAAAGAATCATGACTACCCCTGATTGCATATCACTGCTATTCTACACTGTAATCAGCTTTTCTTCCCAAAATAAAGACCATAACCGAACTAATAGATGATGAACAAAGATGACCTGATCAGGAAAACGGATAGGACAACTGAGTTGGAGATAGCTACAGCTGAACTTCAGGGTAAAGTTGCCTATGTATCCCAAAAATGAAATCAAGCCTTACGTAGTTCAGTTCAGGTTCACTTGAGTATTAACTCTCTCCTTTTGCGTTCTAACTTTTGCCAAAGTTGCCCTTTAGGGTTTTCAACCTTGTGAGCTCAGTTTTTCTTTGTTTCTAATTTTTCATACACTAACTTTTGCCTAGGTCACCATTTTGGGTTTTCGGCCTAGCAAGCCTCTCATGGGTAGTATTTCTTCAACTTGCCCATATTGATCGGTTGTGAAAATTCTTGGCCACCTAGGTCCATGAGGATAACCGCCCACCTGACTAGAGTGACTTGATGATGTAAGGACCAGTCTAATTGGGTTTGAACTTGTCCCTAGGGTCATGGATGGGAGCTCAGTTGTCTTTCAGTACCATGTCCCCTTCTTTAAGATTTTTGGACTTAACTTTCTTGTTAAAAGCCCTAGCAATTCGGCGTTGGTAACCCTAGACATGATACAATGCCCTCAGTCTTCTCTTATCAAACAACATTAACACCTCAAACCTACTCTGTTGCCAGTCTGTCTTCACTATCTGACATTCAGCCACAACTCGTAACGACGGTACTTCAATTTCAATTGGCAAAACAACCTCCATCCCATAGACAAGAGAACAGGGGGTTGCCCCTGTAGATGTTCGGATTGAGGTTCTGTAGCCCCATAGTGCAAATGGCAGTTTATCTGGCTAGTCCTTGTAAGTTTCCATCATCTTCTGCAGAATTCTCTTGATATTTTTGTTCGCAGCCTCAATAGCTCCATTGGTTTGTGGCCTGTAGGTCGATGACTTATGGAAAGCCACGTTATATTTTTCAAGCAAGTCTATTACCTCTTTCTTGAAGCGCGACCCATTATCGGAGATAATCTCATTCGGAATCCCATACCTACAGATGATGTTGTTCTTGATGAACTTAGCCACAAGCGACGCTTTTAGCACAGAGTAGGATTGGGCCTCCACCCATTTCGTGAAGTAGTCGATTGCTACCAGGATAAATTCATGCTTGTTTGACCCCTTAAGCGTAACTGCACCGATAACATCTATTTCCCAAATAGAGAATGGCCATGGTGAAGTCATGTTGTAGAGCTTCGATGGTGGAATGTTCATGTGATTGGCATGAATCTGGTATTTGTGACAGCGCCGAACATAACCAATACAATCCTCTTCCGTGGTTGACCAATAGTAACCTTGTCGAAGGATTTTTCGAGCAAGCATCACATTGTTCATGTGGGCTCCGCACTCTCCTCTGTGAATGGCCTCCATAAGGCGTTGTGATTCCTCTTCCTCCACACAAAGTTTATGCATTCCTAGATGGCATCTTTTGTATAGCTTGTCCTCGCAGATGATAAATTGAACGGCCAGACGTCGTATTCCCCTTTTGTCTTTAGCAGTTGCTCCTGGTGGATACACCTATTTTTCTAGGAAATTCCAAATATCATAGTATAAGGGGTTCCTGTTTGAAGCCTCATCTATCACGACAATTATTTCATAGGTTGGCGTGTACTTATGTTCAATAATGATCAGATACATCCTGACTCCCAATGAAATGTCTACCATAGAAGATAGAGTTGCTAGTGCATCAATGAATTGGTTGTTCTCTCTTAGTAGATGGGTAAACGTTAACTTTTCAAACCTTAGAATTAGCATATCCAAGACTTGATGGTAAACCTTCATTTTCTCCTTTTTAACTCGTCAATCTCCATTCGCTTGAGACACAACCAAGTTCGAATCCCCGATGACGTCCAACCTTTTTGCCCCTAGTTCTAGGGTGGCTTCTAAACCAGCAATACATGCCTCATATTCTGCTTCGTTGTTGGATACTTTGAACTGGAGTTTGAAGGCTAGGGGTATATGTGAGTCATCGGGTGCTATCAACAACACACCGATCCCATAACCGTATTGATTGGCCGCTCCATCAAAGTACATCATTGACATTTTTTCCTCTATTTGCAAAATGTCTTCATTTGGAAAAAAGTACTCCACCATTTCATCCACTTCTACTAGGTGATCTGCCAGGAATTTTGCTACAACCCTCTCTTTAACTGACTTGCGTGTGACATATGTAAGATCAAATTCGAAGAGAAGAAGCAACCAACGGGCTAGCCTACTCGTAAGCACTAGTTTCTGTAAGAGACATTCGATGGGATCTAATCGCGAAACTAGGATTACAAAGTAAGCTAATAGGTAGTGCCTTAACTTCCACGTAGCCCATACCAAGGCTAGACAAGATTTCTTGAGGGGAGTGTAACAGGTCTCGTAATTCAGCATTTTCTTGCTCAAGTAGAAAACAACTTTCTCCACCTTGGCCTCTGACTCTTGAGCTAACATACACCCCATGGTTGAGTTTGTCACTGACAAGTACAAGATCAACGGTTTCCCCGATTCTGGCAATGATAACACAAGCGGATTCTGCAGGTACTGCTTGACCTGTTCAAAAGCAAACTGACAGCGATTGTCCCAATGAAACTTCTTTCCTTTCTTCAGGAGACCAAATAATGGTTCACAAGTCAAGGTTAGTTTTGAAATAAATCACCTTATGAATTGCACTTTACCCAGAAAGTCACGCACCTCGTTTTCAGTCCTTGGTGGTGGCATTTCTAAGATGGCCTTGATTTTAGAAGGATCTACCTCAATTCCTCTCTGTGTGATTAGGAATCCCATCATTTTTCCCGTTGTTCCGCCAAAGGTGCATTTTTGTGGGTTCAACCTCAATCTATACTCTCTAATCTGCTGAAAGAATTTCTCCAAGGTGGTATAGTGGCCCTCTTGATCTTTGGACTTGATAATCATATCATTCACATACACCTAAACCTTTTTGCGGATCATGTCGTGTCGAATGGTGGTTGCAGCCCTTTGATAAGTAGCTCCAACATTCTTCAATCCAAACAGCATGACTCGATAGCAATAGGTGCCCTATGGAGTAGTCAAAGCGATATTCTCCTTATTCTCAGGTACCATCAGAATCTGGTTATACCCGAAAAACCCATCCATGAATGAGAGCAATGCATGGCCCGCGGTGAAGTCTACCAACTCATTAATATGTGGCAGTGGAAAATCATCCTTCGGATTAGCTTTATTCTGATCCTTGAAGTTGACACAGACTCTGATTCTACCATTCTTCTTTAGGACTAGAACAATCTTGACCAACCACGTCAAATACTCAGATACAAGCAAGAACCCTGCCTTAATCTGTTTGGTAACTTCTTCCTTGATCTTCAAAGCTCAATCTGGGCAAACTCTGTGCAGCTTTTGCTTAACTAGTCGGGCCTCAGGGTCAAGAGGGATCTGGTGCTGTACAATCGCCAGATCGATTCCAGGCATGTCTTAATAGGACCACGCGAAACCATCTTTGAAATTTTTTAATAAAGCGATTAAACGCTTACGTTCCTCTAAAGACAGCGTGGACCCTATCTGGACCAAGCAAGGATCTTCCTCAGTACCCACGTTAATTGATACGATTTCATCTGTACAGGGTTTAACACGCCTCTCTTCCTCATTATCAACCAAATTTTTCAAAACTCGAGGAATTTCTTCCCCTTCGTTTATGTCAAAATTTTGAAAATTAAGATCAGTGCAACAAACCAAAGGCACAGAGAAATAGGCAAAGTCCACAGCATTCCCATTCAAAAAGTTTGGATCTTCGATTACAGTGGACTTAAAAGAAAGGCTAAAAGACAACCTAGAAAGAACTTTGGTATCTGGGTTACCACTCCGTAAGCAGACTGATGGAACTCGAATCTGACTCTGACTCCATAGACTCAGTGGAATCAAATTTGGACTCACTATCTGATCCAGAACTGTTGATGACGCCTTGCTCAAACTTCCAAACTAGGCATGGAGCCTCAGACGCATCCACGATAAGATTGGAGAAATCTGTTGCTGTGTTATCCCCGATCATTGAGATAGTAAAACCATCCCCCAAGTTGGTGGTCTCAGCTTCCGCAGTAGAACTTATCAGTAGGTTAGCCAGAGATTTTTCGAACAGCTCTTCCTCTTCGATGTCTAGATTTGTAGTCCTGCCTTGATCTGTGCTAAGGCTCAGGTCTACTTGTTCATCCTCCTTTCTTGGTAACTAGTGCCTGAAGAAGATCTCGAACCTTGGATACCTTGTTTTTGTTTCCCAGGCATACCAAGGCTCTGGGAATCCACAAAAGAGGAAGTCTTCCCCTTGGCGGACAAAACGTCCGTTCAAGGTTCCCTGTATTGGTTTGTAGACTAACTCATACTGCCTTCTAGTCCTCTTTGCTTTCAACCTTTCTCTTAATTCTTGCTCTTTTCTTTACTAATCTGCAGCGGTAGGTTTATATCCCAGCTTAAAAGCGTGGGGGTTATGATTGATCTTCTTAGCAACAATACCTCCGTACCTGCCATTTCGGCCTAGCCCTACTCCGGGTATATGCCCCTATTTGTTCATCATGTAGATGGATTGCTTACTTACGTAGTCTCCATTGCCATCTGCCATGATGGTTTGGACTAACTGGGCTTCTGCTAGAGAGAAACTGGAAAGGAACACGTCCTTCTCTCTATGTATGATTTCCAATAATGGTGCAGTGGTTCCCTAGGGAGAATGGATCACAAAATTATCGTACACATTGGCAATCCGACCTTTGAAGGCGTACTTTAATAACTGATAGACTGTTGATGACACAGCCCTTATTTGATGTATCCAGGGCCTTCCCAGCAGTAGATTAAAAGTGTCTGGAACGTGCATGACATATAATTCCACCTTATGTTTGGGCGAGCCGATTAGGATATGGCTCTTAAATGTTCCCATAACATCCCGGCTTGTATTGTCATAAGGCAGGACGGCTTGGGTCGTGGGTGTAAAGTCAACCGGCCTTAAACCGATGGCATAGGCAGTTCTCACTAGTCATACATTGATCACCGATCCGGTATCTTCTAACACCATCGGAATCCATTTTTTTCAACTTTCCAAGATCACATATAAGGGTTAGCTGTGGTTGGCACCCTCAGGTGGTAACTCCTTATCTACAAAACATATCACCAGCGTAACGTCCCCAGATGTTACCAACGATACCAATTGGTTCGCATTGGTATCGATAGGCAATTTAGTCCGGTTCATTGCCTTTAATAGTACTTGCCTATGCTCTTGAGAAGCCATTATTAGCCCCCAGATTGATATGTCAGCCTGAATCTTCTTGAGCTATTTCAAGACCAGGTTTTCTTCAACATCCTTCTCTTTTGATCTCCCAGTCTCCTTTCCAGAGATCTCTGGCTGGTCTAATGCTGCGAGTTTGAAGTACTAACCGCTCTAGATCATATGATTGATCTTGTCAGTATACCAAGTGTCATCCGGGGTATCAGCTTTCTAACCTTCGTTAGTGTATACATGACTTAGGTCGCTGTCTTCCCACCACTTTTTCACAGTCATGGCCGGGCTCGCATCAGGTTCTATCTAGAACATGTTAACATCATGAGCCCCATCATCATACCATTCTTCCTCCACCACATTCTTGGTTTCTGAATCCCGATGTTTTCAGAGTTTTTGTAACATCCTTTTCCAATCATTGGGCTCCCATTTAACCTTTTGGTAATTTGGGCATCACCCTCCATTGTCTTGGGTTCTTCTTTCCTTTTTCCTTTTTCCTTTTTCCTACTCCAGAGCTGTCTTCACCTGGATCTCTTCTATCCTTTCCCTTTGAAATTGTTCTAGTGCCTGTTCTTTCTTAGTCGAGGTTCAAACCTCGGCTTTTGCAAGTGATTTCCTCTTCTGTCCCAGTCTCTCTTATCTGTTTTTCCACATCTAAATCTTCTTCACTCAACCATCCATTGCTTGTTTCTGGCTAGCTCGAGTCCCACAATCCCACCTGAACACTGCTTGTATCCTCCTCTTCGAAGAAGTATAAATCCTCCAGATCCTCCTCCAGATCAGCCAAATCCTCTTCTAAGTCAGCCAAGTCATTTAGGCCTTGTTCAGGCCGGTCATTTTGATATTGCCCTAACTGGCCTTCCCCGACAACATTAATGCTGAGAAAGTTCGGCAATATGACTACTGGCTTTGGTTGATTGATGTCCACAATGTTTAAACTGGGATCGTACTCCTCTGTGAGCAAGACCCCCTTCTCTATAACACGGGTATCAGGCGACCCTATCTTTAGTGCATTCTTCTCTTTCTCCATTTCTGCTACCACCAGCTTGGATTGGGTTTGTGGTGTTAAATCCATCATGCACATGTATGTGCTTTCTGGAATAACCACCTTCGATTTTGGTAGGTGGGATGAGGTAATGTATGTGCTAGGGTTGAAGGTGGGCGGTTGTGTATAGATGTGGTTAATGTTTCTGGACGGAGGGACGTGGTTGCGTGCAGCAAGTGGGTTGGTTGTTACGTTTGGTTTAGCGGGTAGGGCGATGATTTTGTTGTCAATCAGATCTTGGATCTCATGATGTAGACAGTAGCACATGTCCGTGGGATGGCCATGTTGTTAGTGGAAGATACAATACTGGGTAAGGTCATGTTTAGGTGGCAATGGGTCTAGAAGTGGACAAGGATCGAGAGCCTTAAGATGCCCCATTTACATTAATAGCTTGAGGGCGTGGGTTGGGCTCATATAGAGGGGAGTAAAAACTCTTCGATTCTGGGATGGACCGGTATTTTGTGAAGGTTGTGAGGTTGTGGCAATAGTAAAGGGATCAGCCATCTTGGTCATTGAAACAACAAGATGACATCCACAGTCAGGAATACCTCATCGCTAGCTTTGGTACTCTGGGAGAACGGCTTTCTTACAGGTTCTCTTATTCTATAGATAATACCCTTTTTGAATACACTCTCAATCTAGACCTCTAGCTCATGTAAGGAAGCAAATGTGCACAATGGTGCCACTATCATTCTCTACAACATGTTTGGCTCAAGGTTTTGGACCACTAGTCGGACTTGTTCTCTTTCGGTAGGTCTATTTGTCATTTGGGCTGCCTTGGCTCTCCACCGAGCGACAAAATCGATGAATGATTCTTTGGGGTTCTAGGTAGTAGCTTCCAGCTCACTAATGGTTACCTCTATCTGGGTGTTATATGAATATTGATTGACAAACGCCTCAGATAACTCCTCCCAATTCCATTTGGTTGAGTCCTCCAATTTAGCATACCAGATGGCCACTACATCAGACAGGGTTCTCCCAAACAAGGAAAGCTTCTGTGCTCTAGACAAACCCATGGGCCTCAATACATCTGAAAACAACCGAACATGCACAATCAGATCCCCACTTCCATCAAATCTATCAATGTAGGGCATCTTAAGATTCTCCGGTAATCTGACCGAAGCCTCAATGTACTCGTCTTTGATATTCGGAATGGAGTTGAAGCCCTGGGATTTCTTCAATGCTTTCTCCAATCTAGCAATCTTAATCAATGCCGGATCAATTTCATTGATATCAAAAGGAAAAATTCCTGCAGGGGATTGAACCCAAGGTCGATAAGCTAGAGCCGAGGGAAACATATCCTGAGGATCTGGGACTGGTAGATTTTCAACCGGTGGGAGTGGATCAAGATTTGGCTGAGCAGCCGGGATCGGATGCACAGTTGATGCTGATGCCCCAGATGTACGTCGTAGATCAACAATAATTTCATCTTGTGCAGCCATCCTCTAGTTTATAGTGTCCATGGTTCTTTGGAAAGCCTCCATCATGGCAACAAATTCCTCCGCATTCTGTGTTGTATTTCTATGCCATTGTTGGTTTGGGTAAACTAGATGCTAGTGAACCGATGGAGTGAGAACGGATAGGTATTTGCAGAGTGTTTTGTACTGTTGTTGCTGACTGTCTGTTCTTTCTTCATCGAGTGATTGGCGGAAGTAACACTAACGCGAGCTGACCACTAACAAGGTCTTGAGCTTTACAAAGCCTACCAAAATAAGTCCACAAAACTTGGGGAATATCGAGTCTTTCTGAAGCTATGATGGTAAACTACCTAGCAAAAAGGAAGAAAGAAAAACATAATCAAAATGGGACAGCACTTTGGCCCCACTTCACAATAGTCATAACACATAGTTGAACTGTAATCGTTACTGAACTCTGTTCTCAAACTCATATTGATATGAACCATCCTGTATAGTCTCACTGTGAAAGCACATACCAAGTAAAAGAACTAAAACACTCCTATGAGCGGGTAGGGTCACCATGTCCTAGATTTTTGACATGATTTAGGCTGTATTATTTCAAACAACAAGTTTCACAACACCCTACAAATGGGTGGCATCTTCTCCTAAGTTGGAATAGTCACTATAGCCTCACTATATGCAACTAGGTCAAATGGTCAAAAGGGTACCTCAGCAAGATTACCTAATATACCTCTCACACCTAACACCGATATGTGAAAGGTGGATCAAGAGGGATAGCGGTAATCCAGATCCAAGGGTTGTGTTTCCAATATAGCAGAGCCCATGACCAGTTAGCCTTTTGGTAAGCCTTTTGGGCAAGTCTCTAGCAAACCGTTCAGGAATAGCAGATGGAAAACACAGTGACTTAAAGTAACCATGCAAATGCAATGCAAAGAATATATAAATGTAGATAAAAATTTACATCATGAGTTTCAAGTCAAGTTCTCTAACTCCTTAGCAGAGTCGCCAGAAACTGTAGCTCACTTTCCGTGCTCCTTTCGGAAGACAAATAGCCCTACAGTTCGGACTCCCGTGGTTCTGAATCTGATTTCACAAGTGCAATGTGAAACAGTGAAAACACAAAAAGAGTCCAAATCCCGCAATTCTTTTGAAAAATTGACATTTTGAATCAAATACCAAAAATGGACTACTTTGCCAGATTTCAGAGTCGCCACCTAAATATTTTGGAAAATTTAAGAAACCCAAGACTCGTGCCAAAGGCCATTAGTCCGTCATCACCAAAGTGTCTCAGCTTGGGAACTTAGATACAAGAGGGAAAGGTCATGAATTGAGCACCTCACTCACCCGATCAAAGATCGGCCTCTACTAATCATGATGTGATTTTTATTTACATTATATGCTCTTGTTTTGATTATTAGCTATTTTTTATTATGTTATGGACACACAAATATAGACTAATTTGCGAGAATTGGAACATTTGATTTTGTGTTTATTTTTGAAATTGTTTTGTGAATTTTCCACTTGAAAAAGTGGGCTTAAAATGGACATTAATCAAACTATCCCAATTCAAGCAACTAGCCTTCATCCATAGGCATTCAAAAAGTTATATCATTTAAGCAATTAGCCTCATGGAAGTATACTTTGACATGGTAATACAAACATTCAATGCAAGATGCTAAAACACAAAATTATTCACTTAGTACTCCGAACCAAAACAGAGCAAAATAATTAGAAAAATATGCATGCTCCTAACTAATGCAATATGACTAAATGTAACACACACATTATGTATATTATAGGCTCGGCTATGACCATGGCATATGATTCCATTTAAGACATGCGATAAAGCACATAATCAAGTAATGAATTTGAACATTGATATTGGGTTAGTATGATGAGCCGAACCTTGGATGCATGTAAGACAATGGATGCAACGTTTAAGAATGCTAATTTGAAAAATGATGTTCTATTCTAACCATTGTAAGCAAGTAAGTAAAAAGGAGAAAGACGTGGGGTTGGAAGACATATAACTTATTACACATTTGCCCTCGTGCAAGACGGTGCGAATCAAAGTCTAAAAGTCCAAATTAAACTAATTCTTACAAGACTGAATGAATAAATAAGAAAAGAATTAACTAGCTAACAACTCTATTACAACAAGGATAATCATGAGAAGTAAACTAACTATCTAAGTTAATTAGCTATAACAATTACAAATAAATAATAATGATAATTACAACACTAATAATTAACAAGACTAATTGTAACAATAACAATAAAAATTACAACGCTAATAATCGGAGCATTAATCTACAACATTGAGGTAAGCAAGGATGTACAAGGGTTGTATGCATAGTGTCCAAAAATTGCTCTGTCTGCCTAGGCTTGTTCTGTTTCACCTTCATCCACTGCTCTTTGTTTTCTGCAAAACATACTGCTAACCAAACATTGATGGCTGGCCGTGCCTCAATAAGGCCCGGCCACGCCCCAAAAGGGCCGACCTTGCCTTAATTTCATGCAAAATCCTATTTTGTGCTCTGAACTGAAAACAGTGCAGACAGAGTTATTCTAGACTCTGTTTGTCCCTCTCACACTTCTCTGTCATGGGAAAGCCTCGAGAGAAGGTTGGAATCATTTCCAAAACCATCAATGAGCAAGTTGATTGCTTGATGATTTCGGGTACAATTTGGACAAAGATCAATAATGCAATGAACAATAACCACCATTCCCTCCTATCATGGAGTGAACTCAAAAAGGGAGGTAGAGACATTTCAAGGTTCATCAAAACATCATGAATTGATGTTAGACAACCCTTGACACAATGAACTCGGTATAATGTCCGGCCGAATCCCAAGCAATATAACTCATTTTTCTTTATGTGGGTTGGTTCATTTTAAGCCAAATTCATTAGTCTTTGCCATCCTTTAATCCATTAAGTCCAAGGTGATTATTACATCCACTAATAGATTACATCTACTAAGTGAGAAACATGTCAAATGGGAGGTGATTCTCAACGTGAACAAGAGACTATGCTGTTAACAATGAACCTCCGTAGAGATTAAGCTATTAAGCATAGATCTCTAGTTCTTATTTTGAATAACTGTCAACCGATTGAAATAACTCTCAAATGAAAGAAATGAATGGCAAGCTGATTATTAAAATGAGGTTCTTAAACATGGAAATTAGTTAAAGAAAAGCTTATAACAATAAACAACAAGCTATGTATGCAAACTTACGAGACAACAATCAAGCTAATTAAAGCATGAACTAACTAAACAACCTAGGAAAGCCCTAAAACAGCCCTTAATGGATTAAAAATAGTGGCTCAAAGTGCATGAAAAGAGCCTACAAAGCTAAACAACAAAGAGAGAAAACAAAGCTAGTAAGTAAGAACAAGGAGGGATGGCTAACCCCTCCACTTTTGAAACCTCAAAGCATGATTTTTAGCCTTTTTTAAACTCTAAAAAATAATTTAAAAAGCAAAGGAAAGGGTGTAAAAGCAAGGGTTTGAGTTATAGGTAAACGTGTAAGAAAGAGTGTTAACTCTCTCTACCCTTTTGGTGGCTCTCCAAACCCAAACTTAAACACTTGGAAAAGAATCAAAACAACACAAAACTAGAAGAACTAGATAGCAATAGATAGAACAAGAAGTAAAAGAGAGGATGACAAGCTTATACCTCTTAAAGAAGTGAGCTTTTGTATATGAATCAAACTAAGTCCTAACACATTCTCAAGCTTGAATTATGGTGTTCAAGTCTCAACCGAGGTTCCTAGGCTCAGGTGTGAAGGTGTATATGATGTATGGATATAGGTTCAAGGTGATAGGCTTGCTTAAAAGGTTGCTTGCACAAGAAGAAGGAGAAGAAGCAGCTCTCAACAAGGTGTAGAGGCTTTTTAGAAATTCTTCAACCCTCAAAACAGAGATACAACTTTGTTTTTATAGAATTTGAGCAAGACCGGTCATAAATATCTTCAAAAACGGACAGTTGGCAGGCATCTGCTCAAAGTATTTCTCACTACTAAGGCACAACCGACCTTCAATAGCCACGGCCGACCCTGCGACCGAGCCTCAATGTATTCCCCTGGTTTCCTACTTCAGACACAACACAGGGTAGTACAATGTGTAAAAATGGATTTCTGGGGTATAATCAGTGGGAATATGGAAGGTTTGGGATTGTTTCGAAGCTTAAACATACCCTCTTCGTTGAGACCTCAAACTACGCACAACATGACTTTCATCATCTAGTGTACCGGGCAAAGTGCACGAGCCTTGCGGGTGGTAAAAAATGAGGTGTCTACAATAATGCGAAAAAATGAGATTTTTGCCAAGTGGTCCATAAATGTCAGCGACCCAAATTACTATTTTCTCCTGCCTCCTGATGAATAATTACGGGATAATGTATTTTTTAATTTTGCAATGTCATTTATTTTTAATGTTATTTTTAGTCTGTATTTGCAATGTCATTTTTATGTTCCAATATAATTTTGAGTACTTAAATTTATTTTTTCAAATTTTCAATTTCTTTTCATTTTTTATATTTGTCTAGTAGGGTATAATATATATATATATATATTTTACAAACAGATAAAAAAAGGACACAAAAGACAAAAAAAATAAAAATAAAAAACTAAAAAACCTATATCCAAACAACACTTACAAACTTGGAGGGAAAGTTGGTTAAGATTTGCCAAAATAGCATGTGCACCATTCGAGCACCATTGCTATAATTTGGCAAATTATTATTATTCATTGCCAAATTATAGCAATAGTAACGGTATTATAGCAACAACCATTAAAGATGCTCATACTTAGGAGTTAGGACAACCTTAGGAATGGGTTATTTAAATTGATTTTTTATTAAAAAAAAAATATATACAAAAATAAATAAATAAATAAGGAGAGTAATGTGATAATTTATAATGTTTTTTTATTTAAAAATCACTCTCCAAATGGGAAATAATATTTTATTTGGTAAATTACACTAACACCCCCTAAGATTTCTATTTAATACAGATTGTCCCCTCATATTTGGAAAATTACACTTACCCTCTTGTCAGATTAAATTGACATATTTGTCCTTTAACTTTCATACATTTAAAATAATAAAATAATACACATATTTTGTTTATGTCGTTTTAAGGGAAATAAAAAACATTTTCTTTAGTTTAACTAACACAAAAAACTTGAGGTTTTTTTTTTTTTTTGTGTTTTTTTTTTTTTAATTTTTATTGAATTTTTTTAATATTTTAAGCAAATTTTTATTTAATTTTTGTAGATACACCTAATCTAGATATATTTAAGAACTATAATATTTTTTGATATTTTTTTTAAATTCACCAAATACAAAAATACAAAAATTTAATATATTATCTTATTTTGTTATATTCAATGAATTTTTTTAAAACAATTTGTATAAATTTTATACTTTTTAAATATTCTAGATTAAATTGATCTAATCTAGATATAACGGTTGAAAAAAAATGAAAAATTATATTCATATATAAAAATTTATACAAAAAATATCATAAAAATGTTGTGATAGTGATATTGTTGTAAATATAAATCATATTTATAGGTGTTCTGTTAAAGTAAAGGGCCATCATTAAGTTATATCATTGTGTTTGAAAATTCTATATAAAATTTATGTTTATATTTCATTATTCAATAAGAATATGTTTAGATAGAATTTAATAATGAAAAGTTGTAGAATGCAATCATGATGATAAGAAGAAGAAATAGTAGGAAAAAAAAGGCAAGATGTTCATTTAGAAAATTTTAAAACATGACATCAGTAATTCAGAGGAGAATTTGTAATGAGATTACAAATCTCAAGAAGAGGAATGCAATTTTTCAAATGTGAAAGGAGATCTATATTAAACATAAATTCGGTGTACTTTATGCTATTTTTATTATAGTCATTCATGTATTATATAATATAAAAAAAAAAGTTAATTACCCAAAAGTCCTATTTACAAATGTTATGGCAGTCTAAGTCCTATTTAAGATTTTTTTAATTAATAAGTCCTATTTAGTAAAATCGAGAATATTATTAGTTTTTCTCAATTTTTAAAATTAAGAAAATTATCAATTTTGCATAGTAATATTCCAAATAATTATTTCATTAATTGATAAAAAAAAAAAAGTAAAGTATGAGATTAAACGTTTTTATCCTTTTACTTATTGATTTGATTCAACAATCCAAAAAAAATCGAGAATATTAACATTTTTTTTTCTAGTTTTAAAATTGAGAACATTATTAATTTTTTCATTTTTAATTTTTTTTTTTTTTTCCAGTTTTGCACATCAATGTTATATCATCATACTCATTTATAGACACAAAATTTTCAGTTTTGCACAAAAAAAAATTCAGTTTTATCAAATTTTTCAAAAAATAAAAAATAAAAAAAATTAGTTTTTCCTTTTTTTTTGTACATATATATATTTTTAGTTTTTTCAATTTAAAAGTTAATTATTTAAAATTTTAAAAATTAAAATAAATATCAAATCATCATGTTCCTTTATAAATAATCATAAATGATGAACAATTATTATTTAAAGGGAAATTCTGACCATTAAAAATTTAGTGGGACTTAAAGGTTCAAAAGATTTTAATTAAGACTTAATAAAATATAAATTTATAAATTAAAATTTATGTGTAAATATCCCTATATAAAATAAAAAAAAATTCCTGCTACAACTTTTAATTCAGGCTCCCGATTCTGTCTCCAATGACCCACATGATACAATTTTACACCCCTCCCTGTATCATTTTCAGCCCTTTAATTTCATATCGTTGGAGATGGAATTGAGGCCTAAATTAAGGGATAAATTATTTTCATAAAAAGAAAAAGGGTAAATTACTATAGCGATCCCGGTTTTACCCCGACCTTTATTGTATTACGGACTTGGGTTCTGTAATTGTTTGTTGTTGTCTATGTCTTGTTTCCTACCTTTAATTCTTTAAATTTGAGTATTGGAACAGGTTGGTTGTCTATTGCTGTAAATGGTTGCTGCCTAGGTTTTGGCTTCTTTGCTCGAGCAAGGCTTTTTGCACTCGAGCGAGCCTTGGGTATTTGCTTCTCCGCTCAAGTGAGGGTTCTTGCGCTTGAGTGGGGGTTGAGAGTCCTCAGGTTTCTTTCTTAAACACAACTTTCAATCGAGCGAGAACTTTTGCGCTCGAGCGAGACGCTGTAGACACCCCATTTTTTACCGTCCTCAAGACTTGGACGTCACCACTTGAACACTTGGTGATCACCCATGTTCGTGTTCGTTTTTGAGTTTCCGGAGGTCTCGGCTACGCGCCTTGCCTCAGGATCTCTCAACTCGACTATTTTGTGTTTGATTTTGCACCAAACACTTGTGTTTTTGCTTCTGAGGGTAGAAAGTAGCTTGTTAGCTACCCCTGACACCCACCGGCCCTGGATTGAGGCCACCAGCCGTGTCTTCTTGCTACCATCCATTGGTGAAATATACCATTGGCCGGTCGGCATTTGGTGTGGTCGGCCGACCATCTGTTTGGCCGATGGCCTCCTTTTCTGACCGATACCACCTTTTTGCCTTTTCTAGGCATAATGTATGCCAGCTGTGCCAGCTGGAATGCACGGACCCTGCCCCCCATGCACGGGTGTGGCTGTTTTGAACCTTTGCACCCTTTTGGTCCAAGCTTCCTAGAGAAGATTGCACCCTTTGCTCAAGCTTCTTGAGGAAGCTTGACCCTTTGTCATAGCTTCCTCAAGAAGCTTGCACCCTTAGCTTAGCTTCCCTTGGAAGCCTTGACCCTTTTTGAATAGCTTCCCTTGGAGGCTTAGTCCTTGCATTGTCTATATAATAGACCATCTCCTCCTTTGATTGGGTTGAGGAAAACCAAAGCAAAATACATATATATTCTGATATGTACACCTTCTCTCTCTCTTCATTTGTGTGTGTTTAAGAGCCTAAAAGTGTGTTTTATCCTTAGTTTTGCACTAAGACACACACCATTACACCATACTTCGACTTGGGAGGTCTTGAGGGTTTGTTCTTGAAGTTTTGGGTCGGTTTTGATCAGAAGAAGGTGGCTGACCTTGCTATTCTTCAAGGGATCTTCAAGGGTAACACTATTGCTTTATATTCCCCAATCTTGCACTAGTCTTTAACCTATCTTGCATGCTGTTTTAGAATTTGTGTATAACTGAAAAAAGTCTTGTATTTGCATGCTTAAGATGTTTCATTGAGGTCATTTTGGTGTTGGGGGTCGACCTTCCCTTTTTTAGACCTTATTTGGCCCTTTTTGTGCTCTCTTTGTTAAGCTTTGGAGACTTTTGTGTGTTGGCCTTCTCACCACTGAAATCTAGTGGATTTTCAGTGGTGAAGAAGTGGTTTTGAAGTCTTGTATAGGGGAGGGACACCCCTCTCCCTTTGTCCCTCTTTTGTTTGTATTTTTGGCTCATAAAGGTAGCATGCATGCTTAGGTGTTTTTGGCTCCATTTCAGAGGTTTTTGGGTGTCATTTGGTCATAGTACATCTTTGTTTTGCATGCATAATACACTTGCTTTGTACTCCTCTATTTTGCCTAGAAATGCATCTTGCCATTAGGCCATCACGCTTACATTTTTTTCCCTAGCTTTGTGAAGCTTTTGGTCATGTTTCATCATGTTTGAGGTCTGTTAGGCATTGTTTTGATCATATTTGCCATGTTTGGTATAGCCCCTTTGTATTTTGGCTCGTGAGCCTTGAGGGTGTGAGTCATGAGCATGTTTTAGTTGGGTTGTTGCAATGATTTGGAGTCATTTCACATGCCATTTCAGTCTCTAATCCATGTTCCTATGCTTGCGTCCATCACCCTTTTCATGCCTTGAAGAGGTGTCCTTTTGTGCCTTGAAATGAGCATTGTGCATGCTTATGTATTTAAGTCTTTGGGGCTGCCATATCAGTGGGTTTTGGGGCATATTTTGATGCATAAAAACTCTGTTTTGGCTTGCTTAGTTCATGCCATGTTTGCTTGGGGTAGGTGTTGAGCAATGCTCTCTTTTGTGGCCTTGAATACCTTCTATTTTGCATCCATTCCCTAGCATGTTTTGGTGTCATCTTTTGCATGCTTTTCAGAGTTTAACATGAGTGTTTAATGTCCAAGCATATTGTCTTTAAGTATGCTTAGAGTTGTCCCCTTCCATGCTTAGATGATAGGCCTTGGTGTGTGCAAGCTTGCATGCATAAGTTGTACCATTTTTGACCCTTTTGGCCACTGTTTTAGGGTGTGGCTGAGGCCTCCCATTTCAGTCTATGTCCATTCTTGTACATAGTTGTATGTTTGACTTGTTGCCTCTCGTTGCATGCTTGCATTGTACCATGTTTGCATCACATGTTAAATTGCATTGTATTGCCTCTTGCATGATTAGCACATTACATGCTTGCATAATAGATTGCATTGCATTTGGCATGTTTTGCATCTTAGCCTCATGTTGCATTCTTGAGCCATGTTTGTATACATGCATTGCATTGCTTGGTTTGGGGTGTCAAACCAAGCATGAGGATTGAGAGTGTTCGTACTCCAAGTGACTTAACACGTCTCAATCCTCGGTCGCCGACGCCCTTGATCTCAATATGATAGGGTGTTGGCATTCATCTCTTTTGTTGCATGCATTTTACATTGAATGGCAAACTTGGCCTCTTAGGCCATCATGCATTAAAATGCATAATTGATGGCCCGAGGGCCGAGGGTTATGCTCCCTTGAGTCCATTTCATGATAGGGAGTGTGGCCATGCTCACATTTGTTTGAAAATTCTATGCCATACACTGCTTGCCCTCTGCTGCTGTCAACTACAGGATTCTGCAGGAAGAAATAGCCGGCCGGCTACTTGGAGTGTCGACCGACCAAATACAATTAGCCGGTGGCTCTACCAATGGTCAATGACCATTCCCTTCGGTCGGTGGTGTTCCCACTTGGTCGGTGATGCTCCCCAGTGTTCAGAGAAGCATCCTTGGGACTTGTGCAAATTTTCAGAGGAGCAGGGCAGTGTAAACAGAGGCAACAATGCTATGGCAGAGAGTTTCTGAGCGGGGAGAGTCAAGCATACATCATTCGCGCATTCCAAGGCAGAGCTGCGGCAGTATCTTTAGCTTCACATTTAAATTATTTTTGTGATTAATTTGTTAATTAATTAGAGGGTCTGTAATAATTAATTAGCTAGGATAGTTGATTCATTATTCGGACTGTATTATTCTTTCGGTCCCTCCGAGTGAGGGCGTATTTGTAATAAGTGTGGGTGTGTGTGTGCATGCCTTCCAACCGCCACTTCTTTCTCCCTTTTACTTACCTTCTTTGATGGTTAGTATTAAGACATATTTAAATTAGCATACCTTATGATGTGCATGCTTGCATTCATACATTTGTCTTGCATGCACCAGGCTCGGCGCATCATGCTAACTGCATCGTATTTCAATTCCAAATTGAATACGTGTTATCTGTTGCACTTCACATGCCATGTTTAGGATAGTCGAGCCTGCCTAGATTGCATCTTTGCATGTGTTGCATTAGCCATTTTAAAACATGAACTAGGATCATGCATATGATTACTAACTAGTTTCTGTTTCGACTCGGAGTACGATGTAAGTATTCATGCTTTAGCATCTTGCATGAGTGTGAATGTTAACATGACAGCATGCTTACCATATGGCTAAATGCTTATTTGATTAACTGCCTGAATGCCTGTTGGTGAAGGTTGGATTGTTTGAGTTGGGACAACTCATTGAAATCCGTATTTTAGCCTACTTGCGAGTAGCAAATTTCAAATCACTTTTTTTTTTCAAACAAACGGATATGCAATGCTTCGTTCTAAATTAGGCGATCTAGTCTATACTTTTGTGTTGTGCACATCACATAGTAAGATTACCTAATTAATCGAAATAAGAACACATAACGTTTTCAAAATCGGATATCATGGTTAGTAGAGGCCGATCTTTGGATCAGGCGAGAGGGGGTGCTCATAGCTGACCTTCCCCAATCGTACCCAAGTTCTCGAGCTGAGACAACTTTGGTGATGACGGACACATGGCCTTAGGCAAACGAGTCAAGGTAATTCTCCCATAAAAAATATTTAGGTGGCGACTCTGTATCTGGCAAAGTAGTCCATGTTTGGCACTTCTTTTCTAAAAATCTGTTTTCTCAAAACAATTTGTTGGATTTCAACTCTTTGGTTCAGATTAAGAACCGTGACAATTTGAGTCCGAACTGTAGGGTGAGGCCCTCACACGGGGCGCGTCTACAAACGCGTGTTATTTTGTCTTCGCTCGAGCGAGAACTCTTGCGCTCGAGCGTTCGTCTGAGTTGGTAGCAGACCTGAAGCTTTGCATTGTGCGCTCGAGTGACGCTTCTTGCACTCGAGCAAGGCCACTTGCCGTGTCTGGTTGCTCGAGCGACAACTCCTTCGCTCGAGCAAGCTTCACATATATTAGTTCGCAACAGCGTGATTTTATATCACTTTTTGGTCCCTTTTTCACTCAAAACCCTAGATCGGCTTCCTCTCTCTCTAAAACACTCTCTCTCTACAAATACTTCTTGATCTAGAGTCCTTCTACCCTACTTCCTTTGTAAAAAGGGTGGAGTATCGCGTGGGCTTCCTTTTGATCCGAAAAAGTTCAAGTTTGGAGCATCTTCAAGTTTCTCCTTCTTTCTCTTTGAGCTTCACCTTTTGAAGTAGGGATAATCTATTCTTTAATATGAGTTTTGACCTAGACATTTGTCATTTTTGCATAAATGTTAGAGTTGGGGAGTTTGTGTGAGGTAAGGGTTGGGTTTTGGTTTGTGAAAGAGGGGGTTTTATATTTGGGGTTCCATATATATATATATATATATATGTGAGGTCTCTGAAATAGGGTTATTTGTGTATAGTGGGTAAAATCTAGCCTTGGGTGTAACCTTTGGGAAATGGGGAAAAATGCCCTAGTTTGAATTAAATAAACTATTTTGTATAAATAGTGAAATCAATGTAGAAATATGAAATTGGTTTGGGAATTATGAAATTGGAGGACATGTGATTAAATGGTGTAGTGGGATTGGTAAATCACTCACCTATGGAAAATTTGATAAATTATCTGTTGATAGTGTAACAAGCCCACGGGAGACCTCGCTACAGTTCGGACTCAATTTTGTTGTTACGGTTCTTAATCTTGAACCAAAGAGTCCAAATCTGGCAAATCGTTTGAGAAAACAGATTTTTTGAAAAGAAGTGCCAAACATGGACTGCTTTGCCAGATACAGAGTTTCCACCTAAATATTTTTTAATGGGGAAATTTAGGAAACCCTGACTCGGTGCCAAAGGCCACGTGTCCGTCATCACCAAAGTTGTCTTGGCTTGGGAGCTTGGGTACGATCGGGAAAGGTCAGCTATGAGCACCCCCTTTTGCCCAGTCCGAAGACCGGCCTCTACTAATCGTAATATCCGATTTTGAAAACATTATGTGTTCTTGTTCCGGTTATTAGCCTAGAATTACTATGTTATGCGCACAGCAAACAAGTATAGACTAGATTGCCTAATTTGGAAACAAACATTGCATATCCGTTCGTTTTGAAAGCGTTTCGGATTTTGCTACTCGCAAGTAGGCTAAAACACGGATTTCAACGAGTTTTTCCAACTCAAACAATCCAACCTCCACCCACAGGCATTTAAACAGTTTATCTCATATAAGCATTTAGCCACATGGTAAGCCTACTGTCATGTTAACATTCACACGCATGCGATATGCTAAAGCATAAATACTTACATCGTACTCCGTGCCAATACAATAAACTAGTTAGCAAACATGCATGCCCTAGTTCATGTTAGAGTGACTAATGCATCGCATACAGAATACGATTACGATAGGCTCGGCTAACCCTAAAATGGCATGTGAAATGCAATCATTCGATGCACGTATTCAAGTTGGATTTGAAGATGCAATGCGGTTGTATGATGTACCAAGCCCGGTACATGTAAGACGAATGTATAGATGCACGCATGCATTGCATAAAGTATGCTAAAATAAACGTGCCCTAATCTACCATCGTAAGTGGGTAAATAAAAAGGGCAGAAAGAAATGGGAGTTGGAAGACATACACACCACTCACGCACACTTATTATAGATTTGCCCTCACACGGAGAGACCAAAAGAATATACAGTCCAAATACATAATAAATTATTACAAAAAAAAATTCTAATTTAATTAATAATTGAAATGCCTAATAGAAAAGGCATAGCCACGGGATCTTGTGAATGATGCATGCTCGAATCCGACTCGCCCGAAAAACCCGCACCATACCACTGCTACCTCTGTTCTTACTGCCCTGTCTCTCCAAAAATTGCCAAAGTCCCAGAACACCTTCCTTGCATACTGTTGTACACCACCGGCTGGAGGAAGTGCCCACCGGCCAGCTAAAATTTCCATCGGCTGCTTAAGAGATTATCGGCCACCCATACAGTGCCGGCTCTATCTGCAGAAGACAGTTTTGACAAAGAATACAGACAGAAAGGCATGCTATGGGATTTTCAGGAAAATGTATGCACAGACACATTCTCTATCATGCAATGGACTCAAGGGAGCATGACCCTCGACCCTCGGGCCACCAATCGCGCATTTCCATGCATGATGGCCAAAGAGTCAAGTGTGTATTTTAATATCAAATGTAATGCACACAAAACATACAAGGGACCCAACCTCAATCATGGTTGATCAAGAGGCAAGGCAATGCACAACAATGCACATGCAACCTAAGCAAGCAAGCTAACATACAAACATGCAATGCAACTACATGGCATACACAACGCTAACAACATAGCATGCACAACGCATCGTAACATGGCATGCACAATGCAAGATGGGCTTACACCAATACAAGTGAACCTCAGCCACACTCACATAGGAGGCCATCAGATGAAAACAAGACAACTCGAAATCCATGCATGCGTGCACGCAAACCGAGGACGGACCCTTAGGCACCGAAATGCCACTCTAATGAGACATGGCAAAGACATGGAATATGGTATGCAAATGTGCAAAAATCAGTAGCAAAATGAGGGGCAAACACAGCCCCGAAACAAGGCGAAATGACACCTGATGCATGGAATCTCTCCCGAAATGCAAAACTAGGTACATGAAATGGTCTAGAGCTATACTAAACATGCATAATTTGAACATTAAGTGTAAAAGAAGAAGCAAGGAAGCCCCAAAATAAGCATTTCTACAGTTCAAAACATGGCCAAACAGCAAGCACAAGTAGGGCTAAAATGGCATACAAAAATGGCTCCGCAAGGGAGGCAATGAAGCAAGTGATAGATGCAAAGCCCAAATAGCAAAAGACCCTTCTACAACACTGAATAGGGACTAAAAATATGCTGTTTTTAAGTAGATGACAGCCCCCAAATCAATATACAAATATGCCAAAGATGTCATGCAAGATTAAGGCCACCAAAGGGCTATAACATGAAGTATACAAAACATTCACCAAACAGCCAAAGACCCTTAATGGAACATGACAAGGGGGTCAAAATATGGCCATCTTCAGTTCTGATCAAGGCCCAAAAATAGAAGCAAAATAAGCTAACAAAACATGCAAAAATGGGGGCCAAAGAGGGGTATAATGGTAGGTGCTACATGGAGGTCCCCAACAGTGTTGAGCCCTTCTTCAATACTATGCCAAAACATGAAGAATAAGCCAAAAATACTATGCAAAATAATGGCATTCAAAGGGGTATTGAAGCAAGTGCAATATGGGAGGCTCAAACAGTGTTGAGCCCTTAAACAAACATGAAGAATGGTTCAAAAAAATGACCCTTTCAGTTAGGGTCGGAGCTCAAAACAGCAAGCAAATAGGCTAGAAAAATGTGGCAAAAAAAATGAACCAAAAGGGGAAATGAGTGCTCACCCTTGAAGACTATCCCTTGGCTGCCTCTTTGCTTGAAAAATGGTGCCTCCTAGCTGCTGGAAAGCCCCCCAAGCTGCTGGAATGGAGGTGGTGGGGTGGTGCCAGGTGTTGGTGTAGGAATGGAGCCAAGAACCTTATGCTTTGAGGCTAAAATGGAGAGATACAAAGGGGGGGGGGAGTGTATGTCTCCTCTAGAATTTTAGAACCCTAATTATGGAAGAGGAGGGCTTGCTTTGGCTGTGAAATTTCTAGAGAGAGAGGGGTTTTTTGTTTTAGAGTGAGAAGCTCTCAAAACTTGATTTTTGTTCTCTCCCCCCAATATGAGATATAAGGCTCTATATATATATCAAAATAAGAGCTTTTGGTCGAAATATCCCAATTGAAAATATTTGATACAGTGTATAGCAGCTGGATGATAAATATCTGTCAAAAATCTGAGTTTTGGGCACTTTTGGCCGGCCGGCAATCTTTTGTGCCGGTCGGATAAATGGATGGCCGGTAGGTAGCCGGTAAGGTCAAAAAGTTCCAGTGGATGTCTAGATTGAAGCCCCAGAAGTTAGCTTTCCAATGGCGTAAACCTTGCATTAAAATTCTTCCTGTGGAAAAAGTTATGCCCTTTTTGGTGAAGCCACGCAGATTCGATCCAACCGGAATGATGCCCAACTTTAACGAATCATATCTCCCCCACCCGGACTTGGCTTTGAGAGATTCTTGAGTGCAAAATGAAGCCCCGGAAGTCTTATTTTCAACGATGATGGCCTCATAGCTAAAATCCAAGTATGTAGATGAATAAGCTCAATTCAGCGAGGACTGCTCGACTCTCTTCTACCCGGATTCATGCCGAACCTCTTCTCTAACTTGGTTTCTCCCCTCTTCTCCTCTTCTTTTCAACTTCAAACCCCTAAGCAAGGTGTTTTGAAAGATTTTTCAAAGATTTCATCTCTCTTTCATTCACTTCCACTTTGTCCTTGCTCGATTTACCGAAAAGCGCAACATTTACCGAAATGCGAGCGTCGGAACATCGCAGAAACTTTATTTCAAAAAAGTTTTGAAAGAGAGGGTTTTAAGGTCTAAAAACCATTCAAAATAGCTTTTGGTCTAAAATAGGGTGTGAAGTTGAGATTTGTCTCTCTCCTTGTAGAAGCAATTGAACCTTTGCCCTGCACACCTTTCATCATCGAGCAAACCATCAGTGGTGCCCAAGTCTTGAGGGCAGTCAAAAATGGGGTGTCTACAGATAGATTTATTTATTTGTTTAGAAATATCTGTTTTGGGCTATCGGTGGAGGATAGCTATGATTGTTGTAGACAATGCATGAGGATTAGAAAAATTGAAACTAATCAATTGTATTATGTCATTGAATATGATGGTTTGAGTAAATCATTGAACATGTGAATTGATGAGTCATTGTATATGACAACATGTTCAAATACATTGTATATGTATCTTTGAATGAGATGAGATAGGGGATGTACTCCATTGTTTGGGAGGAGATAGGGGATGGACTCCATTGATAGTTAAGTTGGCCAGAGTGTCTTGGGCGAAAGTCCTGAAACCTTATATATTTATGGGTGCTGGTTCCCTCGGATGTGATTTCGTAAAATGGCAAGAAATAGAAGTGTTGGATTGATGAATGCATTGAATTGTGAACCATTGAATTGAAATCTTATTTTGGTTGTTTTGATAATTATGAATTTGGTAAATAGATTTACCCGAAATGGATGATTGGAAATAAATTGAGTCATGGTTATGTATATTGAATGATCACGGAAATAATATGTGTCAGTTAAGAAATATCCCACATTTATCTGATGCTTATGCCTTAGTTATTTCTCATATATTGTGTAGCATATCTCTATTGGGCTTTGGCTCACCCATTTTCAGGTACAGGCAACATACTGCCTCCAAGGGCATAGCTTGGAAGGTCAAGGGGCTGAAAGCTTCATTTTTGCTATTTTGTTTTGTGTTAAGTGTAAATTAAAGCCAAGGGCTTTATATGTAAAAGAGTTAGGACTCTTCCTTTGTTGTAACCAAGTGACCACTTGGAAAGATGTAAGCCCGTAGGGCACTTATTCTGTTGTTAACATTTAGAAACAATATGTAATATCTTTTGTAATACAGACTCTGATGAATGAAAATGTAACGTTTCTATTATGTTTATGATTCTTATGAATGGTTTATTTATATAAATTTTTGAGGGCGTTACAATTACATTTACCTCCCCTGAGGTTTCTGACAAATACAGGGACCTCCCCTGTGGTGTGAATAATTACAGTAACCCTCCTACTTTACCTGACAATGTCAAGTTTCCCCCTAAATTTGACAATCGTTTATACACCTAACAGACCATGCTGATGTAATCAAATGTAAACAAGAAAATGCCCATGATGCCCTTAACCCATCTATATATACCAAATGGTAGAGTTCTTTAGCTTCAACAAATCCAAGTGAAAGAGGAAAAATTACAGAGGCAACCAAAATTGAAGAACAACAAAAAGGAGATAACAAAGGTCCAAGTACAACACAAGTATGTTCCCAATCACATTAACTATTTTTTAAAAAAAAATTGCATGTGAATAACAACTAACCAGCCCAAAATAATAATAATAATAATTTCAAAACACAAAGCACAAACAGCATGAACCATTCTTGACAAATAAAGCACAAACATCAAACATCCAACACAAGCATGTCCCATTATTCAGAAATAAAGCACAAGAACAACAAAATGCAATATATGTTCTGAAAATGCATTATAACTCTCACATTTCATGAATATAGGTTCATTGGATGGATATCTCATCATCAAGTAATGGGGGAGGGGTGATGGAATATAGAAGCAAGCACTGCTATTGTGGGAGCAAAGCAACAATTAAAGTCATTAAAAAAAAAAAAAAAAAAAAAAACATAGGCAAATTGTATTAGTTATGCCCAAATGGGAAATGCGTGTTCTGGGACTGGTGCAAACCAGTAAACTCATGTGTTGGAGGGGAAATGATGATAGAAGACACTCAAGCAACTGTTAACAGACACACTTCATCCTATGAAGAAAAAAGTCATGCAATGAATTTAATGAACCAAATGGGGGCTATGCAAACAAGGATACAAGTACTTGAAGCAAACATGGGTTTATGAAGATAATAATGATCATGAATGTTGTTTTATGATTGATTTCCCTAATGGTTGTTCTCAAATTGTAATGGTAATGATTTACCTAATGTTTTGTAATGGACTTTTGTAGACCGCCCGAGAACTCAACTCTCCGCGCGCGAGGGCGCGAATCGTTTTGTTCTAAGCTACTACAGTTCAGACTCGTTTTACAGTTCTGAATCTAATCTCGCAAAGTGCAATGCAAGATCGATAAATCACCAAAGAGTCCAAATCCGGCAAATCGTTTTGGAAAATCGATTGTTAATAAAGAAGTGCCAAACATGGACTGCTTTGCCAGATACAGAGTCGCCACCTAAATGTTTTATTTTTGAGAAATTTAGGAAATTCTGACTCGTGCCTAAGGCCACGTGTCCATCATCACCAAAGTTGCCTCGGCTCGGGAACTTAGGTACGAGAGGGGAAGGTCATGCAATGAGCACCCCCGCTCGCCCGATCAAAGGATCGATCTTTACTAACATGATATTTTGTTTTTGAAAACATATGTGTTCTTATTCCGGTTTATTAGCTAGCTTACTACGTGATGCGCACAACATACAAGTATAGACTAGATCGCCTAATTTGGAACAAAACATCTCATGTTTGTTTGTTTGAAAATGGTTTGAAGTTGCTACTCGCAAGTAGGCTAAGACGCGGATTTTGCCACCCTCAAGTGGGCTTAGAAAACATGATTTTGCCACTTCAAGTGGGCTTAAAAAAATGCACATTTTGATGAATTGTTCCTATTCAAGTAATCCAACCTTCATCCACAGGCAATCATGCAGTTACAGCAATTAAGCAGTTAGCCTCATGGCAAGCATGCTATCATGGCAACACTCTTACTCATTCAAGGATGCTAAAGCAAAAACACTCACAGTGTACTTCGAGCCAAAAAAGAAGCTAGTTAGTAATCAATGCATGATCCTAGCTATGTTAAGAATGCCTAATGCAACACATGCAAAATGCAACTAAAATAGGCTCGACTATTCGAAGATGGCATGTGAAATGAAACCTAATAACATGTACTCAAATAGGAATTGAAATACAATGCAGTTTGTATGATGCGCCGAGCCCAGTCCATGCAAGACAGATGAATAATGCAAACATGCAATCATAAGGATGCTAATTGAAATATGCGCTAAAACTAACCACTGAAAGCTGGTAAGTAAAAGGGAGAAAGAAATGGGAGTTGGAAGACATACATCACACACACGCACGCTTCTTACAACAGTTATGCCCTCTCGACGGAGGGTCCGAATGAGTACGCTATGCTAGCTACGCTAAGCTAAGCAACTAATCTAATAATCTAATTAGACTAATTATTACACAATCAAAACAAATAACTAGCTAACACTAAGCTAATTATTACAACACGTTAACTAATTAACAAATTAGCTAGTTTAATTACAAATTCAAAAGCTAACTAATCAAGCAAAGCTAATTACAAATTACAAAGCCTCAGCTCAGTTCTAAGAGTTCGAAGATGCATGTTCGATCGGCTTCGCTCGGAAATCCGATACCATGCCTCATGTTGCCTCTGTTTGCACACTTCTGCACCTCTGAAAATTATGCCAACCTCTATGATGCTTCTGACCTACCTTAGGAACCATCTGAGGGGTAGCTGGCCAAAAGGAATGACCATTGGCCAAGTGTAATAGTCATCGGCCAAATTTCAAGGCTATCGGCCAATTATTGATAGCCGATCGGCACACTAGATAGCCGATCAGCCACTTTTTCCTGCAAACTTCTCCTTTTGCTGCAACAGAGCACTAATAGAGGCATGGCAATGTATTTGCAAGAAAATGTGTACAGCCACACTTTTTATCATGTTTAAAGCTCAAAGGAGTGTAGTGCTAGACTCTCGAGCCATCAATCACGCATCCCGATGCATGATGGCCAAAGAGGCCGAGTTGCACAAGTCAATGGCAAATGAATGCACCAAAACACATAAATGCCTTAACCTCTATCATGCATGATTAAGAGGGTCGGCGACTAAGAATTGAGACACGTTTCATCACTTCAAGTATGAAACGTCTCTCGTTCCTCGTCTTTGGACTAACACTCTATCCAAACACAATGCAATGCAAGGCATGCACACACAATGCAATGCAACAAGAGCATGCAACCATGATGCAATGCGACAACACAATGTAATGCAACATAAGCATGCAGATATTATGCAATGCAACAAGCATGCAACAACATGCAATGCAACAAGCATGCAACAATCATGCAAATGTCATGCAACTCAAGCATGCAAACATGATGCAATGTAACAACATTCAAACAACATGCTCAATGGACTTAAACCAAAAATGGACAAACCTCAATCATGCCCAAATCAGTGGCCAAAATGTTGAAATAAAGGCATGAAATGCAAGACAAACATGCATACCAATTGGCTCAAGAATTAAGGCATAAGAGGACAACTCTCAAGAGCACTTAAAGAGTGACAAGCATGGACGTGTGACAACACTATAAGCTCTGTACGCATGTATGGAATGGTGCCAAACCACTCAAACATCACAAGTATGACATGCAAGAGGGCTCAAAGCTTGAAGCTAGCATAGGCACTTGCGCAATAGCTATATAAAACATGAAGCGTATGGCCAAGACAGCCCAAAATAGTCCTAGAGCATGCCAAAATGAGTCTAAAATATGCATGGAACATCACCAAAACAAGCTAGCATGAAGGGCATGAAGCATGAACTTGCAAGGCTAATAAGGAGTATTACACTACACCTAAAAAAACCAAGCATGAGGTGACTTCAACAACAAAAATCAGAGTTATATCATGGAAAAATGATACCAAATACACACTAATATGACAGCTTACAAGCTTAGGCAAATTGGCATACGCAATGGCTCATTCTTAAGGCATAAAGAACCAACCTTCCAAAGCATGAAAAGAGTGACAAATGTGAGGGCATGACCACACTACATGCACTAAAATCTCATACCAAATGATGCCAAATCAGGCAAATAGCCCAAGTAATGCATGCTAGTGGCTTGGAAACTCAAAGCTAACATGCTAACAAGCTAGAGTGCACTATGGCTATACAAAGCGTCAAAACAACACAAATCAGAGCTTAAGCATGGTAAAACAAGGCTAAAAGCTTCTTGGAGTTGAGCCAAAATCATGCTAGAATGATGGTCAAAAGTGTGATGCATGTTAGGCTAGTGAATAGATTTGCACTACAAGTGCAAAGAATATGCATGATATGATCAAACCAAGCCAAAATAGTGCTATATCATGCTAAATAATGACCAAAAATATGCTGAAATGGAACCAATACATGCTAGACAAACATGCTACTTTGATGAGCCATCTATACAAGCATGCAAGACATAAGGAGAGGGGATAACCCTCTCCTATTTAAGACCTCAAAATACACTTTCCACCATTGAAATTCCTCTAGAATTCAATGGTAGAAAGGTCATGCAAAGACTAAAACAAAAGACTAAAGAGGTGGCCCAAAATAAGGCACAAATAGGGATAGACCACCCCCAACACCAACAAGACCTTAAACAATCATTTCAAACACATGAAAATGAAGCTTTTTACAGTTGAGAGTTAAGCCAAAATAAGCATGCAAATAAGGCTAAGTAAGTAATGAACACAAAGCTTAAAAGAGGGTTAGTGACTCACCCTTGTAGAACAACTTCAAAGAGGGAATTCCTGCAACTTTCTGAGCTAAAAACCAAACTTTGAGTTCAAACAAAACCCTCAAGTACCTCAGCAACAAGAGTATGGTGTTCTACTAGGTGTTGTAGTGCAAAAGTATGAAGAAATTACACTTTTGAGCACAAACAAGTGCAAATGTAGATATATATATATATATATAACTTGTATCTCTATTTTTCAGAACCTCTGGAAAGGGAGAGGGGTCTCCCTTCTTATAGAAAATCAAATCTCAAGCCTGTTGAGCAAGCTTGAGACTTGTTTCAATCCCTCCATACACGTGTATGGAGGATGAAATCTGTGCTCACCAGCTGTCATAGCTGGCACAAAAATATTTGCAAAAGTAGGTAAAAAGGTCTCGGCCAAAAGATATGTTCGATCGACCAAAAAGGGTGCCGATCGGCCACCACCAATGGCCGATGGCAAGAAGACAAGGCCGATAAGCACAAGGCTTGGCCGATGGGTTGAAGGGATGGCCAACAAGCCACCCTCTTCCCTTAGAAGCAAAACCATAAGTCCTTGGTTCACAACCAAGCACAAAACAGACAAGTTGAGAGATCCTAAGGCAAGGTGCGCAGCCGACACCATCGGGAACTCAAAATGAACACGAGCATGGATGATCATCGAGTGTTCAAACGATGACATCCAAGTCTTGAGGATGGTCAAAAATGGGGTGTCTACAGTTGCCCCTCTTTGGCAGAACTCGAAAGTCATAAGATGACGGGAGTGAATGTCAAAGCCCAGAGACGATCCAGTTTTGACAAGGCCGAAGACTTAGACAAACATACAAGATAACAAAGAGATGTGCCTGTAGGCAGGGGCAAGATGCCAATGACACGCACAATGCTGAACATAACTTATGATCATGCAAAGAGAGCTGTGATGAAGCATTTATGCAAAATAAATACAACATTTTAAGCAAGCGAATAAGAAATAACAGTCTTACACATTCCAACCGAAAGGATGTAAGAAAATTATACAATTCTCACTGCGTCTCATGCGGAGTGCAAACAATATCGTCTGGTTTCACCAACTTCAAATGAACCGTACATACAATATCATGCCTGCACAAGAAAGAAACTTAACAGGTACAATATAGCAGTAACACATGTTCAACGATACATCAAGATGTAGTAAAAAAATGCGTGCAGATATGATGCCGATGGAAACATGCATAGCAATGCAAGTGAAAAGTGCAGAACAATGCAAGTGAAAAGTGCATAACAAAGCAAGTGAGAAGTGCATAACAATGCAAGTAACGTGCGTGACAATGCAAGTAACGAGGTGCATAACAATGCGGGTGGAGTGTACATAACAATGCAACTAGGACAAGCATAACAATGCAAGTAGAGAGATACGCGACAACGCATGTAAGGGGATGCATGACAATGCAACCTAAGTGTGCATGACAACGCAGGTAAAGAGGTGCACGACAATGCGACCTAAGTGTGCATGACAACGCGGGTAGAGGGGTACATGACAATGCAACCTAAGAGTTCGTGACAACGTGGATGGAAGGATGAATGACAATGCAACCTAAGAGTGCATGAGAACGCGGATGGTGGGGTGCATGACAACCTAAGAGTGCGTGACAACGCGGATGGAGGGGTGCATGACAATGCAACCTAAGAGTGTGTGACAACGCGGATGGAGGGATGCATGACAATGCAACCTAAGAGTGTGTCATGCAACCTAAGAGTGTGTGACAACGCGGATGGAGGGATGCATGACAATGCAACCTAAGAGTGCGTGACAACGCAAGCAAAACGTGCGTGACAACGCAAGTAGTGTGTGCATAACAACGTGAGAGAGAAGTGCATAACAATGCGAACAAAACATGCATGACAACGCATATAGTGTATGCATAACAATGTGAACAAAACGTGCATGAGAACGCATATAGTGTGTGCATAACAATGCGAGTGAAAAGTGCATGACAAGTGTGCGTGACAACGCAAGTATGGTGTGCATGATAATGTAACAAGTGTGCGTGACAACGCAAATAAGGTGTAAATGACAATACAACACGCATGCTCTATGCAATGTAATGGTGGATACACATTCAATACAACATGCATATGCTATGTGAGTGTGACGATGCACATATTCAATGTAAGAATTGTAAAGGCATGTTATCCACAATGTTGAGATGCAACTTCAAAACAAGATGAGGCATGCTCAATGTAAGAGTGAAAAGGCGTATAACAAATGCGCGTCTTACAAACATGACAAAACACTCGTAAGGCAAGATATTCAAAAGTAATTCTTGAGCAATTCTCGAATCTTGCAATATACAAAAGGATACGAAAAAGACTGCACACGGAAGACACGGTTCGAGGTCACCACGAAGGTCGCTTAAGCTTCAAAAGTGTACTTTCTTGCACTTTCTTGAAAAGATGAGGGTACCAATCAATAGAATTACCCCAAACAAGGGCATTGGAGACCCATCGACCACAAGGGGGAACCATCGGCCATTAAAAGAGCTTATCGGCCAAAAATTTGGCCGGTCAGCCAAAAGTGGCAGATTCGGGGCAGCTTTGTCCATTTGCCTTGGGTCTTTAAGTATAGGGTTTCAAACCCTATTTCCTCACTTCCTCCAAGCCAAAAACTATTCTCCTCTCTCTCTAGGCTATTTTCCTCCCTTCGATTTGAGCTTTTCCCTCATTTTCAAGCCTCTCGCAACTTTCGATTCGCAAAACCCCCTTCGTTCCAAACACTTTGAACCGATCGAAACGTGATTTTGGTGCCACATTCTCGATTTGCACCACTTGGGGTTTGTTTCCCCCGAGTTAGCCTTGGTTTCGTGCCTTCATCTGCATTTCAACCTTTTCTCCCATTTTTCACCCCTCGGGGTTGACTTTTTGTTGACTTTTGGCATTCTTGCCCATTTTTCGTACCCTCGGCCATTTCCTTCCTCTTCTCGAGATGGCGGACGATATTCCACAGGGTGGGGCTCCTCCAAAGATAGATATGGATCTCGAGGTCGAGCTCTTAGCTCTCAGTGTTCGGCCTTTCGACCCGGCGACATACCCGCCCGTGATACATGTATTGCCTCCCGATAGTATCCACCAGTTCAGGAGCTTCACGCAAGGCGCTCCAGAGGACCTCCTGCTACACGAGCCGGAGTCACACCTATTCTTTGGCACCGCTAAGGTATACTCATCCTCTTTTACTTTCCGTAATGTTGGTCGTATATCTTCGATAGTCGATTGTAACTGGTCCACGAGGGACCTCAATGCTACAGTTCGGACTTGTTTTGTCATGGTTCTTAATCTGAACCAAATAGTCCAAATCCGGCAAATCGTTTTGAGAAAACAGATTTTTAGAAAAGAAGTGCCAAACATGGACTGCTTTGCCAGATACAGAGTTGCCACCTAAATATTTTTTAATGGGGAAATTTAGGAAACCCTGACTCGGTGCCAAAGGCCACGTGTCCGTCATCACCAAAGTTGCCTCGGCTCAGGAACTTGGGTACGATTGGGGAAGGTCAGCTATGAGCACCCCCTCTCGCCCGATCCAAAGATCGGCCTCTACTAACCATGATATCTGATTTTGAAAACGTTATGTATTCTTATTCCGGTTATTAGCCTAGAATTACTATGTTATACGCACAGCAAACAAGTATAGACTAGATCGCCTAATTTTGAACAAAACAATGCGTATTCGTTTGTTTGGAAAACGTTTTCGAATTTGCTACTCGCAAGTAGGCTAAAATACGAATTTCAATGAGTTGTTCCAACTCAAACAATCCAACCTTCACCCACAGGCATTCAGGCAGTTAATCAAATAAGCATTTAGCTTAATGGTAAGCATGTTATTATGTTAACATTCACACTCATGCGAGATGCTAACGCATAAAATACTTACAGTGTACAACATGCCAAAAAAGTAAACTAGTTAGCAAATATGCATGATCCTAGTTCATGTTAAAGTGGCTAATGCATCGCATACAGAATGTCACATAGAATAGGCTTGGCTAATCTAAAAATGACATGCGAAAATGCACAAGTAGCATGTATTCAAGTTAGATTTAAATACTTATGCGGTTGGCATGATGCGCCGAGCCCGGTGCATGCAATACTGATGAATGGATGCACGCATGCATAGCATAAAGTATGCTAAAGTAAATATGCCCTAATGCTAACCACCAAAGCAGGTAAGTAAAAGGGAGAAAGAAGTGGGGGGTTGGAAGACATGCACACACGCACCCACACTTATTACAAATTTGCCCTCGCTCGGAGAGGCCGAAAGAATAATACAATTTAATTAACCTACAAGCTAATTAAATATTACAAATCAATTAAATTAGCTAAGCAAATTAACTAATCTAATTAAGCAGTAAACAACAGCCTCGAAAAGAGGGTCCAATGCATGCGCGCTCGGTTCCGCTCGGAAAGTCACTACCATGCACAAGATGCCTCTGCTTTGGCTGTTATCCCCCTCTGAAGACTGTGCAAGTCCCAAGGTTGCTTCTCTGAGTGCTGTAGAACACCACCGGCTGAAGGGATTGGTCACCGGCCATGTATAATGGTCACCGGCCACAAAATAATCCATCGGCCAACAATGGATGGCCGGTCGGCACTGAAGATGGCCGGCCGGCCAAATCTCCCTGCAGAAACTGATTTGACAGCAGCAGAGGACAATACTTGGCATGGCAGTGTATTCCAAGGAATGTATGCACCAACCACACTCCTTATCATATTTATGACTCAAAGGAGGATGGGCCTCGATTCTCGGGCCACCAATCGCGCATTTCCATGCATGATGGCCCAAAGAATCAAGTGTGCATTTTGATATGGAATGCAATGTACATAATCAAACAATGGGGCTTAACCTCTATCACAAGCAATTCAAGAGGCCAAGCATGCATACTAATGCAATGCAACTTAGGCATAGAAGCTAAGTATGCAACATGGAAATGCAAAGAAGCATACAAAGCATACAATGGTCATGCAAGATATGCAAGGCATGAGACAATGCAACCAACAAGTATGCAAGGCACAATGTGGGTATTCAAGCATGCAAGCAAACATGTGACTTCATTCAATCATGCAACAACACACAAATATGCAACAACATACAAGGTGAACATGCAACAACAAGCAAAGGGGTGGACTTAAACTAACATGGATAGCTCGCAAGCATGCCAAAATCAGTGGCCAATGCCAAGGAAATGAAGGCTAATGTGCACACAAACATAGATGCAAATGGGCCAACACTCAAGCATAAAACAAGCGACTTTTAAGCACACTTAAAAGAGACTAAACATGGACAATTAGCATGCATAGAAAGCCCTAAAAATCATGTTAAAGATGATGCCAAATCAAGCAAACAAGACAAGCATAGCATGAAATTATGGTCCAAGATTCAAGGCAAGCTAAGGAGACTTAAACCAAGGCTAAGTCAACCAAACCTCACAAGGCTGAGGGGACTTAAAACAAGTCCAATGCAGACCTAAACAAGGCTAAGGATGCACCTAGATGGTATCTAAGTGGCTTAAACATGTAAGCATACAAAGAAGCACATCTATGGGGGATAAGGCAACAACCTTTTAACACATTGAAGAAGCATCAAATGCAAGCATATGGGCATGTTATGAGGACTGAAATAACATGGTAAGTGATTCCAAACCACTGAAACAATGCAAGTCATGCATGTTAGAGGTCTATACATTTAAGGCTTACAAGCCAAAATGCAAAGGGGCTATGCAATGCATGCCATGGTTGACCAAAACAACCAAGGGCAGACCTTAAGCATGGAAAAACAAGCACAAAAGCTTCACAAAGCTGGGCCTAAAACATGCTTGAACAATGGTCAAAGCCTAGATGCATGTTAAGGCTAAATGATGGCATTACAAGACATGTATGCACGGCATGCAAGGTGTGTCCAAACCAACTCAACAAAATGCTATTTCATGGAAAAAGAAGCATAAATATCAGTCAAGGCATGGTCAACACACACTTAAACTAGATGCTCCCTCAAGAAGCAAAAATAGCCCTTTTCAAGGACAACAAGGAGATGGGGTGGCCCTCTCCTTCTTAGGACCTCAAGGCACCATCCTCACCTCTGAAATCCCTCAAGATTTCAGTGGTGAGGAGGCCTAAACACAATGGTCCCGGAGCTCAACCAAAAATGGCACAAAATGGAGCCTAACAAGGCTTAAGAGGGGTCAAACAACCTCAAAGCTTAAAACAATCTTAACCAACTATTTAGAGCACTAACAAATAGAACTTTTCTATGTTATACACAAAGCTCAAAAATAGTTTTAAGGTAGGCAAAAATACAATGCGAAAATGGGGTCAAAAGGGACAAAAGTCTTACCCTTGTAGACCCTCTTCATGAATGGAAGACCAGCTGCTTCTTTGGCTCAAACCAGCTCCAAAACTTCAAAAACAACCCTTAAGGGCCTCAGCTCCAAGAGAAGGTGTAATGGTGGGTGTTTGTGTGCAAAACTAAGGTAAAACAATCACTAAACACAAGAGAGAGAGAGAGAGAGAGATATAGAGATGGAGGATATATAAGCCCTAACCCTAAAACTCAAAACCCTCTGAAAATGCTGTCTAATTTGTCTAAGTTGTCTAACCCTAAAACAAGAGAGAAGAGGCTCCCTCTTATAGACAATTTAGTCTTGTAAAGCTTCCAAAGGAAGCTAACAAGAAGGAAATCCCTCCATACACGTGTATAGAGGGGGTGAAAGTGCATGCCAACTGCATGAAAATATCTGCAAAAACAGATGCACAGTAGTCGACTGGCCAAACATGCAATTGACCAAAAAAAGATAGTTGGCTGGCCATCTATAGTGTCGTCCGGCCAAACATTTGGCCGGTGGCAACAAAACCTAGCCGGTGGCCTCAAACCATGGCCGGTGGAGTGTGGGGATAGCCCACAAGCCATTCCCTGCCCCTCCAAGGCAAAGCACAAGTGTTTGGTGCAAAACCAGACACGAAACAGTCGAGTCGAGAGATCCTGAAGCAAGGCGCGTAGCCGAGACCTCCGGGAACTCAAGACGAACACAAACATGGATGATCACTGAGTGTCCAAGCGGTGACGTCCAAGTCTTGAGGACGATCAAAAATGGGGTGTCTGCACCGATACTGTTCTTTAATAGATTAACCCAAACACACTTGTACTTCACATGCTTAGTTCACCCTGAGCACAATCGTACACGATATCTATGTCGACTCGAACATATGCACACACACTGTATTTTTATCAATTATGAACACATTCAAACACTGTATTTTTGACACTACCTCGTATCTGTTTGTCTTGAACACAGGGAGATTCCCATGCCTTCTGAGGGTATGGGAATACCATCACCCGGCGTTAGTACATGGAGTTTCCTGATGAGGTCTGCCAGATCGTCGACGAGGCCAGCTTCGGCATTTTCTGCATGGGACTCTCGCGCCTCACTACGAGTAGGCCCCTTCTAGGCGCGCTAGTGGGGAGGTGGTGGGACACCACCGATTTCTTCCACCTTTTCGCAGCGGGCGAGATGACGATGACTACCTTCGACTTCTCCATGCTCACTGGTATCGGCCTAGGGGGTGATCCGATCCCCTTCGACACTGATATAGGCGAGTGGGATGCTACCCAGATGTTCTTACTCGGTGCTCGTCCACCTCTCTCTTAGCCAGGGTTCGTGAGGTATTCGTGGTTCGACGACCAGTTTCGGGGACAGACGCCGATGACCCGCGAGGAGGTCGAGCAGTATGCCCGAGGATTTCTTATGTTCTTGTTGGGCACCACTCTTTTTGCCGACCGGGTGAACACAATTGGACTCTATCTGCTGAGCACACTAGTGGACGTGACCCGGATCCGGCGTTGTGATTGGGGTGGTGCAAGCTAGCCACATTGTACAGGTACATGAGTTCCTCATCCTGCCGCAATGGACACCTGCTAGGAGGCTATTGGCGAGCCTGGGAGGTACACCTTCCCCTTCGGTTTTACAGTTTTTCTTTACACTACCTGTACACCACACACACTGCATACACGCAATCTGCTTTACACTGGCTGTACACTGCACACATTGCACAAGACATTGCACACCATTCTCTGATTTCTGCTTTATCTGCATACTGCCTTACTGATAAGCATACTTAGTCTTACTCTATTACATTATGTAGTTATGGGTGTATGCCTATGTAGACACCCCATTTTTGACCGCCCTCAAGACTTGGGCGTTAGTGATGGTTTACTTGGTGGAGAAAGGTGTGCAGGGCAAAGGTTCAATTTCTTCGGCAATGAGAGAGTCAAATCCCAACTTCATCCCCCTTTTGGATCAAAACAATCTTGATCAAAAGATTTTAGATCTTAAAACCCTTTCTTTCAAAATGTTTTGAAAATAAAGTTTCTACAATGTTTCAAGGCTCACATTTTATCAAATAATGCGCTTTTCGATAAACTGAGCAAGGTCAAAGTGGAAATGAATGAAAGAGAGATGAAATCTTTGAAATATCTTTCAAAACACCTTACTTAGGGGTTTGAAGTTGAAGAAAAGAGGAGAAGAGGGGAGAAACCAAGTTGGAGAAGAAGTTCGGCAAGGATCCGGGTAGGAGAAAGAGTCGAGCAGCCCTCGTTGAATCGGGCTTATTCATTTGCATACTTGGATTTTAGCTATGAGGCCACCACCGTTAGAAAGCTTACTTCCTGGACTTCATTTTGCACTCAAGAATCTCCTAAAGCCAAGTCCGGGTTGGAGAGATATGATTGGTTGAAGTAGGGCATCAATCCGGTTGGATCGAATCTGCGCGGCTTCACCAAAACGGGCATAACTTTTTGTACAGGAGGAATTTTAATGCAAGGTTTGTGCCATTGGAAAGATAACTTCTGGGGCTTCAATCTGGACACCCACCGACCACTTTTTGGCCTTGACAACCACCCACTGGCCATCAATTTAGCCAGGCAGCCAAATAAGTAGCAGGCCGACCATTTATTGTAGCCGGCCGACCATATATTTGGCCGATTGTCTTCTTTTCTGGCCGATACCACCTTTTTTCCTTTTTTTTAGGCATGGTGCTTGTCAGTTGTGCCAGCAGGAATGCACAAACGCTACCCCCTTGCACATCTGTGGCTGTTTTGCCCCTTTTGCACCCTTTTGGTCTAGCTTCTTGAGGAAGCTTGGACCTTTGTCTTAGCTTCCTCAAGAAGCTTGCATGCTACCTCAGCTTCTTGAGAAAGCCTTGGCCCCTTTGCGTTGGTTTCTTGAGGAAGCCTTGATCCTTTTAATTAGCTTCCCTTGGAAGCTTTGCACTTTGGATGATCTATATAAGGAGACCTTCCCTCTCCATTGAAGGGGTTCAGCAAATCCAGGCCTAATACACATATATATCTGATATATATATATATATATCTATATCTCCCTCTCTCTCTCTTCATTGGTGTGTTTTAAAGGGCCTAAAAGTGTGTTTTGTTCATGGTTTTGCACTAAGACACACACCATTACACCATACTTCAACTTGGGAGGTCTTGAGGGTTTGTTCTTGAAGTTTTGGGTCGGTTTTGATTAGAAGAAGGTGGCTGACCTTGCTGTTCTTCAAGGGTTCTTCAAGGGTAACACTTTTGTTTTAGATTCCCCAATCTTGCACTAGTCTTTAACCTATCTTGCATGTTGTTTTAGACTTTGTGTATAACTGAAAAAAGTCTTGTATTTGCATGCTTAAGATACTTCATTAAGGTTGTTTTGGTGTTGGGGGTCGACCTCCCCCTCTTAGGCCTTGTTTGGACCTTTTGGTGCTCTCTTTGTTAAGCTATGGTATCCATTGTGTATTGGCCTTCTCTCCACTGAAATCCAGTGGATTTTTAGTGGTGAAGAAGTGGTTTTGAGGTCTTGCATAGGGAAGGGACACCCCTCTCCCTTTGTCTCTCCTTTGTCCTTGTTTTTGGCTCATAAGGGTAGCATACATGATTAGTTGTTCTTGGCTTCATTTCAGAGGTTTTTGAGTGTTGTTGGGTCATATTATGCCTCTATTTTTGGTCGGATTAGTGGCCCCTTTCATGCGTAATATACTTGCCTTGCATTCCCCACATTTTGCCTAGAAATGTGCCATGCATTTAGGCCATGATTCTTGCATGTTCTAGCCTAACTTCATGAAGGTTTTAGCATTATTTTGCCATGCTCAGGGACTATTGGGTACTGATTTGGTCGAGTTTGCCATGTTTGGTTTAGCCTCTTTGCAATTTGGCTTGTGAGCCTTGAGGGTGTGGGTCACTAGCATGCTTAGCCTAGCTCATTCTCTTGATTTGGCATCATTGGAGACCATATTTTAGTCCATAATCCATGTTCATATGCTTGCATTCATCACCCCTTTCATGCCTTGAAGGATTATTCTTTTGTGCCTTAAAAAGGGTCATAGTGCATGCCTTGTGTTTAGGTCATTTAGGCTGCCATATCAGAGGGTTTTTGGGTGTGTTTTGATGCATTGAAAATCTATTTTTGGTTGCTTAGTCCATGCCATGAGTGGTTGGGGTAGGTGTAGAGTAATGCTCCACTTGGTGGCTTTGCATGCCTTTTGTTTTGGGTCTATTTCTTGGCATGATTTGACCATGTTCCATGCATGTCCTAGTCGTATTTTGGTCTGCCCGTAGACCATCTTCAGTCATCTTGGCCTTGCGGGGCTTGGTTGACATGGCCTTAGCTCAAGCATCTTGACTAGCTTTGAACCTTGGACCAATTGGCATGCTTGTTTGTTTGACATTTTGGCCCCTTTTGCACCACCTTTGGCCACTATTTTAGGGTGTGGCAGAGGCCTCCCATTTCAGTCTAAGTCCATTCTTGTACATAGTTGTATGTTTGACATGTTGCCTCTCGTTGCATGCTTGCATTGTATCATGTTTGCATCACATGTTAAATTGCATTGTATTGCCTCTTGCATAATTAGCACATTGCATGCTTGCATAATAGATTGCATTGCATTTGGCATATTTTGCATCTTAGCCTCATGTTGCATTCTTGAGCCATGTTTGTATACAAGCATTGCATTGCTTGATTTGGGGTGACAAACCAAGCATGGGGATGAGGGGCGTTCATACTCAAAGTGACGTAACGCGTCTCAATCCTCGGTCACCAATGCCCTCGACCTCAAACATGATAGGGAATACGGCACTCATCTCTTTTGTTGTATGCATTTTACATTGAATGGCAAACTTGGGCTCTTAGGCCATCATGCATCAAAATGCATAATTGATGGCCCGAGGGTCGAGGGTCATGCTCCCTTGAGTCCATTACATGATAGGGAGTGTGGCCATGCTCACATTCACTTGAAAATTCCATGCCATATACTGCTTGCCCTCTGCTGCTGTCAACTGCAGGATTCTGCAGGAAGCAATGGCCGACCGGCCACTTACAGTGCCAACCGTCCATCAGTGTCTGGCTGGTGGTCCAACATTTAGCCGATAAGCCCATTCCCGTGGCCGGTGGAGTTTAATTGTGGCCGGTGGCACTCCAAAGCACTCAGGAGGAAGTTCAAAGCAATTCTAGAAACTTTCATGATTTTCAGAGGAGCAAGGCAGTGTAAACAGAGGCAACAGTGCTATGGCAGCGAGTTTCCGGGCAGGGCGAGTCGAGCATGCATCATCCTAGCATTCCGAGGCGGGGCTACGGCCACCCTTTTTCTACATTTAATTTGCTAATTAAATAGAAGATATGTAATATTTAATTAGTTAGAAGAGTTAATTATTTATTTGTTTTGTAATATGTATTCGGACCCTCCGAGCGAGGGCAATTATGTAATAAGTGTGTGTGAGTGTGTGTATGTCTTCCAATCCCCACTTCTTTCTCCCTTTTGCTTACCTGCTTTCAATGGTTAGTATTAGGACATATTTAACTTAGCATACCTTATACTATGCATGCGTGCATCCATACATTTGTCTTGCATGCACCGGGCTCGGCGCATCATACTAGCTGCATTGTATTTCAATTTCAAGTTGAATACGTGTTAGTTGTAGCATCATCATATGCCATCTTAGAATAGCCGAGCCTATCATAGTTGCATCTTGCATGTGTTGCATTAGCCATCTTAACATGAACTAGAATCATGTATATGATTACTAACTAGTTTCTATTTTGGCTTGGAGTACTCGGTAAGCATTTATGTTTTAGCATCCTTGCATGAGTGTGAGTGTTGCCATGATAGCATGCTTACCACGAGGCTATGTGCTTATGTGATATAACTGCCTGAATGCCTGTGGGTGAAGGTTGGGTTACTTAAATTGGAACAATGCATTGAATGCAAGTTTTAAGCCCACTTGAGAGCGGCAAAACCATATTTTCTAAGCCCACTTGAGGGTGGCAAAATTCATGTCTTAGCCTACTAGCGGGTAGCACCATCAAACCATTTTCAAACAAACAAACACGAAATGTTTTGTTCCAATTTAGGCGACTTAGTCTATATTTGTTTGCTACGCGCATCACGTAGTAAATCTAGGCTAATAACTGAAATAAGGACGCATAATGTTTTCAAAACAAGATATCATGGTTAGTAAAGGCCGATCTTTGATCGGGCGAGCGGGGGTGCTCATAACTGACCTTCCCCAATCGTACCCAAGTTCCCGAGCCGAGGCAACTTTGGTAATAACGAACACGTGGCCTTAGGCAAACAAGTCAGGGTTTCCTAAATTCCCCCAAAATAAATATTTAGGTGGCGACTCTGTACCTGGAAAAGCAATCCATGTTTGGCACTTCTTTACAAAAAAATCTATTTTCAAAAACGATTTGCCGGATTTGAACTCTTTGGTTCAGATTAAGAACCGTGACAATTTGAGTCCTGAACTGTAGTAGACCCACAGAAAAACAAAACAGGATTCCTTCCCGGGACGTTCGGGGACGTCTACAGCCTACTTTCCAAGGCTTGCTCTAGAGCCGGAGGTGGAGATGCCCCTTGTTGTCCCATATTCTCATCGGTACGATGTGAGGTGCGAGCGGAGGCCGCAGGAGTCTTTCATGTTCTTTCGCAGATACTTTGACACCATAGCCGCAGCAGAGGTATTTCAAACATTATAGTTCATTTAAGCTTTGCTTTACTTTGTACTTTAAATAGTAGATAACCAACTGTATATCCTGTCATTTGCAGATCACCTGGCAGCCCTGGGCCGTGTTGCCTAATGCAGTGAAAGACTAGTACATGGGTGCTCGGGAGATTGTCCGGTTTCGGGTCTTGCTGGAGGGTCCAGTCTGCCGGGCTTGGTACTTGGGAGAGTGCTTCTCGAGGCAGACCCTCGGCTTACCCGATCCAGTGGTTCCGATACCACCCCCTACGCATATAAAATAGACAACGATGTACACCCTACAGGAGATGACAGACTTCACTATCGGCTGGGATGCTGACTTTTTCAGAGATGAGGGCGACTACACCGTCTTCATCCAGACTCATCTCATGTGGCCTTTGGCCAGTGCTCGCCGAGATGAGAAAGAAAGGCCTGCAGCCCCTGTGGAAGGAGCGGGAGCACCGAGGGCGACTCAGGCCCGTAACAGGAGCAGTTCCTGGAGGGGACGGAGAGTAGAGTGGCCAGCCTTGCCCACCACTATGACTTGCCGTGGGCAGGCTGGAGAGACTTACTAGATTCTGATCGTTCCTCCCCCAGCCGATCATGAGCTCGTTAGAGTTCGAGGCTCGACCCCGGTATGTGCTATGCTTTGCATTCTGTACAGTCATTTCATTTCAATTGATATCCTACAGATTACTAATTACGTCAACGCTTTTGCAGGCTTCCAACGAGCATACTGGACAGGCTCTGGAGCTGTCAGCCTCAGTGATGGGGATGCTACAGAGGAGCATAGACCTGCTGAGTATTTATGGTATCCCAGTAAGTTCTTTCAACCTCAGTCCCAAAACTTTGCATAATCTGTTCCATATTGATTTGATACATCACATTATCAATACGGCACTTGATACACTGCACTCACATACCACTCACGGCACTGATACACTATAACTCATATACTGCTCACAACATTCATACCTTGTAATCATACACTGCTCACGACATTCATACACTGCTCACAACATTCATACACTGTAATCATACACTGTATTCGATACCATACTCGACTTTGCATAGCATAACTAATGTATCTGCCAATTTGTTCTTTTCAGGCTCCATTCTAGATACCGGCCGCAGGAGGTGCCTCGGCGAGACCTTCAATACTTGCCCGAGGAGCGGGGAGAGCAGGATGAGGGATTTCGACACACAGCCATAGCAGAATCGGGCGTACTCACTCTGGGAGTAGCTCACGCACTGTCCCCAGATGACGCAGTTAGTCTCGAGGCAGAGTCGTCTCGGGATGAAATTTGGAGATGGCTTAGGTTTAGGCTCAGACAGCGGAGCTGACGGCGTTGATCCTGGACCTTCGTCCAGGAAGAGGATGAGAAGGGATTCTCGCACTTGAGGCAGCTGGCGCCGATCTAGATGCTGCTCTTCTTTTTTGCTTTATTTTTCTTTTTACTAGTAGTTTTTGCACATTGTACTACATCAAGCAAATATATGTTCTTTAAAACTTTGTACTTTTGCAAAAGAAAATATGATGGAATGAAACAGCTCTTTTTGTTGAAAAAGTGTTACATTTGTACATTCTAAGCGTCGCATCGCATCACATTACATAACAATGTAAATGAGATTGAACTTCGTTTTGAAAACTAAACACTTGAATTGCATTAATTAGGTAGTGAACCAACTGACAATAAAACAAAGAACTTGACATGCTAACCAAACGTAAATACAACTCGATAAACAATACCAGGACTAAAGAACACAAAATACAACTCGGTAAACAAAAGTACAACAACTCGATAAACAAATCGAAGTAACACAGGCACGATTTCGCAAAATCATCACCGAAAGGCATTTGAAGTGGAAAAAGTCACAAGTTCTCAACATCTTCAACACATAGACAGGTCAGAGAACAAGAGGAGAGGCCATCGGCCAGTGTAGAAGGTCATCGACCAAAAGAAATGACCATCGGCCAACATTACTAGTCGATCGGCTAAAAAGATGGTCGGTAGGCACTCTTTTTGGCCGATCGGCCAAAAATGGCAAGAACCTCCAGAATGCTGCCACCTATCTTTCACTCAACACCTTATCTTTTACAAAAGCTCCAGCTTCGTAGTTTCTCCATTTCAACTCAGTTTTTGCACCAAATGGAGGCATTTCTTGTCCAAAATCTCACAAATTGGATTGCTAACTTGGTTGGCTCGAAAAAGCTGAATTTTTGGGGCTTTGGAATTAATGCATTATTCATGCTGAGCCGCACCCCGCTGCGTTTTTTGTTCCTTCATGCCGCGGCAAGTGTAGACACCCTATTTTTGACCGTCCTCAAGACTTAGATGTTATTGTTTGAACACTCGATGATTATCCATGTTCGTGTTCGTCTTGAGTTCTCAAAGATTTCGGCCGCGCGCCTTGCCTCGAGACCTCTCGACTTGTTTGTTTTGTGCTCGGTTATAGACCAAACACTTGTGTGTTTGCTTCTAAGGGTAGGGAATGGCTTGTTGGCCATCCCCACACCTCACCGGCCATGGCCTGAGGCCACCGGCCCTGTTTTCTTGCTACCGGCCAAAAGTGTTGGCCAGTCGGCAATGTTTTTGGTCAACCGGCCATTTCTTTGATCAATCGGCCACTTTTTCTGGCCGAGACCTTTTCTTGGGGAGGCTTGGCCCTTTTGCACCCTTGTTTTACCTTCTTGAGGAAGCTTGAACCTTTCGAACCATTGTTTTAGCTTCTTGAGGAAGCTTGAACCTTTTGAACCTTGTTTTAGCTTCTTGAGGAAGCTTGAAACTTTTGAACCCTTGTTTTAGCTTCTTGAGGAAGCTTGAACCTTTTGAACCCTTGTTTTAGCTTCTTGAGGAAGCTTTAACCTTTTTTTTAGCTTCTCCAAGAAGCTTGAACCCTTTGCTCTAGCTTCTCTAAGAAGCTTGAACCTTTCTTAGCTTCTTAAAGAAGCCTGACCCTTTTTGCTTTAGCTTCTAAGAGAAGCTTGGCCCCTTTGTTCCTCTATAAAAAGAGGGCCTCTCCTTCCATTTCAAGGGTTGGAAAAATCTGATATATAAGATATATATATATATATCACTCTCTCTCTATATCTCCTCTCTCTACATTTGTGTGGGTTAGAGTGTTCCAAAATGAGTTTTTGTTCTTGTTTTTGCACTAGAACACCTAGGAGTACACTACTCTTTGGTTACTAAGGTGCTAAGGAGTTGTTTGAGGGGTTTTTGAGCTAGTTTTGATCCAAAGAGGCTACTGGTTTGGTGTTCTTGGAAGTGGTCTTCAAGGGTAACTCTTTTTCCCTCTTTTATTTCCCGTTTTTGTACACACTTTTAGCCTATCTTGCACACCGATTTAAGCTTAGCTATAAACTGAAAAACATTTTGTATTTGTATGCTTTTGAATTTTGTTTAAGATCATTTTGGTGTTGGGGGTCGTCCACCCCCTCTTAGGCCTTGTTTGGCCTCTTTTTTAGCCTTCTTTGTTGAGCTTCGAGACCACCTTGTATTGGCCTTCTCACCACTGAAATCCAGAGGGATTTTAGTGGTGGGGATGGTGTTTTGAGGTCCTAAGAAGGAGAGGGGTGACCCTCTCCCTTGTTGTCTTGTTTACTAGTATCTTTGGCCTTACAAAGGAGCCCTTATTTGCACACTTCTTGAGCTTGGTTCAGGCCTTTTTCAGTGAGTTTTAGGGCTCTTATGAACTCTTTCCAGAGCTGTTTTTATCATTTAAGGCTTGCCTCTTGCATGTGTAGAACAACCCTCTTTATAGCCTTTCAAAGTAGCACCCCATTCTTGCATGTATTGGATACATTTCAATGGGTATTTGGTCATATTTTTACATTTCATGAATCTTTTTTTGGCTGGTTTGGTGGTCCCTCATATGCTCCATGTCCTTGTAGTGTAAACCATGCATACTAGCTTACACTGCATGTTATTTTGGCCCTCCATTCTAGCATATTTTGGCCATGCCTTAAACTGATTTTGTCCTTGTTTTGGGTTGCCTTAGCTCTATTTTAAAGCCTCTTGGTCGATTGGTGCTTGCCATGTATGCTTGTAGTGTAATAGTCATGCCTAGCTTTGAGTTTTGAGCACTCTTGCATGCCTAACTTGAATTATTTGCATGTTTCGGGACCATCTTGTATGCTATTTTAGAGCTGGAATTTGTGTCATTGTATGCCATATGTCATCCCTTGCCATGCTTTGGTAGAGTGGCATTTGATGCCTTAGGTTCAGTCCCTTGCATTGGGCATGTTTGCATGAATGTTCTTGCCTAATTTCAATTGTGTTTGGCCACTGATTTTGGCATGCTTGAGAGCTACCCATGTTAGTGTAAGTCCATCTCACCATGTTGTTGCATGCTTGTTTCATTTTGCATGTTGTTGCATGCTATACATGTCCACATGTCTAGGTTGTATGCCTATTGCATATTCCTTGCTAGCATACCCATTTTGCATTAGTTTTCTTGCATGCTTAGGTTGCATAGCATTGAGCATGCATCCCTTGCCTTTTGACCAATCATGATAGAGGTTGGGGCTTTGATGTGTTTTGTGTGCATTTCATTTGATATTGAAGTTGCACACTTGGCTTCTTGGGCCATCATGCATGAAAATGCGTGATTGGTGGCCCGAGGGTCGAGAACCATACTCCCTTGAATTCATGACATGATAGGGGGGTGGTTGTGCACACATTTGCTTTGAAAATGCATTGCCATGCTCTGTCTGTCCTCTGCTGCTGTCAAACAGGGTCCTGTAGGAACAGATGGCTAGTTGGCCATCTTTACTGCCGGCTGGCTACCAAAATCCAGCTGATGGCTCCACTTTTGGTCGATGACCATGTTTCCATGGCCGGTGGCATCCCATTCTGATCAAGGGGTGGTTTAGAAGCAACCTTGGGATTTGTGCAAGTCTCAGAGGCGCATAACAGTGTAAACAGAGGCAACAGTGGCATGGCATTGGGTTTTCGAGCGAAGCCAATCCGAGCATGCATTCATTCCTCTTCCCAAGGCTATTTTACTACTTTAGTAGCTTAATTAATTTGTTAATTATTTAAGGGTTTTGTAATATTTAATTAGCTAGGGTAGTTGATTATTTATTCGGTTTGTATTATTATTCGGACCCTCCGAGCGAGGGCAATTGTGTAATAAGTGTGCGTGCTTGTGTGCATGTCTTCCAACCCCACGTCTTTCTCCCTTTTATTTACTAGCTTACGATGGTTAGATTAGGGCATGTTTCAATTAGCACACTTATGCTCGCATGTTTGCAACCATTCATTTGTCTTGCATGCACCGGGCTCGGCGGATCATACTAACTGCCTCGTATTTCAATTCCAAGTTGAATACATGTTATCTATTGCATTTCATATGCCATGTTTAGAATAGCCGAGCCTATCTTAGTTGCATTTTACATGTGTTGCATTAGCCATCTTAACATGAACTAGGATCACGCATTGATTACTAACTAGTTTTTGTTTTGGCTTGGAGTACTCGGTGAGTGTTTATGCTTTACCATCCTTGCATGCGTGTGAGTGACTGCCATGATAGCATGCTTACCATGAGGCTATTTGCTTATGTGATATAACTGCCTGAATGCCTGTGGGTGAAGGTTAGGTTATTTGAATTAGAACAATTCACCAATTGAGAGTTTTAAGCCCACTTGAGAGTGGCAAAATCATGTTTTCTAAGCCCACCCGAGGGTGGCAAAATCAACGTCTTAGCCTACTTGCGAGTAGCACCTTCAAACCGTTTTTCAAAACGAACATGAGATGTTTTGTTCCAATTCAAGCGACCTAGTCTATACTTGTATGTTGTGCGCATCACATAGTAATTCTAGGCTAATAATCGGAATAAGAGCACATATGTTTTCAAAACTCGATATCATGCTTAGTTGTGGCCGATCTTTGATCAAGCGAGCGGGGGTGCTCATAGCTGACCTTCCCCAATCGTACCCAAATTCCCGAGCCGAGGCAACTTTAGTGATGACGGACACGTGGCCTTAGGCAACGAGTTAGGGTTTCCTAAATTCTCCCAAAATAAATATTTAGGTGGCTACTCTGTATCTAGCAAAGCAGTCCATGTTTGGCACTTCTTTCTAAAAATCAGTTTTTCAAAAACGATTTGCCGAATTTGGACTCTTTGATGTTTCATTGGTCTTGCATTGCACTCTACGAGATTAGATACAGGATCGTGCCATTTAGTACTGAACTGTAGTAAGCCCAAATGAACAAAACGAGGGATTCCCTCCCGGAACGTTTGGGGACGTCTACAGTTTCTGGCGACTTTACTGGGGAGTTAGAGAACTTGACTCGAACTCATGATATCTTGTTTTGACTACATTTATGTGTTTCTTTGCATTGCATTTGCATTAGTGCACCTAAGTCACAGTGCTTGCCGTCTGCTATTCCTGAACGGTTTGCCGGAGGCTCGTTTTGAGAAGCATGCCATAAGGCTGACCGGTTACGGGCTCTACCACGATGGGAACACAAACCTCGGTTGTTATCGGGGCACCCTTTTCACCATTCGACCTAGTGCATATCGGAATCCATAGTGACTATCCCAAACTAGGACAGGTTGCTCACCCGATTATAGATTGTTTGAAACCACTGCGTGCGTAGTGAAACCCTAGCTCCTGACAAAATAGGACAGGGAACCACTACCCCACCATAGGGGTGTTTTTGGCTCTCACTTGTCTGCTATGTGCTTTTAGAGTGCGTCTCTACAGGAATGCATGTATCAGTTTGCAAGTCGGGGTATCAGGCCTGAGGGCATCAGTATTTTGGGGGGATCAGTTTTACCCGAAGGTATCAGTTTATAGGCAGAATTTTGGGCAGAATTCAGTAGACAACACACTCATTTAGCTTTGCTCATGATGGTTCTGGTAAAATCAGGCTGAGATGCTGTCAGTTTTCTCTTTTGCTAGGTAGTCTCAGAACTATAGCTTCAGAAGGCTCCAATATCCCCTGGGTACACCGGACTTGTGTTGATAGACTTTGTCAGGTTGGAGATTCAGTTCAAGGGCAAATCAGTGTTCCTTCGCCAGAGTGGTAAAGGGCCAACAGTACGATCACCGGATTCAAAGATTACGGGATCAGTGGTCCTTATCCACCCCACCAGTGAACAGTCAGGCTAAGGTCTCAGTTTTTACCACAGAGATAGAAATACCGGTCAGTCAGCTGGAATAGCAGAACATGGCAGGGATGGAGGAAATGATGCGTCAACTCCAAGAAAGTATGAAACACATGCAGCAAGACGCTGTCCGCCTAGCAGAATTTGCCAAACAACAAGCTGCGATCATGGCCCAGCAGGCAGAGCTAATCACCAGGTTGCAACAGCAAAACGGAGTATCTGCCTCGTATCAAGCTCCTCCACCACCAGGGGTTCCGACACCCGGGAAAACACCAAATATCTAGGAAGGTACAGACATTCCAACAGGGACGGCTCCACCCCCAATCCTACCCTCGCTATCCAAAACACCTACCAATCTACCGGACTCTCCCTTCGAATTCGAGGTGGACCCCACGGCATTAAAACTGAACAAGCTTGAAAAGCTGTTCAATAAATCCCAAGGAGTGAAGTCCATCCCGGACATCGAGGATGGGTATACCGACGCAGCCGTGACGTTGCCAGACAGATTTAAGATGCCGCATATTGACCAATTTGATGGATCCAGGGATCCCATGGTGCACCTGCGGCTGTTTTCAGACATACTAAGGCCGATGGGCCTCACCAGAAGCTTTCTTTATTCGGCTGGACCTTGTTAGGTGTAGCGGCCATCTGGTATGCAAAATTGTAAGACGATGTCAAGAGGAATTGGAATGAGATGGCCGAGGCTTTCGTCGTTCAATACTCTTATAATACACAGATCAAGATTACAACCCGTGATCTTGAGACGACTAGGCAGGAGCCTAAGGAGAGCTTTTCTGACTTTGTGACCCAGTGAAGGGCCAAGGCCTTAATGATGACCATTAGGCCAACTGATAAAGATCAGATTCGGATGGTTGTGCGCAATCTCTAACCCAAGCTCATACAGAAGATGATCGTTCTCCCCTTTCCCACCTTTTTCAGATTTGCATGAGATGGGAGTACAGATCGAGGATGCTTTGAAACAGGGCCTGATTGACAATGACAGAGAGCAGCCCAGGAGGGCGTTTTTCCACAGTTCGAATGCGACCACCAGTGGTGATGCTGCTGCAAGGTCTTTTGAAGTTGGAATGGTCACCACCAAAACAGCAACCCCCTTTGTTGGTACATCCAATCCAAACCCTCGAATCTCAGACTATCTACCCTGGGCCAAGAGGATTTTCACTCCGCTTTATATGCCTTTGTCTAAAGCCCTGGGGGTCCTACTCAGGAAAGGACATCTAAAACCGTTAGAACAATTTTCTCTACTTGATCCTCTCCCTCGAAAGCATGACCCGACTAAGTACTGTTCTTTTCATCAACAAACCGGTCATGACACCGAGAGTTGCGTCCGTCTCCGCCATGAGATACAAAATTTGATTGACAACAGGGTCATTCCCGCACCAGGTCCTGCAAAGTCTATCGACACTTGATCAGTGAACTTGTGGGGGATAATGTGATGTGATCGAAGGATGAACCACCTGCGGGCGGCACTCAGTTTACTCCAGATATGGCGCATGGCACGCACTATTTTGAGCACTTGTGAATGCTGGTTTTTGTGCTTTCTGATTCGGGTATTGGGTCAGTTTTTGTTATGTTGTTTAGAGTCTGTCCCGTTATATAGAGTCAGTCTTTTCATACTGAGTCAGTTGGGTCTGTCTTGTTGTATCAAGTCAGTCCTGTTTTGTTAGAATCAGGTGATCCCAGGGGTGTTACCTCGGATATCACCATTTTGTTTTGTGTTGTGTTTGTCTTTTCGCTTTCTTTTGAGTCTGCTTCTGCCGGGGAGCCAGTTACACTAGAAGATCTAATTGAAACAGATGTGGTTTTCATGCTTTTGTGCTTGTTTCTATTTTGAGCCTGTTATGCCAGCAAACTTGAATGAAACAACAGTGCATTTGACCTGCTCTTTTGTGCCTTGAATTCATTACATCGACCTAAGTTTTTCAAAAACTCTTTTTGAACACTGCGGTGAAAACAAAAAGGAAGGAATTCCTCGGGATGTGCAAAAATTTGATTGATTAAGAGAAAGAGATGCATGCTAAGCCCTTAATGAATGAGATCATGCTTGTTAGTGTGAGTATTGGGAAGGATCCTGGCTTGATCCAGATTGGTTCCGCACTGTCTTCAGTGCGAGCGACTAGTCGCTTTCGTAAAAGATTTCAAAAAATGTTTTGCGCGGTCCTGCGAAGACCTGTGTGGAATCGCTCTTGAGATTGTGCAGCTTAGGATCGCTCTTAGTCCCGAGACTCGACCCCTCACTTTCAAACCTTGAACTGGGATTCAGAATGTTCAACGGTCAACCACAATGTGAGGCCCGTGTGGCCGGATCAGAAGCAGCCCATGAACTAGGGGCAAGAATATCATATGTGATCAAAGGAAGCTTGCAAAGCTAGATCAAAAGCAGCCCTCGAACTAAGGGCAAAAAATGTCAGATGTGCTTGAAGAGTCAAAGATAAAGACTGGCAAGAATGCCAAATTCCAGAAGGGAAGAAAGAAGAAGGTATCGCTGAAGGACAACTGAGTTCCCATCCACAACACTAGGGGCAAGTTCAACTCCCATTGGATGGACTCCTACATCATCAGTGAACATCAACCATTCTCCTGGGTTCAGATGACTTCAGGATCTTAAAACCATTTGACATAGACAACACTACACTTTTACCCTTGAGAGGCTCGCTGGGCCGAAAACCCGGAAGGGCGACCCAGGCAAAAGTTAGTGCAAGAAAAAAGAAGAAAAAGAACAACAACAAAAAAAAAGTGCAAAGAATGGAAAAAAAGAAGAAAAATGAAGAAAATGAAAGGAAAAGATGAAAAAGAAAAAATAAGAAAAGAAATGAGAAGAATAGAAAAGAAAAGAAAAACAGAGCTCGCAAGGTTGAAAACCCGAAAGGGCAACCCTGGCAAAAGTTAGAGCGCAAATGGAGAGGTTAATACCCGAGTGTACCTTACTCGGAACTACGTAAGGCTTAATTCCCATGTTTGGGATACGTAGGCAACTTCATTCTGAAGTCCAGCCGTAAACACTTCCCAATTGACTATGTCCATGTAGTGGTTCTAATCATCTTTATCTTCTCTGTATCCGAGAGTTCGGTGGTAATGGTCACTGTAAGGATTGGTTGCCATGTGCTGCGGCGCTATTCAGACAAGGGCAACTTTCCGTTGCCATACAGCACGCTGCGATGCCATTCAAACAAGGGGCAACTTTCCGTTGCCATGCAGTGCCGTTCTGACAAGAAGCAATTCTCCTTCGGATCTGAGGTTGTGCATTGCAAGAGTAGGTTTTGTGCTCTTTGAGCTGTGGCCGTTTGCAAAACCAGTTTTGAGAATTTTTACTGAGGTTGACTAATCCTCTCGAAAATTATTCCACTTTTCCAAAACTGGACCATTTCTTGGACCCAAAAAAGGAAAATTTTCAGTGCTCATAACCTAACTCGCATGATTTCAAATCAGAAAATCGAACAAGCGCGTTAATCTAACTCTCATTTTGGTTAAAATTATTTAAGCATAAGCGAAAAAATAAAAAATGGTCAAAATGATGAACTAGGGGCACAGTTGAGTCAGGTGTTCTGTCTTTTCCCCTTTGTCACCATACTTGCCAGAAAGAGCACTCTACGTGCCAAGAAGGGCACTTATACCTGCTGGAAAAGGGCACAACTGAAGTTGTCAATGAAGGGCAGAAAGCTCTCACATCCTCCAAGCAACGAGGTATCAAGCCAAGTGCAAAGCACGAACTGGAATGGGGCAAGATATTCCATTCCCTCATCTGGATAGATCTAACCACGTCCAAACTCCCTAGCAGAGCATCGTCAACCGATGTCGGTTACAGATTTGCTACACACCCAGTTGTAGCACAACTCCTCTGCAGGAAAGTTCACTGTTGTGAACAGAAGAAGAGAATCTAGCAGAATGCTAGGGGCAAGAGCCCGCGACTTCCTGTTTATCCATCAACCACCCTGGGAAGGGATGAAAAATGAGAGATTAAAGAATAGAGAGATATGCGCTTAGAGGAAAAGCGAGGAAAGGGTTTTGAGAGAAAAACCGAGCTTGAGGGCCGAGTGATGTGAGAATCACAAATAAGAAAGGGTGGGGAATAATACCCGAAGAAACTGGCTCCTCGTGCACTGAGAGGTCTCTTGCCATTGGAACACGTCTGTGTGTCGTGTCAGTCTTTTTTTTTGGTTTGTCTCGATTCTTGTTTTGAGTCGTTTCAGGTGTCTATAGACGTGTTTAGGTTGTCTTACCTTGTCTTTCTCTTTGTTGTTGAGTCGTGGTGTGCTGTGTTCAGTCGTAGGCTCAATACCCGGTCAAGAATTCATTTCTCAAATTCAAAATGAATCGTTTTGTGCTCAAAGTGCTGTGCCATTCTCTACATATGTGCAAAACAGGATCTGTTCTTTCATAAAGCCGCAGGGTTCAACCCAGGTCATGTGAAAACAGTAAAACCAGAACCTATCTGAAGCTGTATAGGTTCCAGATTGCAAAGCAAAAGAGAAGAAGGAAAATTTGGATCATCTTAGTGTGTTTCAACCCCAGCAAAATCCGAGACTGCATTCCAGGTGCGCCTTCTCAGGCCTCGCCGTTTCTCTGGAGTATGAGTGTATCTCGACCCCAAGTGTAAGCCTGCTTCAAGTCAGAATGGCAATTAAAGCAACAGCAGATGTTATCTCTCGCCAATATAGATAGGGTCTCCCCTTTTGAGCTAAGTGTGTTGCCAAGTCCTCCGAGAGGTAAATCGGAGGCACCAGAGTACATATTTGATGCCCCTCTACTGCATAGAATGTGCACTTTCATATACGCTTTTGTTTCATGCGTGTCGCGCATCGTTACGATTCATGCATAGAATATGCTTGCTTTCGATTCCGCATAGAACACGCTTTGCTTTCAATCTTGCATAGAATATGCCTGTCTCATGCATAGAATATGTTTTCAATATTGCATAGAGTATGCTTTCCATGTTGCGTAGAAAATGCCCCCATACTTGCATAGAAAATGCATTTTATTGCACCTCTTTTGTGCACCTTATCGCACTATCTTGTGTACCTGTATTGCATTGCCTTGCACACATCTCTAACTTGCGTTGTCACGCACACTTCACTTGCATTGTTACGCGCATTCCACTCACATTGTTATGCACCCTTTCAATTGCATTGTTTTGTACGCTCCTTCTTTCGGAAACACCGAGATATGTCCCTATGTTTCTCTTTCCTTTCCGATACACCGGGATACGTCCCTATGTTTCTTCTCATTTTCCGAAACACCGGGATACGTCCCTATGTTTCTTCTCCTTCCTTCTGAAACACCGGGATACGTCCCTATGTTTCTACTTCCTTCCGAAACACCGGGATACGTCCCTATGTTTCTCATTCCTTCCGAAACACCGGGATACGTCCCTATGTTTCTACTTCCTTACGAAACACCAGGATACGTCCCTATGTTTCTCTCTCTTTCGAAACACCGAGATACGTCCCTATGTTTCTTCTTCCTTCTGAAACACCGGGATACGTCCCTATGTTTCTCCTTTTCTCCGAAACACCGGGATACGTCCCTACATTTCTCTCCCTTTTCGAAACACCGGGATATGTCCCTACGTTTCGCCTTCTTTCCGAAACACCAGAATACGTCCCTATGTTTCTCCCCCTTTGGTTAAGAGCATTTGGAATACGTTCCAATGCTCACACCATTCCGAAACACCGGGATACGTCCCTATGTTTCTCCCCCTTTGGTTAAGAGCATTTGGAATACGTTCCAATGCTTATACCATTCTGAAATACCGGGACACGTCCCTATGTTTCTCCCCCTCTGGTTTAGAGCATTTGGAATACGTTCCAATGCTTATACCTTTCCGAAACACCGGAATACGTCCCTATGTTTCTCCCCCTTTGGTTAAGAGCATTTGGAATACGTTCCAATGCTTACACCATTCCGAAACACCTGGATACGTCCCTATGTTTCTCCCTCTTTGGTTAAAAGCATTCGGAATATGTTCCAATGCTCATACCATTCCGAAACACCGGGATACGTCCCTATGTTTCTCCCTCTTCGGTTAAAAGCGTTCGGAATACGTTCCAATGCTCATACCTTTCCGAAACACCGGGATACGTCCCTATGTTTCTTCCTCTTTGGCTAAGAGCATTTGGAATACGTTCCAATGCTTATACCTTTCCGAAACGCCGGGATACGTCCCCATGTTTCTCCCTCTTTGGATCAGAGCATTCGGAATGCGTTCCAATGCTTATGCCATTCTGAACACCGGGATATGTCCCTGTTCTTCTCCTTCTTTGGTTAAAGAGCATTTGGAATACGTTCCAATGTTTGTACCATCTCCTTTCCTCTGTCGCATGTGCTACGCTGAGAGGTTCTCCCTTTCCTTACACATTTTCAGTGTCTTTGGAATTTGTCTCAGGTTGCATTGTTTTGCATCCATCTCGCATTGTTATGCATTGCCCTTAGGTTGCATTGTCTTGCATCCTTCCACTCACGTTGGCACGCAGTTTTTCACTTGCATTGTCATGCATATTGCTAACAATATTGTACCTGTTAAGTTCCTTTCCTTTGCAGGCACGATATTGTATGTACGGTTCATTTGAAGCTGGCGCGACTAGACGAACCGGACAGGTATTGTATATTCTCTGCGTGAAACGTAGTGAGAACTGAATGATTCTCTTACCTCTTTTCTGCATTGTAATATAGTTTGGTTGATGCTAGCTTAAAACTGTTGCATGTTATGCTTTGTTACAGCTTTCTTTGTATGATCATAAGTTATGCTCGGCTTTGTGCATTGTCTTGTATTTTAGCCCTGCCTTCGGGCGCATATCTTTGTCTATAGCTTGTATGCTTTGTCTAAGTCTTCGGCCTTGTCAAAAATGGGTCGTCTTTGTGCTTTGACATTCACTCCCATCATTGTTATGACTTTTGAGTTCTGTCAAAGAGGGGCAACTGTAGACACCCCATTTTTGACCGTCCTCAAGACTTGAACGTCATCGTTTGAACACTCAATGATTATCCATGTTCGTGTTCGTCTTGAGTTCTCAACAGTTTCGGTCGCGCGCCTTGCCTCGAGTCTTCTCGACCGGTTTGTTTTGTGCTCAGTTGTAGACCAAACACTTGTGTGTTTGCTTCTAAGGGCAGGGAATGGCTTGTTGACCATCCCCACACCTCACTGGCCATGGCTTGAGGCCACCGGCCCTGTTTTCTTGCTACCGGCCAAAAGTGTTGGCCGGTTGGCAATGTTTTTGGTCGGCCGACTACTTCTTTGATCAATCGGCCACTTTTTCTGGCCGAGACCTTTTCTTGGGGAGGCTCGGCCCTTTTGCACCCTTGTTTTAGCTTCTTAAGGAAGCTTGAACCTTTCGAACCCTTGTTTTAGCTTCTTGAGGAAGCTTGAACCTTTTGAACCTTGTTTTAGCTTCTTGAGGAAGCTTGAACCTTTTTTTATCTTCTCCAAGAAGCTTGAACCCTTTGCTCTAGCTTCTCTAAGAAGCTTGACCCTTTGCTCCAAGCTTCTAAGAGAAGCTTGAACCTTTCTTAGCTTCTTGAAGAAGTTGACCCTTTTTGCTTCAGCTTCTAAGAGAAGCTTGCCCCTTTGCTCCAAGCTTCTCAGAGAAGCTTGGACCTTTGTTCCTCTATAAAAAAAGGGCCTCTCCTTCCATTTCAAGGGTTGGAAAAATCTGATATATAAGATATATATATCACTCTCTCTCTCTATATCTCCCTCTCTCTCTACATTTGTGTGGGTTAGAGTGTTCCAAAGTGAGTTTTTGTTCTTGTTTTTGCACTAGAACACCTAGGAGTACACCACTCTTTGGTTACTAAGGTGCTAAGGAGTTGTTTGAGGGGTTTTTGAGCTAGTTTTGATCCAAAGAGGCTACTGGTTTGGTGTTCTTGGAAGTGGTCTTCAAGGGTAACTCCTTTTCCCTCTTTTATTTCCCGTTTTTGTACACACTTTTAGCCTATCTTGCACACTGATTTAAGCTTAGCTATAAACTGAAAAACATTTTGTATTTGCATGATTTTGAAGTTTGTTTAAGATCATTTTGGTGTTGGGGGTCGTCCACCCCCTCTTAGGCCTTGTTTGGCCTCTTTTTTAGCCTTCTTTGTTGAGCTTCGAGACCACCTTGTATTGGCCTTCTCACCACTGAAATCCAGAGGGATTTTAGTGGTGGGGATGGTGTTTTGAGGTCCTAAGAAGGAGAGGGGTGACCCTCTCCCTTGTTGTCTTGTTTACTAGTATCTTTGGCCTTACAAAGGAGCCCTTATTTGCACACTTCTTGAGCTTGGTTCAGGCCTTTTTTAGGGAGTTTTAGGGCCTGTATGAACTCTTTCCAGAGCTGTTTTTGTCATTTAAGGCTTGCCTCTTGCATGTGTAGAACAACCCTCTTTATAGCCTTTCAAAGTAGCACCCTATTATTGCATGTATTGGATACATTTCAGTGGGTATTTGGTCATATTTTTACATTTCATGAATCTTTTTTTGGCTGGTTTGGTGGTCCCTCATATGCTCCATGTGCTTGTAGTGTAAACCATGCATACTAGCTTACATTGCATGTTATTTTGGCCCTCCATTCTAGCATATTTTGGCCATGCCTTTAACTGATTTTGTCCTTGTTTTTGGCTACCTTAGCTCTGTTTTTAGGCCTCTTGGTCGATTGGTGCTTGCCATGTATGCTTGTAGTGTAATAGTCATGCCTAGCTTTGAGTTTTGAGCACTCTTGCATGCCTAACTTGAAGTATTTGCATGTTTCGGGACCATCTTGTATGCTATTTCAGAGCTGGAATTTGTGTCATTGTATGCCATATGTCATCCCTTTCCATGCTTTGGTAGAGTGGCATTTGATGCCTTAGGTTCAGTCCCTTGCATTGGGCATGTTTGCATGAATGTTCTTGCCTAATTTCAATTGTGTTTGGCCACTGATTTTGGCATGCTTGGGAGCTACCCATGTTAGTGTAAGTCCATCTCACCATGTTGTTGCATGCTTGTTTCATTTTGCATGTTGTTGCATGCTATACATGTCCACATGTCTAGGTTGTATGCCTATTGCATATTGCTTGCTAGCATACCCATTTTGCATTAGTTTGCTTGCATGCTTAGGTTGCATAGCATTGAGCATGCATCCCTTGCCTCTTGACTAATCATGATAGAGGTTGGGGCTTTGATGTGTTTTGTGTGCATTTCATTTGATATTGAAGTTGCACACTTGGCTTCTTGGGCCATCATGCATGAAAATTCGTGATTGGTAGCCCGAGGGTCGAGAACCATACTCCCTTGAATTCATGACATGATAGGGAGGGTGGTTGTGCACACATTTGCTTTGAAAATGCATTGTCATGCTCTGTCTGTCCTCTGCTACTGTCAAACAGGGTCCTGCAGGAACAGATGGCCCGTCGGCCATCTTTAGTGCCGGCCGGCTACCAAAATCTAGCCGATGGCTCCACTTTTGGTCGATGACCATGTTTCCATGGCCGGTGGCTTTTTATCTTGGCCGGTGGCATCCCATTCTAATCAAGGGGTGGTTTAGAAGCAACCTTGGGATTTGTGCAAGTCTCATAGGCAAATAACAGTGTAAACAGAGGCAATAGTAGCATGGCATTGGGTTTTCGAGCGAAGCCAATCCGAGCATGCATTCATTTCTCTTCCCGAGGCTGTTTTACTGCTTTAGTAGCTTAATTAATTTGTTAATTAGTTAAGGGTTTTGTAATATTTAATTAGCTAGGGTAGTTGATTATTTATTCGGTTTGTATTATTATTCAGACCCTCTGAGCGAGGGCAATTGTGTAATAAGTATGCGTGCGTGTGTGCATGTCTTCCAACCCCACATCTTTCTCCCTTTTATTTACTAGCTTACGATGGTTAGATTAGGGCATGTTTCAATTAGCATACTTATGCTCGCATGTTTGCATCCATTCATTTGTCTTGCATGCACCAGGCTCGGCGCATCATACTAACTGCGTTGTATTTCAATTCCAAGTTGAATACATGTTATCTGTTGCATTTCATATGCCATGTTTAGAATAGCCAAGCCTATCTTAGTTGCATTTTGCATGTGTTGCATTAGCCATCTTAACATGAACTAGGACCATGCATTGATTACTAACTAGTTTCTGTTTTGGCTTGGAGTACTCGGTCAGTGTTTATGCTTTACCATCCTTGCATGCGTGTGAGTGACTGCCATGATAGCATGCTTACCATGAGGCTATTTGCTTATGTGATATAACTGTCTGAATGCCTGTGGGTGAAGGTTGGGTTATTTGAATTAGAACAATTCACCAATTGAGAGTTTTAAGCCCACTTGAGAGTGGCAAAATCATGTTTTCTAAGCCCACCCGAGGGTGGCAAAATCAACGTCTTAGCCTACTTGCGAGTAGCACCTTCAAACCGTTTTTCAAAACGAACATAAGATGTTTTGTTCCAATTCAGGCGACCTAGTCTATACTTGTATGCTGTGCGCATCACATAGTAATTCTAGGCTAATAATCGGAATAAGAGCACATATGTTTTCAAAACTCGATATCATGCTTAGTTGTGGCCGATCTTTGATCGAGCGAGCGGGGGTGCTCATAGCTGACCTTCCCCAATCGTACCTAAGTTCCCGAGCCAAGGCAACTTTAGTGATGATGGACACGTGGCCTTAGGCAACGAGTCATGGTTTCCTAAATTCTCCCAAAATAAATATTTAGGTGGCTATTCTGTATCTGGCAAAGCAGTCCATGTTTGGCACTTCTTTCTAAAAATCAGTTTTTCAAAAACGATTTGCCGGATTTGGACTCTTTGATGATTCATTGGTCTTACATTGCACTCTGCGAGATTATATACCGGCCCGTGACATTTAGTCCTGAACTGTAGTAAGCCCAAATGAACAAAACAGGGGATTCTCTCCCCGGACGTTTGGGGACGTCTACAGCAAGGTATTGGAATCCGATTACGCACATTTTTAGCTTTGGCGGACAAGAGATGTTTCCTACTTTTGAAGGCTTCCAGGCTTTGATGGAGTCCTAACACGAGGAAGAGATTTTGCCGCAATTCTGCTTCGGCCACATCCAAGCCTTAGGACGGATGTGTGGGCTCACTATGCACGACGCTTGGTCTTTGATCCACGACGGGGAATTGGACATCCCCAGCTTGGTTCATCAGTTTTCTCATGCTGGTGACCGCAGCGACCATCATTGGCAGGGTTTTCGGCAACATGCTCTTTGCTTGTGCATGCTGTCTCATTTCTTGCTTGCATTAGGCTTCAGAGGATCTAGCGTCCGGTTGATTGAGGTTGCCCAGGGTTTGATAGAGGGCAAGAGCTGCATCGCCATGACACTAGCTGAGACATTGATGGGCTTGGATGCTTTCCATCATTGAGAGACGACTAGATTCGCGGGGAGTCCACTACTGCTGCAGGTAATGTTTCCTACCCCATCTCACATATATTTCTCACATCACTTGGCCCTCAGGCTCAGTTTTTCTCTCAAAACCCTTTTCTTACTTTTCTCTCAACGTTCACCTCTCTATTATTTAATCTCTCATTTTTCATCCCTTCACAGATATGGTTGATGGATAAGTTGAAGGTTGTGGACTCATGCCCAGCATATTCAGCTCGCGGCTATTTCTTCTGGCGACGTCTAGTCGATGCCCCTGATGAGGGATGGTGGTGCGAATGGATGTGCAATCTATCCGCTACCAGTATTGCTTGGCGCTGCCCTTGGCTCAATCTGCCGGCAATGAGTTACAGCATGTCTCGCCAACCCGGGATTCAGTTGATCAGCCTGACTCACTGTGCCTTTTACTTCCCATTCCGATTTTGACTCCAGTTCAGACATGATCAGACTTGCCCGGCAGAGGGGATAGAGTACCCTGCTGCATTTCCGGTCCGAGGCGCGCAGTTAGCTCTTTATGCCACAACGTGGAGGACGAGAGAGCCTCTGGCCCCCACTCCCACTTTCAGTTGCACCCTTTCTGATGAGTGCATAGCTTGGCTCGATGAAGAGGCGCAGGTTGGGCCTACTTTGGCATCAGAGGCTTCCACAAGCTCTGGGAGGAGACGCAGGAACACTTGACTATGCCCCAAATTTATTTTCTTTAATCAGTACTTTCAAGTTTTCTTTATGAATGTAATAAAAAGCAACTTTAATTTGTATTCAAGAGTAGGAGAACTTTGTGCTGAAATCAATGTAATTGAAGGTTGTGGGTACTAAAAATTTTCCGTTTGGTCCAAAAATGGTCTAAGTCATAAAACGATTAATTTGAGCAAAATCAACTTTTATGAAAACTTTTCAAAACCATTTTCGATATGGATCACAACTGGACACGCCTGAGATCTATCACTGAGATGCACAACCCCGAATCCAGCAACTGGAAAGTTGCCCCTAGTCTGAATAGCACTGCACTGGAGATCACAACCGAGCTCTTGAATGCAGAATATACAAAGATGACCAACAAGATCACACAGACAAAGTTGATTTGGAAGTGTTTATGGCTGGACTTCAAAATGAAGTTGCCTACGTATCCCAAAGATGGGAATTAAGCTTGACGTAGTTCCGGTTCAGGTTCACTCGTGTATTAACCCTCTTCTTTTACGCTCTAACTTTTTCCAAGGTCGCTTTTTTTGGGTTTTCAACCTTGCGAGCTCAGTTTTTATTATTTCAAATTTTTCATGCTCTAACTTTTGCCTAGGTCGCCCTTTCAGGTTTTCGGCCTAGCGAGCCACTCAGGGATAATATTTCTTTAACTTATCCATGTTGATCAATTGGAAGAACTCTAGGCCATCTAGGTCCATTAGAACGACAGCTCCACCCTACCAGATAGACTTGATGGTGTAAGGGCCAGTCCAATTGGATCTGAACTTACCCCTTGGGTCGTGGATGGGAGCTCAATTGTCTTTGAGCACAAGATCCTCCTCTTTCAAATTCCTGGACTTAACCTTCTTGTTGAAAGCCCTGGCAATTCTTCATTGATAACCCTGGACATGATATAGTGCTTTCAACCTTCTTTCATCAAAGAGCATGAGTTCTTCGAACCTGCTTTGCTGCCAATCTGCCTCAGCTATCTAACACTCAGCCAATACCCGTAATGACAGAACCTCAACTTCGATAGGCAGAACAACCTCCATCCCATAAATCAAGAAATACGGAGTTGCCCCAATAGAAGTTCGAATTGAAGTCTGGTAGCCCCACAGAGCAAATGGTAGCTTATCAAGCCAATCCCGGTAGGTTTCCACCATCTTCTGCAGAATGTGCTTGATGTTCTTGTTGGCGGCCTCAACTGCTCCATTGGTTTGCAGCCGATATGTAGATGACTTATGAAAAGCCACGTTGTACTTCTCCAACAAGTTGATCACCTTCTTCTTGAAGTGGGAACCATTATTCGAAATAATTTCGTTCAGGACCACGTAGCGACAGATGATGTTGTTTCTGATGAACTTAGCAACATGCGATGCCTTCAACACCGCGTAACATTGGGCCTCAACCCACTTTGTGAAGTAGTCTATCGCTACCAAAATGTACTTATGCCCATTGGACCCCTTCGGAGTGACAACCCCAATTATATCAATCCCCCAGACTGAAAACAGCCATGGCGAAGTCATGTTGTACAGCTTTGATGGCGGAATGTTCATGCGGCTTGCATGGATCTTACATTTGTGGCATCGCCGGACAAAGCCAATACAATCCTTCTCCATGGTGGACCAGTAATAACCCTGCCTAAGGATCTTCCGGGCTAGCATCACCCCGTTCATATGCACTCCGCACTCTCCTCTATGAATGGCCACCATTAGGCACTTGGATTCTTCAGTATCAACACACAGCTTATGCATCCCGAGATGACCTCTCTTGTACAGTTTACCCCCGCAGACGATGAACTGAGCAGCCATTCTTCGAATTGCCCTCTTATCCTTGGCATTTGCCCCTGGTGGATATAGTTCATTTTCCAAGAAGTTCCAGATATCATAATACCAAGGATTCTCATCTTGTACCTCATCTATGGCAGCAATCAACTCGTAGGCTGGCACAAATTTCTATTCAATGATGATCGGACGCATCCGAACTCCGAAAGGGATGTCTATCATAGAAGATAGAGTTGCTAATGAATTTGTGAACCTGTTGTTCTTTCTTAACAAAAGAGCGAAATTCAGTTTCTCAAACCGAGGAATCAGCACGTCTAAGGTCTGGTGGTAGATTCTCATCTTTTCTTCTTTAACTTTCCAATCTCCTTTAGATTGAGATACAACAAAGTTCGAGTCCCTGATGACATCCAACCGTTTTGCCCCTAGTTCTAGGGCGGCTTCTAGACCGGCAATACATGCCTTATATTCTACCTCATTGTTCGATACCTTGAACCGGAGTTTGAATACTAGAGGAATACGGGAATTATTGGGTGCTATCAGCAACACCCCTATCCCATACCCATATTGGTTTGACGCTCCATCAAAGTACATCGTCCAAGTATCTTCTTCAACATGTAGAATGGCCTCGTCTGGGTACAGATACTCAACTGCTTCACCCCCTTCAACTGGGTGATCGGCTAGGAACTCCATTACCGCTCTCCTTTTCACTGACTTGCGCATCATGTACTTCAAATCAAATTCGGAAAGCAGAAGCAACCAACGGGCTAGCCTACCCATAAGTGCTGGTTTCTCGAAGAGATATTTGATGGGATCTAATCTCGAAACCAGTATTATAGAGTGAGCTAACAAGTAGTGTCGCAGCTTCCTCGTAGCCCATACCAAGGCCAAACAAGCCTTCTCCAGCAGAGTGTAGCGAGTCTCGTAATCCAACATTTTCTTGCTCAGGTAGTAGATAGCCTTCTCCACTTTGTCCTCAGACTCCTGTGCAAGCATGTAGCCCATTGTCGTTTCAGTCACTGAAAGGTACAGAATCAACGGTTTCCCCGGCTTAGGCGGTGACAACACAGGTGGGTTCTGTAAATATTGCTTGATCTGTTCGAAAGTAGCTTGGCATCGGCTGTCCCATTGGAACTTCTTTCCTTTCTTTAGGAGACCAAAGAGTGGTTCACAAGTCAAGGTTAATTTTTCAATAAACCATCTTATGAATTGCACTTTACCCAGAAAGCGTCGCACCTCCTTTTCAGTCCTTGGTGGTAGCATTTCTAAGATGGCCTTGATTTTGGAAGGATCGACCTCGATACCTCTATGTGTGATCAAGAACCCCGGCATTTTCCTTGCTGTAACACCAAATGTACACTTCTGAGGATTCAGCTGCAATCGAAACTCTCTGATCCTTTGGAAGAATTTCTGCAAGGCAGTATAGTGGCCCTCTCTTTCCTTGGACTTGACAATCATGTCGTCCACGTACACCTCAACCTCTTTATGGATCATATCATGCAAAATTGTGGTCGCAGCCCGTTGATACGTAGCTCCAGCATTCTTCAGCTCAAACGGCATCACCCTATAACAATAGGTTCCCCACAGGGTGGTAAAAGAAGTCTTCTCTCGGTCTTCGGGTGCCATCAGAATCTGATTGTAGCAAGAAAACCCATCCATAAAAGAGAGCAACGCATGCCCAGCAGTGAAGTCCACTAATTCGTCGATATACGGCAAAGGAAAGTTGTCCTTCGGACTGGCTTTGTTCAAATCCTTGAAGTCCACACATACCCGAATTCTGTCGTCCTTCTTTGGCACCGGAACTATATTGGCCAACCAAGTTGGGTATTCAGATACCAGCAGGAACCCTGCGTCAATTTACTTAGTGACCACTTCTTTGATCTTGAGAGCCCAGTCCGGGTGGATCCTTCAGAGCTTCTGCTTAACAGGTCGGGCCTCTGGGTCAAGAGGGATCCGATGCTGTACAATCTCAGGATCGATTCCAGGAATGCCTTCGTAGGACCACGTGAAAACATCTTTGAAATCTTTTAACAAAGTGACTAAGTGCTCGCGCTCCTCTAAAGATAACGTGGACTCGATCTGGACTAGCCGTGGGTCCTTCTCAGTACCCACATTAATTGTGGTGATTTCATCAACCAACAGTTTTACAAACCTCTCCTGCTCTTGATCAAGCAAATATTTCAAAGCCGGAGGAATTTCTTCCTCATTGTTTTCATCGAAATTTTGAAAGTCCTGATTAACGCAATAAATCAAAGGCATAGAAAAGTACTCGAAGGTCATAGCCGCACAATTCTCATTAATCACTTCCAAATCACCTGATTCCTCTATTACAACAGACTCAAAGGAAAAAGAAACAGACGACCTAGACAGGACTGTGGCATCCAGGTTATCACCCCCAAGAATACCGGACTCAGACTCAGACAAGCTGGAACCTGATTCCGACTCCACAGACTCAGTGGAATCATATTCCAGCTCACTACCTGACCGGGTGCTACTTGATAAGAAGCCCTCATCGTACTGCCAGACGAGGGAAGGGAGGGTGCGATGGACGCATCCAGAATATTCGAAGATGGGCTCACAGCCACTTCAATCCCAATCATGGACACCGAGAAGTTATCCCCCAAGCACTTCTATATGATCGGAGGATCTGAGAGTAGACAAGCCAGTGCTACCCCCATTTTAATCTATGTGCTCTCGGAATCCTCCTCCTTGCACTGCTCAGCCTCAGCAGGTGGGTCTGTCTGTTCTTCGGCAACATCATCCCTGGACAACTGCAAGTCAAAGAAAATCTCGAACCTCGCAAGCGCCGCTTCTCTACATTTAGCCATGGCTCTCGGAAGCCGCATAATGGAAAGTCTTCCCCCTCCCAGACAAAGCGTCTGTTCAGGGTACCCTGGATAGGTCGGTGCATCAACTTACAATTTGTGAGATACGTTTTATGTAATGCTAATGATTGTCATTAGTATTCTGTTACACGTAAACTAACTACATTAACTCATGTAAATGATTGGAATAATCTATGTGCCTTTGAATAACTATAAGACCAGTCTGTTCTGATGTTATCTGTGGTAATTCCGTTATGATATTCGTTTCGTTTATATTATGACATGATGAGACTTATTAATTTCTAGTATGGTACAAAGTGCTGTACGGAACTAAGTGCTACACCTTGGTGGGAGCCACCTCTAGAATCCGTACGAGCCACCTCTTGAGTCCATACATACAAGAACTGGGCTTAAAGCCAATTTGTGAAGTCATGAAAGATACGATTTGTGAAATTATGAAATCTCTAAATTGTGAAGATATGAAAGGTATAACCTTGTGAATTTGTGAACTATGAAATTATGAGGCCAAAATAACCTTGTGAACTTGTGAAATATGATATTATGAGGCCAAGGGCCAAACTTGTGAACTTGTGAAATATGAAATTATGAGGCCAAGAGCCAACTTGTGAATTATGAAATTATGGAAACATCGGAAGAGGTTATGAAGTTATGTACGCTATATGTGACACCTTGTGAAGTTATGGAAGGTCTCAAAAGAATTGTGAGCTATGAAGTTATGAAGCCAAGAGTCAACATGTGAAATATGAATTTATGAACTTGTGAACTTGTGAATCCAAAGGACCGAGGTCCAATATGATAAATTGTGAATCTATGAAACTCAAGGACCTTTTGTAAATGTGTGAACTCCTTAGGCCAAGGGCCAAATTGTGGAATTGTGAATTGACAAAGTTGTCCTACAAAGTTATAGAAATAGACTAATCACATGGTTACGGCATTATTTATATACTATTATTCCCTGAGTTCGCTCATTTTGTATTTTGTCTGTCTATTCTGTAGGTAATCAACCGGGAGTTCAGGCCTCACCTTTAAGGCTCGTCTTTCTCTGTCAGCTTTGATGCGTCCAGGCACCACCTGAAGCCGTGCATTTTGTAAAGTAGTGTTAGGTTATTGATTTATGCTTTTGTTGTCCTTCCTTAATATTTTCGTTATACGCCCAATTGTAGGTCTAAGTATGAGTGTATAAGTGTATAACCGAAGTTCGGGTGTATGTTTATATATATATTATGTACCTAATGCAATGATGTGTGCGATCCTGGCATGATAGTAGTAGCTCAATGGATGATGTTTTATGTTATTTTATGTTGATAATGCTTCCGTTCAGGCCCCATAAGATATATACATCAAGTTTTGCGTCCGTTTCTGAAATGGTCATGCCCAAACTTTTAGGGGCGAGTTTGAGGCGTGACAAGTGGTATCAGAGCACGAGTTGCTATCTCACACACGGATCCATTGAGCTGTAGGATGTCTAGAAAAGACTTAGGCCTCATGTATGACATCTTTATTGCATATAGAAAGACTGATAGCAACGGTAAAAGTAATTTGTTCACGTTAACGAGTATAAACGATGTCTAGCGTACATTCCTTGTGTATATATTGTGATTGATTGTTGTGTAGAGCATGGCGGGAATAAGGATAGAGAATCGTCTCGGGTTGGTTAGACAAAATGAAAAGGGAAAATGATTGGTAAGTAATGTACATGCTATTTTGGGGTTGTTATATTTGAACTGATAGTTATCCATTGTTTATTTAGATGAATTGTTTGAACACTAAGCATGGAACATTTAATTATTATATATATGTATGTCTTCCTTGTCATGGTACTGTTTAGACCTATGATTTGAAAAGTTATTGTGATACGTGCTTTGATAAGTTGTGTTTTATGATAATGACATGATATTAAAAGAACATGTTATGTCACGAATCAAGGAATGATGTTCCATATATGTAAAAGTAATCGTGGCATCTGTAGTACAAGGCCCTTACCCGGGGGTAATAATACCGTGGTTTAAGTATGTTATAAGATACGTTTTGCCACCGACGGTCTTATACGGGTGGGTTATGATCAAGCATAAACTCTGCTTTCTGTTTCTGATTCAAGTATAACTAAGAATATGTATGAATATGTTTCTATTTATTCGTTCCGTTATGCTATGTTATAGCATGATGGGAATTGATAGGGTCGAAAGAGTTCAGTTTATGTGTAATCGGGATTTGTTTATGGAAGCTGTGATTTGTGATACATGAGAATGGTATTAAAAAAAAAGAGTCCGTTATTGACTACTTCGACGTTAAACTAAATGATTGGTAAACAGATATGCTATCACACGAATTCAAATCCTGTTGTTGTAAAGTAAGTGACGTAAGATTGAGAAATCATTCATGTGAAATATTTCTGTGTAACTATTCAAATGTTTGATATTGTGAAATTGTCCGGTATCACCTATATGTAAATTATGATGTGAACTGTTCTGTATGATATCGTGGATTTCGGTGAAAACAAATGGACATGGATGTTCCATTTTGCTAACAGGTTAGCGAAATGTATTGGGCGTTTACCTTTCTTGCATGTATAGACAACCTTGAGCAAGACTCACTACATGATTATAAATTGATTCACTATCACATTAAATTAATCTTCCCAAGAATTACGAACTTTGATGTTACGAAATTGAGTTACTCATTGCATAAGTTGTTGATCTTATGGACTTTAGAAAAGTATAATTCGTATGGTTACTGTATACTTAATACAATGCATAATCTTATGAACGAACCTAGTAGAATTTACGTACGTGGAATGACTGGAGCTCTATTTATGTTAATGGATTGAGCTAGATAATTGGTCTCTAATTTCTGTATGACCGTTTGTTGTTCCATTATAATTACAAGTTGTGAATACAAAATCATGTTATTGACCTCGTGTCTTCTAGTAAGAAAAGAAAGAATTGTTTTACCAGTGGAAAAGGAGGGGGGCCAAATTAATTTGTGCTGTGACAAGAAAAGTGTTAGGAAAGGAAAAGGTTATACCTTACGATAATGAGTGCTTGGTCAAGCATGATTTTGAATGTGATTTCTGGTCTTGTTTGCGATAATCGTACGTATTATTCAGATTTGAACTTATGACGGCATGATCAGGTGTCTATAATGGGGATTCCTCTTTCCATCGTTCAGATTTTGTCAAGAATTAGAGAATGTGGTTATAAATCTGCATAACAATATGATTTTGCTATGTTATCGTATATGGAATATATTGTACCTTTTAGGCAGAACCTTATTTGGTAGGTTCTAAGATCTGATTCAATGATGCATAATTGGATTTGAATCTGATTTCGTAATTAAGTTATTTTAGGAACTATATGTAACTGTAATGGTCATGTACCACCAAGTAAATTGCATTATAAGATTCACCTAAGAAATTACTTAACAGGATCGATTTGAATGTGTACTCTCTAATGAAAATTGCATATGACCTATTGATACTGGGCCGACGTAGTGGGGGGCATTTTCAATATGATTAAGATTAATGCATGCTGTAAGCATCTCTTAAGTATACGTTTAAGGGAATGTCAACTAGTATGTTTTGTGCTTTTCAATATTTACGGTGAAATCCCCTGAACAATTACAGTTAGTAGTGGAACTATATTTAAGGCTGTCTCTCTGTTTAATAAGAAATGTATCTGAAAGTGATCATGTATTTGTGAGCAACATACTTTTTATGTAATCTCAAGTATGTTTATGAAATTTCAATTTCGAAATGATTAAACAATTGGATTTTTGCCCTATATGCTTTTATATATCCTATCTCTATATATACCTAAGTCTTCTTATGTATGGAAAGAAATAAGGGTTGAATAGAAGAGCATAAATCCTCTGGGGAGCAGATGAGGAAGTGAAAAAGGTTGTAAAGATCCTAACGCTTAAGGTATGTTTGATTGGCCTCTCTTAAAGTTGAGTAGAAATTGCATAACGGCCTTCACGATTCTTTTGTTTTTAAATGTCAACTGGAATAAAGAGTTGGTGATGCCGTTAACTGAAGTGCAATTGGAAATTTTGGTGTTGGATCGTACAATATGAAGTGTCTTTGAATTTAAGTTTTGAGCATTCACTAGACGTGGTCCGTTTAGTTGTTAATTGAGAAGTTATTGTGGACTTTGGGATTATAAATGGTTAGTGTTGCTCCTTGCCGTCGAAATTCTGATGCATGTATGTTGATCGAAAGTATTTGTGATCCCTCCCTATCCCAAGTGTGGATCTAGTTTTGAAACATTACAGGGTGTATATCCGTTACGTTTGAACTGTCTTCTATTTGGTTTCTTCAATTTCGAGGACGAAATGTCTTAAGGAGGGGAGGATGTAACGACCCAGAATTTCTTCTTCCGCTCGAGCGGAGGAGTTGACGCTCGAGCAGACTTGTGTGGCTCCCAGCATTTTTGCTGGCTGCCGAGATTCTGGAGGTTGTAGATTCCCGCTCGAGCGTAGAAGTCGCCGCCGGCGGACGTCTTGTTTGTCTGGCCTTCGGCGCCAAGGTAGAAGCGCTTCGGCGGGTTGTCTGGTTAAGTTTGATTCTGAGGCACGTGGGCTCATTTTGATGTTCTTCTTAGTGTATTTGGAATGTTCTTATCTTATTTTGGGGTATTGATTGAGATGATAATATGATGGTAAAATAAGATTGGACCAATAACTTTAAATTGAATAAGTCGTCTACGACTAACTGTCACTCATTTGTCCTTTTCTTTTTCCACACTTTGAATATAGATGTGAGGTTAGAACTATTGGAAAGCTTATTTCCGGGGCTTCAATTTGGATACAAGAACGACCTAAAACGGAGTCCGGATGGAAGAGTTATACCTGTGCGAAGTTTCGTAATCTGTGCTGAGAGCAGGTCCGCTCGAGCGGGAATAGGGACGCTCGAGCGGAAATAGCAGGTTCAGCAGCGTAAAAACGGGTTTTTGAGCTCATTCCTTCCATTTATCTTTTCCTCTCTTCTTCCCTCTTGCATAGGTCCGAAACCCTAGCCCAAAACCTTTGATTTCCTCCACTTTTATCAACAATCCACCATGGTTCTTGCATCAAGGATGGAGAACAAGTGAAGATTAACATTTTCAACCGATTGGAACTTGGATTTGCGAAGGATTCTCATCAATCTTCGTTCTTTGGCTTGATTCTTGAGGTAGGGGTCTTAGTTCTCCTTCAATGCTTCCATTATAAGTAGATTTGTGATATTTAAGAGTATATAAATGCAAAACCTCCATTTTGAGCATATAGAGTTATTTTGTAGACATTTAGGGATTTCGGGTTTGGAGAGTTTGGGGCTTTCTTGTTGGGTTTCGATTATAAATTATGATCTAAGGATGTGTAATCAAAGGGTTAATTAGAAGAGGAAGTAATGGGTGAAGAAGTTTAACGTTTCTTGAATTTCTCAATTTGTCTGGAAACCCTAGATTGATTTATGACGATAATTAATGATTTTGCCCAAATTGATAGTAGAATCATGGAATTGGTGGGTTAAATTAGACATGTACAAGGTTAATTGGATTTCTGAGATGTTTCGAAAAAATGTTAAAAATTCGCGAATGGACCTTGTTATGAGTATTGTGAATTATGGGAAAATGAGAAAGGAAATTAGGGGAAATGATTTAAAGAATTAATGCGTGACTTCATGTGTGTGTAGGACACGCTTCGGGAGGAATAAATGCTCCACCAACGCACTGTGAGTAATAGTCCTATAACGTACATCAATTACTGTTAATAGTGATTGTTATTATTACTATTCCGTTTTTTTTTCCATGGCAATTATGTTAATATGTTTGTATTTGAAAATTGGTGTGAATATAGAAGGAATTGGCATCCATTGATATGTTTCTGAAACTATTCTGTATTCCGTCTATGATTAATGGTTTCAGTAATGTGCTATAACCTATTGAGTAGTATGTTTAAAAGACATTATTAATATTCTGTGATCTGTAGATTAAGCTTAATGATTCATGGTGAACAAATGGAACAATGATGCTTATGTATTCCGAACTATCCAGCTTTATCAAGGATGGTTAAGACTGGTATGAGATAATTATTTTGTCCCTACAAATAGCATTGTGATGGCACCTGTACAATTTGTGAGATACGTTTTATGTAATGCTAATGATTGTCATTAGTATTCTGTTACACGTAAACTAACTACATTAACTCATGTAAATGATTGGAATAATCTATGTGCCTTTGAATAACTATAAGACCCGATGCTTACGATGTTATCTGTGGTAATTCCGTTATGATATTCGTTTCGTTTATATTATGACATGATGAGACTTATTAATTTCTAGTATGGTACAAAGTGCTGTACGGAACTAAGTGCTACACCTTGGTGGGAGCCACCTCTAAAATCCGTACGAGCCACCTCTTGAGTCCATACATACAAGAACTGGGCTTAAAGCCAATTTGTGAAGTCATGAAAGATACGATTTGTGAAATTATGAAATCTCTAAATTGTGAAGATATGAAAGGTATAACCTTGTGAATTTGTGAACTATGAAATTATGAGGCCAGGGGCCGAACTTGTGAACTTGTGAAATATGAAATTATGAGGCCAAGGGCCAAACTTGTGAACTTGTGAAATATGAAATTATGAGGCCAAGAGCCAACTTGTGAATTATGAAATTATGGAAACATCGGAAGAGGTTATGAAGTTATGTACGCTATATGTGACACCTTGTGAAGTTATGGAAGGTCTCAAAAGAATTGTGAGCTATGAAGTTATGAAGCCAAGAGTCAACATGTGAAATATGAATTTATGAACTTGTGAACTTGTGAATCCAAAGGACCGAGGTCCAATATGATAAATTGTGAATCTATGAAACTCAAGGACCTTTTGTAAATGTGTGAACTCCTTAGGCCAAGGGCCAAATTGTGGAATTGTGAATTGACAAAGTTGTCCTACAAAGTTATAGAAACAGACTAATCACATGGTTACGGCATTATTTATTTACTATTATTCACTGAGTTCGCTCATTTTGTATTTTGTCTGTCTATTCTGTAGGTAGTCAACCGGGAGTTCAGGCCTCACCTTTAAGGCTCGTCTTTCTCTGTCAGCTTTGATGCGTCCAGGCACCACCTGAAGCCGTGCATTTTGTAAAGTAGTGTTAGGTTATTGATTTATGCTTTGGTTGTCCTTCCTTAATATTTTCGTTATACGCCCAATTGTGGGTCTAAGTATGAGTGTATAAGTGTATAACCGAAGTTCGGGTGTATGTTTATATATATATTATGTACCTAATGCAATGATGTGTGCGATCCTGGCATGATAGTAGTAGCTCAATGGATGATGTTTTATGTTATTTTATGTTGATAATGCTTCCGTTCAGGCCCCATAAGATATATACATCAGGTTTTGCGTCCGTTTCTGAAATGGTCATGCCCAAACTTTTAGGGGCGAGTTTGGGGCGTGCCAGGCCACTTTTCCCTAATCCCATCCCGGGGATGTGCTGGAGCTTGTTCATGAGGTACACAGACTGCACACTGACATATAGCCCCTCATCAATAGCTAGTATGTTCTGTATAACTCGGGCCTCAGCTACGGTAAATCCTAGTAGGAACACATCCTCCACGCCTTGCTCAATATCCAGAACTGGTGTAGAAACCTCTGGCGGCGGATGTATTGACGAATTTCCCAAAACTATAGCCACCCCCTTCCCGTGGGGGTACTTCAGCATTTGATGCAGGATGGAAGAGACCGCCTTCACCTGGTGCAGCCACGGCCGCCTTAGGAGTAGATTAAAGGTTACGGGAATGTCCAAAACATGAAAGTCAATATGCTGTTGTCCTGGACCAACCTGAGTCTGAATCTGCATAGTCCCCATCACCTCTCTGCTGGTATTGTCGTAAGCCCTTATCACCTGGGCAGTTGGCACAAAATTCGTGGGCTTCAACCTGATTGCATATGCCGTCCTCGACGGGCACACATTGATAGCGGATCCTGTGTCGACAAGAACCACCGGTATCCATTTTTATCTACAATCGACAGAGATGTAGAGAGGTTTGTTATGGTTTGCGCCCTCAGGCGGCAGCTCCTTGTCAGTGAAGGTCAACGTCGGGGAAGCTCCTCCCAGAAAAACCAACCCTACCAACTGTTCAAGCGTGGTGTCAATTGAAAGTTTGGCCTTGTCCATGGCAGAAAGGACATCTTGTCTATGAACTCTTGAGGCCATAAGTAGTCCGCAGATGGAGATGTCTGCTTGTATCTTCTTAAGCTGTTTCAGCACAGCCTCCTTCTCGAACAGCTTTTCTTTCTGTCTCTCTGCCTCTTTGTCCTTTTCGAACGCCTCTGGTCGATCCAAGTGTGGGGGCTTGAAATACCGCCCACTCCTGGTCATGTGGTCAACTTCTTCAATATACCAGGTATCATCCGGTTGGCTTCACCCCCAATCTTCATCAGTGTGGGCAAGACGTAAGTCGTCGTCTTCCCACCACATGCCATCGGCAACCGACAGACATCTGTCCGGTTTCGTTACAACTATTCCTGTGCCCACAGCACATTCTGTTCTTATGCTCACAGCACGTTCCGTTCTTGTGCTCACAGCACGTTCCGTCCTCGCAGGGGCTTTGGCCTTTCTGGCCCTCTCAGAATCTTCGATCATTTCCCGCTCAAACTGCTTCAGTAGCTCATTTCAAGATCTTCGTGCTCAAACTGCCCGTGTTCTGAGCAAAATTCTTTACACCGGTGCTCTCCGATGGTGCACTCTATTCCTCTGTCCTTCCGGCCATTGTTGAAGTTCCCGTCTCTGACGGACCCTGTTTTGGCTGAGGCTGCTCAACAACATCTGGCTCGTAGCTGAGCAACCTAGTAGTTTCTGCTGACCCATCCAAGTCGAACCAGTTGACAGTCACGTACCCTGAATCCTACTCTTCAAAGAACTGTAGATTTACAATGTCTTCTTCTAGATCCGCTAGGTCATCTAGCCCCTAATTAGGTCTATCCTCCCGTACCACACAGATCTCTGCCCCCACTGGCAATTCTACCTTCGACCTAGCCTGGCCTGCTAATGTGATGTAACTGCTCGGGTTGTACATGAAGCTCGCAGACCCTTCAGGCTCTGAATTATCATTTCCATTTGCCCTTACAGTCGACCCAATTCTATCTTCGATAGTCACCACCACCGGTTCTGGTTGGGTTTGGGAGATGTCCAACATGCACAAGTCAGTGCTGTGAGGAATGAACACCTCCGACTTGGGTAGGTGGGAAGGGGTGATATATATGCTGGGGTCGTATGACACAACCCCAGTTTGGATCAGGTTGATGCATTTGGGAGGTGGAGCTTCGTTATGTGGTGGGAGTGGGTTGGTGATGACATTCGACTTTTCCGGAGGCACGATCACCTTATTGTCAATGAGATCCTAAATCTCACGACGCAATCTATAGCACTGGTCGGTGTCATGATCATACTGTTGGTGAAAGGCACAGTACTTCGCCGGGTTATGGGAGGAAAGGAGTTTGTCTGGCAATGGCTGCAGCTCCAGGGGCTTCAAGTGCCCTTTCCTGATCAAAACCCCCAAAGCTTTAGATAGAGACATGTACAGCGGGGTAAAGGATCTCTGGCCTCGGGGTGGAAATCTGGCTGTTTGCAAACTACTTCCGAACGCACTAGCAAAGGGTGTAGCTGCAAGGGTTTTTGGGGTGGTGGTGGTGACCATGCCCACGTCTGAAGTTCTGGTAGCTGCAGGACGGCTTGTGCCTGCATTCATACTACGGTTGAATGCCCTCTTAGGCTGCTCTCTCTCATGATCAATGAGGCCTTGTTTCATGGCATCCTCGATCTGCACCCTAATCCATGTAGATCTGCAAAGGTGGGAAGGGAGAGGACAATCATCTTCTGCATGAGCTTGGGCTGGACGTTGCGCACAACCGTCCATATTTTGTCCTTGTCAACCGGCTTAATGGTCATCATCGAGGCTTTAGCCCTCTAGCGGGTCACAAAATCGGAGAAGCTCTCCTTCGGCTCTTGCCTAGTTGTCTCGAGATCACGAGTTGTGGCCTCGATCTACATATTGTAGGAATATTGAGCTATAAAGGCCTCAGCCATCTCCTCCCAGCTACTCTTAACAGAGTCCTCCAGCTTTGCATACCAAATAGTTGCTACACCCGATAAGGTCCGGCCAAACAGGGAAAGCTTCTGCAATCTGGAGAGGGCCATCGGCCTTAGGATATCCGAAAACAGCAGCAGGTGCACCATAGGATCTCCAGAACCGTCAAAGCGATCTATGTGCGGAATTTTAAATCGGTCCAGCAGAGTCATGGCTGAGTTGGTGTATCCACCCTCTATGTCCGGAATGGATTTCACGCCTTGAGACTTCTTGAATAGCTTTTCTAGCTTGCTCACTTTTAGCGTTGTTGGATCCACCTCGAACTCAAAGGGTGTATCCACTAGATTGGTGGGTATTTTGGACAGTTGGGGTAGGATTGGGGGTGGAGCCGGCCCCGTCGAAACGTCTGTATTTTCCTAGACATTTGTGGTCTCCCCGAGTATTGGAACTCATGGTAGGGAAGGAGCTGCGCGGCGATGCTCGCTTCTTGTGGTTATTTGTTGCCGGAAGTCCGCAATCAACTCTGCCTATTGGGCCATAACCTCGACCTGGCGTGCGGCAAATTCTGCTTAGTGGGCAGCATCCTGCTACATGGCTTGCATACTTTCCTGGAGCTAACGCATCATCTCTTCCATACCTGCCATAGGGTGCTAGTCTATCTGAACAACTAGTATATCTGTCCCTGTAGTAGAAACTGATACCTCAGTCTGACTGTTCACTGGTGGGGTGGATAAGGATTACTGATCTGGTAACTGCTGTACTGATACACTGCGCCTTACTGACCTCCGTCTAGTAACCGGGGGTAAGGAAAGAAACACTGCTTGTCCGTCTATCAGATCCTCGGATCGATTAAGTCTTTGACCTCTAACCCAAAGTGCTCGGGGAATATCTGTCTAGTAGGAAGCAATGGTGCTAAACTACCTTTCAAAAAGATAACTAAAGCATAATAAGGAAACAATGAGCAGAAAAATGGATAGCATAATAGCTTAAATAAAGACAACACATAGTTGGCAAACACAAGCTAAAAGAACTGTTCTCAACCACTAATCACTGTTCCCAAATCACTGCCCTAAATCTGATACCCTCAAGTAAAACTGATTCCCCAAATACTGATGCCCGCAGGCCTGATACCCAGACTTGTAAACTGATAGATACATTCCTGTAGAGACATACTCTAAAAGCACATAGCAAGCAAATGAGAGCCAAAACACCCCTATGGAGGGGTAGGGTTTCCCTATCCTATCTTGTCGGGAGCTAGGGCTTCACTACGCACACAACGGTTTCAAACAACCTACAATCGGGTAAGCAACTTGTCCTAGCTTGGAATAGTCACTATGGATTCCAATATGCACTAGGTCGAATAGTCAAAAGGGTGCCTCGGTAACAACCGAGGTTTGTGTTCCCATCATGGCAAAGCCCGTAACCAGTCAACCTTATGGCACGCAGCCTCCGACAAATTGTTCAGGAATAGCAGACGGTGAACACAGTGTCTTAGGCACACCAATGCAAATGCAATGCAAAGAGACACATAAGTGTAATCAAAACAAGATATCATAAGTTCGAGTCAAGTTCTCTAAATCCCCAGCAGAGTCGCTAGAAACTGTAGACCGCACGAGAACTCCGCTCTCCGCGTGCGAGGGCACGAATCATTTTGCTCTTAGCTACTACAGTTCGGACTCATGTCACGATTCTGAATCTAATCTTGCAAAGTGCAATGCAAGATCGATAAATCACCAAAGAGTCGAAATCCGGCAAATCGTTTTGGAAAATCGATTCTTAATAAAGAAGTGCCAAACATGGACTGCTTTGCCAGATACAGAGTCGCTACCTAAATGTTTTATCTTTGGGAAATTTAGGAAACCCTGGCTCATGTCTAAGGCCACGTGTCCATCATCACCAAAGTTGCCTCGGCTCGGGAACTTGGGTACGAGAGGGGAAGGTCATGCAATGAGCACCCCCGCTCGCCCGATCAAAGGATCGGCCTTTACTAACATGATATTTTGTTTTTGAAAACATATGTATTCTTATTCCGGTTTATTAGCTAGCTTACTACGTGATGCACACAGCATACAAGTATAGACTAGATCGCCTAATTTGGAACAAAACATCTCATGTTTGTTTGTTTGAAAATGGTTTGAAGTTGCTACTCGCAAGTAGGCTAAGACGCGGATTTTGCCACCCTCAAGTGGGCTTAGAAAACATGATTTTGCCACTTCAAGTGAGCTTAAAAAAACGCACATTTTGATGAATTGTTCCAATTCAAGCAATCCAACCTTCATCCACAGGAAATCATGCAGTTACAGCAATTAAGCAGTTAGCCTCATGGCAAGCATGCTATCATGGCAACACTTATACTCATACAAGGATGCTAAAACGAAAACACTCACAGTGTACTCCGAGCCAAAAAAAAAAAGCTAGTTAGTAATCAATGCATGATCCTAGCTATATCAAGAATGCCTAATGCAACACATGTAAAATACAGCTAAAATAGGCTTGGCTATTCTAAGATAGCATGTGAAATGCAACTTGATAACATGTACTCAAATAAGAATTGAAATACAATGCAGTTTGTATGATACACCGAGCCCGGTGCATGCCAGACAGATGAATAATGCAAACATGCAATCATAAGGATGCTAATTGAAATATGCCCTAAAACTAACCGCTAAAAGCTGGTAAGTAAAATGGAGAAAGAAATGGGGGTTGGAAGACATGCATCACACACACACACGTTTTTTACAACAGTTGTGCCCTCTCGACGGAGGGTCCGAATGAGTACGCTATGCTAGCTACGCTAAGCTAAGCAACTAATCTAATAATCTAATTAGACTAATTATTACATAATCAAAATAAATAACTAGCTAACACTAAGCTAATTATTACAACACGTTAACTAATTAACAAATTAGCTAGTTTAATTACAAATTCAAAAGCTAACTAATCAAGTAAAGCTAATTACAAATTACAAAGCCTCAGCTCAGTTCTAAGAGTTTGAAGATGCATATTCGATCAACTTCGCTTAGAAATCTGTTACCATGCCTCATGTTACCTCTGTTTGCACACTTCTGCACCTCTGAAAATTATGCCAACTTCTATGATGCTTTTGACCTACCTTAGGAACCATCTGAGGGTTAGTCGGCCAAAAGGAATGACCATCGGCCAAGTGTAATAGTCATTGGCCAAATTTCAAGGCTATCGGCCAATTATTGATAGCCGATCGGCACACTCGATAGCCGATCGGCTACTTCTTCCTACAAACTTCTCCTTTTGCTGCAACAGAGCGCTAACAGAGGCATGACAATGTATTTGCAAGAAAATGTGTGCAACCACACTCCTTATCATGTTTAAAGCTCAAAGGAGTGTAGTGCTCGACTCTCGAGCCATCAATCACGCATCCCGATGCATGATGGCCAAAGAGGCCGAGTTGCACAAGTCAATGGCAAATGAATGCACAAAAACACGTAAATGCCTTAACCTCTATCATGCGTGATCAAGAGGGTCGGTGACTGAGAATTGAGACATGTTTCATCACTTCAAGTATGAAACGCCCCTCGTTCCTCGTGTTTAGACTAACACCCTATCCAAACACAATGCAATGCAAGGCATGCACACACAATGCAATGCGACAAGAGCATGCAACCATGATGCAATGCGACAACACAATGTAATGCAACATAAGCATGCAAATATCATACAATGCAACAAGCATGCAACAACATGCAATGCAACAAGCATGCAACAATAGGCAATGCAACAATCATGCAAATGTCATGCAACTCAAGCATGCAAACATGATGCAATGTAACAACATTCAAACAACATGCTCAATGGACTTAAACCAAAAATGGACAGACCTCAATTGTGCCCAAATTAGTGGCCAAAATGTTGAAATGAAGGCATGAAATGCACGACAAGCATGCATGCCAATTGGCTCAAGAATTAAGGCATAAGAGGACAACTCTCAAGAGCACTTAAAGAGTGACAAGCATGGACGTGTGACAACACTATAAGCTCTGTAAGCATGTATGGAATGGTGCCAAACCACTCAAACAACACAAGTATGACATGCAATAGGGCTTAAAGCTTGAAGCTAGCATAGGCACTTGCACTATAGCTATACAAAACATGAAGCGTATGGCCAAGACAGCCCAAAATAGTCCTAGAGCATGCCAAAATGAGTCTAAAACATGCATGGAGCATCACCAAGACAAGCTAGCATGAAGGGCATGAAGCATGAATTTGCGAGGCTAATAAGGAGTATTACACTGCACCCATCAAAACCAAGCATGAGGTGACTTCAACAACAAAAATCATAGCTATATCATGGCAAAATGAGACCAAATACACACTGATATGACAGCTTACAAGCTTAGGCAAAATGGCATACGCAATGGCTCATTCTTAAGGCATAAAGAACCAACCTTCCAAAGCATGGAAAGAGTGACAAATGTGAGGGCATGACCACACTACATGCACTGAAATCTCATACCAAATGATGGCAAATCATGCAAATAGCCCAAGCAATGCATGCTAGTGGCTTGGAAACTCAAAGCTAACAAGCTAGAATGCACTATGGCTATACAAAGCGCGGCATGCTTGACCAAAACAACACAAATTAGAGCTTGAGCATGGTAAAACAAGGCTAAAAGCTTCTTGGAGTTGAGCCAAAATCATGCTAAAATGATGGTCAAAAGTGTGATGCATGTTAGGCTAGTGAATAGATTTGCACTACAAGTGAAAAGAATATGCATGATATGATCAAACCAAGCCAAAAAAGTGCTATATCATGCTAAATAATGACCAAAAACATGCTGAAATGGAACCAATACATACTAGACAAACATGCTACTTTGATGAGCCATCTATACAAGCATGCAAGACACAAGGAAAGGGGATGACCCTCTCCTATTTAAGATCTCAAAATACACTTTCCACCACTGAAATTCCTCTGGAATTCAGTGGTAGAAATTTTATGCAAAGACTAAAACAAAAGCCTAAAGAGGTGGCCCAAAATAAGGCAAAACAAGGCACAAATGGGGGTAGACCACCCCCAACACTAACAAGACCTTAAACAATCATTTCAAACACATGAAAATGAAGCTTTTTATAGTTGAGAGTTAAGCCAAAATAAGCATTCAAATAAAGCTACGTAAGCACTGAACACAAAGCTCAAAAGAGGGTTAGTGACTCACCCTTGTAGAACTACTTCAAAGAGGCAATTCCAGCAACTTTCTGAACTAAAAACCAAATTTTGATTTCAAACAAAACCCTCAAGTACCTCAGCAACAAGAGTATGGTGTTCTACTAGGTGTTGTAGTGCAAAAGTATAAAGAAATTACACTTTTGAGCACAAACAAGTGCAAATATAGAGAGAGATATATATAACTTGTATCTCTATTTTTCAGAACCTCTGGAAAGGGAGAGGGTCTCCCTTCTTATAGAAAATCAAATCTCAAGCTTGTTGAGCAAGCTTGAGACTTGTTTCAATCCCTCCATACACGTGTATGAAGGATGAAATCTGTGCTCACCAACTGTCATAGCTGGCACAAAAATATCTGCAAAAGCAAGTAAAAAGGTCTTGGCCAAAAGATATGGCCGATCGACCACAAAGGGTTCCGATCGGCCAAAAAGAGTGCCGATTGGCCACCACCAATGGCCGATGGCAAGAAAACAAGGCTGATAAGCACAAGGCTTGGCTGATGGGTTGTGGGGGTGGCCAACAAGCCACCCTCTTCCCTCAGAAGCAAAACCACAAGTCCTTGGTCCACAAGCAAGTACAAAACAGACAAGTTGAGAGATCCTAAGGCAATGCACACAGCCGAGACCTTCAGGAACTCAAAATGAACATGAGCATGGATGATCATCGAGTGTTCAAACGATGACGTCCAAGTCTTGAGGACAGTCAAAAATGGGGTGTCTACAACCTTATGTAAGGTTTTGTAATATTTTGTAATAGACCTTATGTTTTGTAATGCAGTATGTTTTGTAATGGACCATATATCAATATGATGAAGTTATTTCAATATTATGTAAATATGCACATCTAATTTGACTAACATAATAACCAGTAAATGTAAAGACCATTCCATTGTATCATCTAAACATCAAGTAGGACTGTTTAATTACATTATGATTGTTCTCAAATATGTTCAATTAGTTTACTTACATCATTCCTATCAGATATGTTCAGTTACATCATTCCATGGACTATATTTGTCAAGTCTATGCAATTACATCATCTACATTCCCAAAATGAGTATTTATAAAATACTTCATGGCCACTACAAAAAAAATAAAAGTGGCCATATTATCAGATTGCTATTCTTAGCATTGCATGTCCATTACAAAAATACAAAAAAGTGGAACATGATCCTCACTAACTATATAGTCAAGCAACATATATTTTATACCTTCAACCTATGTTAATCCTTGTACCCAAAATATCAACAGCTTAGTTAAGTCATCTGTAAAAAAGGTCAAACAAACAAACAAATAAACAAAAATACAATGCTGGATTCATGCAAGCTGAAAAAAATAAGAAAATAATTTCATTATAGCTTCATAACTAAGTTCATTACTAACATGATGTTTTGTAGCCTGTGCCACACACTGAGTAAGCATTGCGGGGGGTCCCTCTTGGAATATCCTAAATTGAAAACCAAAGTAAGGTGATAAATATGCATATCAATATCATAAATGGATAGACAAAAGAAATAAAAATCACAAATGAAAAGGCAAAACAAATAGAAAAAACTTACTTGTGCATGCTTGGCCTTGCCCTTGCCTCTCCCACTTGAACTCCCCTTCCCAATTGAACTTTCTCTTGTAGTTGTATTTCCCCTCCCAGTTGAACTGTCCCTCCCACTTGAATTTCCTCTACCACTTGCATTTCCCCTCTCAACTAAACTACCTCTCCCACTTGAATTGCCTCTATCTTTGCCCCTACTCACAGATCTGCCACTGCCGCTGCCCCTACTCACAGATCTGCCACTGCTCCCACCAGTAGTTTTGGCACTCCCTCTACCACTAGATGTGCCATTGCCCCTACCAATAGCAGATGCTCTACTCCTGACTGGACCTCTTTGGAAATTTCTCGTTGTGTCCAAAATGCATGCACCATTTGCATCTCAAGGTACTAGACCTTTTGCTCTGACTTGTTCTAGCTGGTGGTTTATGAGCAGCCCTCTTTCTTGAAGTCCTTGGCCTTCCTGGCAATCTTTTCAGAGGTGAGGGTTATATAGGGTCCCCAGGTATAACTGTCCATAGGCTATGGTCTAAAATGGGATGTATCATTCCACCATTGGCTCTCAAGTAAGTTGCCTTAGACTAGTAAGGGTGGACAAAATCTTCTATGTTTAACCTATTGTGAGAAATTGTAACCACAACATGCTTGCATAGAAGACCAGATATTTCCCACTGTCTACATACACAAATCGTAGCCCCAATATGGACAATTTGATTAACCCCCTCCTTATCCTTCACCTCATACTCATTGCCTCCTGCATACTCAACTGTGCAAGTCCTTGACTATTTCAATGTCACCTCAAGCTATTTCTTCACATTGAATGTCACATTAGATTTCCATTGCATTGCCTTTTGGTACCTCATCTGAAACTTACCCATCAACTTGCACCTTATGCCCTCTAACATAGTTAAAATTGGCTGAGTTCTCAAATTTCCTAACCAATTGTTGAAGGACTCTGTCATGTTGTTTGTGATGTGATCACTCCTAATCCTACCATCAAATGCATGCCTAGACCTTCCTTCAACTGGAACCTTCTGCAACAAAATGAAAACATCATTGTTCAAGTCCTTAATGGCTTGCATAGCTTGATTATACTCCATCTGATTATAAGCCCTTGCTGCCTTCCAAAATTGCTTCCTCAAAATTAAACTAGGAATTTTGGCTCTGAAATTGTTATGTAAGTGCATGTAACATCTTTTATGAGTTGCCTCTGGTATTATGTTGTCAAGGCCCTGTCTACAAAAACAATGAAACATTAGTAACCGTTACAAGTTTAAAATTAGAGAATCAAGCATAATTATGTAAGTAAAGTAGTTGTTGAATATGTCAGTAAAGTACCTTTTGTTGATCAGACATGATGGTCCATGGTCTAGAAGGTAGTGCCTCTTCTACGATTGTTCTCAAGTTGTGCAAGAAAAAAGACCAACTGTCCTTGCATTCACCCTTTACTACTGCCAATGCCAATGGAAACAAGCCATTATTTTCATCTAAGGCAACTGCTGAAATTAAAACACCACCATAGGGACCTTTCAAGTGACAACCATCTACCCCTATGAATGGCCTACATCCATTAATGAGCCCTGCTTTCATTACATCAAATGATATGCAAATTCTTTGGAACAATGGATACTGAGGAATGGTAGGGTCTAGTTCTTCTCCATCTTCTGATACTGGGGTAGAGGGTAGGTCATAATTTATGACCACCAAGCTACCAGGGTTTGTTTTGTTGATTTCCTCAGTATATTCGAAGAAAAAAGATGGAAAAAAAAATCAAAAATCATCAACTCAAATTAATCATATTTGAAGCTTACAGAGCTCGAAATCTTACGTGGAAGCTGTAATAGCAACTTCTCACCGATGAAACTCATTTACATTGTGCATTGGCAACAACGATCGGTCCAAAATCGAATAACTTCTTCGTCTTCTTCACACAGATCAACCTTGCTTCACGTTCTTACTATCGTCTCCCTCCATCTCTTCTTTCTCTGAAGAATTCGATTTGTATTGATTAGGGATTTTGTGAACAAATGTCTTTTTGGACTTTTTGAAACCAAAAGCAAGGGTAACATGGTCATTTTCTATTGGATACTAATGTCGTTTGTGCAAAATAAATGGAATAGGGGAATCTTGACATTGTCAAGTAAAGTAGGGGGTTACTGTAATTATTCAAACCACAGGAGAGGTCCTTCTATCTGTTAGAAACCTCACTGGAGGTAAATGTAATTTACCCAAAGAAAAAAGAAAAAATGAGAGAGATTTGGGGGGGGAGACCGTGACAAGCAGAAAAAAAAAAAGAAAAAAAGGAAAGAGTTATCTACTTTCTTTGTTGCGATTTGTTCCACCAAAATGGTTATCAATTGGCTCGATTTGCATCGACCTAGACAGATCTACAACATTACAGCTTGATTTGCATCATTTCAATCTCGAAACATAATGAAAGATTGCCCAACCTATTGTCCGACTTTTTGAGGTATTTTCTTAGTTTTTTTTCCCATGATTTTTCTTAGTTTGTGAAGATCAAAACGTTATCATTACTTCATTTCAGCTAGATAGATAGATCTATCGTTATTTATTATTCAGAGAGTATTTAGAATGATCTAAATATATATATATTTTTTTAATTTTTACAAAAAAAAAATGTATGAAAAAAGAAGAAGTAGAGAGGTAATATAATCTAAAAAAGATAAATAAAATAAAATAAAAAAGTATGTTAATATAAGAGCATTTCTAATGGTTTGTTATTGGAGCTGCCATTACTATAATATAGCATAGTAACTGTGTTGAAAAATGATGTTCCAATGGTTGAATATAACAGCTGCCAAATTTGAAAAATGCGAAAGCTCAAATTTGACATAAGGTTTGGCAGTTGCCATTTGTGCCAACTCAGCCAAAACCAACTGTTTCCCTCCCTGCATTGTTTCACCATTTTTTTTTTATCAGAATTCACCAAAAAAAATTTTCAACAATTTTTTTTGTAATTTACCAGAAATTAACAAAGTTTTTTTTTACAGAATTTGTCAACAACAATCAATAAATCTCCACAAAATCTCAAACAAATTCAACAAAAAAATTTCAACAATTTCATTGGAGCTCAACAAGCAATTTCATAACTTCAAATCTTAGAATATGAATAAAACTGAAAATAATAAATACTTGGGTGTCGTTTGGTAACACTTACGTTTTCAGTTTTCTGTTTATATTTACAAAAATTTTAAAAACTCAAATAAAAACTTGTTTGGTAAAATTTTTGATTTATAAATCAGTGGTCTCAGTTTATAAATTTGGCCAAAAAATAAAAACAATAAAAATGTGTTTCCATTTTAAGTTTTCAGTTTTTTTTTTTTTTACCACCCAACACTAGTCACCACCCGCCACTATTTTCCACCACCGTCTTCCGCCACCACCACCCACCCCTACTACCACCTTCCACCACCACTCACCACTCACTTGCCACCACCACCCACTACCCGCCACCACCACCCACCAGCCACCCACCACCTACTTGTCACCCACTCGCCACTACTACCCACCACCCGCCACTACTATCCACCATCCGCCACTTACTTGCCATCACCACCCACCTACCACCACCATCCACTACCTGCCACTACCCGCCACTCACCACCACCAGCCACCACCTGCCACTACCAGCTACTCACCACCACTTGCCATTACCCGCCACTCACCACCACTAGCCACTTGCCACCACCACCCACCACCACCATTACCCACCACCCATCGCCACCCACCTGCCACCACTACCCACCACCCACCACCACCACCACCACCCACTAGCTATCACCTACTACCCGCCACTGTCACCCACCCACCCACTACCACCACCACCACCACCCGCCACCTACCTTCCACCACCCGCCATCCGCCACCTCCCTACCGCTATCGCCACCACCACCACCACCACCACCCACTCGCCATCGCCACCACCACCCACCCACCCACCCACCCACCACCACCATCCACTACTACCCGCCACCCGCCACCCACTTGCCACCACCACCACCACCCACCCGCCACCACCCCCCACCACCACCACCCACTCACTATCATCCACCACCCACCACTGTCACCCACCCATCCACCACCACCATCCACCCACCACCAGCTACCCACCACCCACCGTCACCATTTTCCACCACCGTCTTCCGCCGCCACTTGCCACCACTTGCCATTTCTCACTCTTTTTTATATTTTTAAATTTTTTAAAATATTTTGTCAGTTACCAAACGCGTTTGTAGTTTATGTTTTTCTAAAAATAAACAAAAACTAGTTTATAAAATTTTTATAAATATAAACTGAAAACGTAAACGTTACCAAACACACCCTTGGTTTTGGTAGTTCAAAGTAGATCTGGTGGTGAGTTACAATGTCGAAGGAAGTGGTGAAGAGATCGTTGGCAATGAGAGTAGATTTGGTGGTCCTTGGTTTAGAATCGGCGATCGTCTCTTTAATCTTGTCCAACGTTGCCAATCCATTCTAGGGGAGAGAGAGAGAGAGAGAGAGAGAGAGAGAGGTGGGGGGTAGACGGCGGCGATTGGCGGTGTCGGAGAACAGAGAGAGAAGTTCCCATCGTGCCAATTGAAGAAAGAGAGAAGAGAGATAGAGTGAAAGTGAGAGTGAGAGTGAGAGTGAGGGAGAGGGAGACTGAGACCGTCGCCAATCTAAGAGAGATAGAATGAGAGTGAGGGAGAGGAAGTTTGAGACCGTAGTCGATCGAAGAGAGAGAGAAGTGAGATAGAGTGAGAATGGGAGTGAGAGGGAGAGGGAGAGGGAGAGGGAGAGGGAGAGGAAAAAGGGTTGGATGATTTTGGATCATTCACCTCAACCGTTGGAAATGGTATTACATGGATGGTCGTGATTTGTCTTGGAAAGGCAAAAGAGCCGTTGTGCTCTTTTTGCCTGGAAAAAAAAAAATACAAACAAATTATTTTTTCAAATTTTTTTTTTTAACTTTTATATTTGTCTAGTTGGGTATAATGTAAATATGTAATTTTTTTCTTACAAACAGTTGAAAAAAAGGTCACAAAAGACCAAAAAATAAATAAATAAATAAAAAATCTATAACCAAACAATATCTACAAACTTAGAGGGAAAGTTGGTTAAGATTTGCCAAAATAGTATGTGACCATTGGAGCATCATTGTTATAATCTGGCAAAATAGCACTATTCATTGCCAAATTAGCAATAGCAATGTTATTTTAACAAACACCATTGGAGATGCTCTAACATGTCATATATATATGTATATTCGTAACGAGTTCTCGTACCCATATCCTATTTTGGATATCCAAAAATCTTAACAGATTAGAGTGATTGTATGAAATCAATTTTTTGGTTTTAATTTTTGAACAAACTTATAAAAAAAAAAAAAAAAAAAAAAAAAAAAAAAAAAAAGTGTGAAAAGTTAGGGATGTCCTAATATGAGTTTTAAAATAAATATTGTTTTTCTTACTATTTCGCATTATTTTTCATCTCTTAAAATTTGTGTTGTAGATGTTAATTGCTTTTTGAGTCTGTATAAATATTGTGTTTGACCTAGAGAGATTTAACGGGCCAGGTTAGTAGCCCAGAACCAAGGCCCGACATGATCCCCTAACTGCAATTGCTTGCCACTAGCTGAAGGGCGTATCTTGTAACCTTTTGCATAGGGAGTTTGGATTTACCAAGGTTGAATATCTCAACTTCATGGTGAAGTTAAGTTACTATGGGACTAATTTGAACTCATCTTGGTGATCTTAAACTTTCATCTCATATAACAAGTTGAGAAAAACATGCATGCAAAAAATTAAATTGATGAGATATATATAATTGCATAGTCAAATCACATATGTATTATAATAGATGGACTGTCCATTTGATGGTATGACAATTAATATTGGATCAATTTGATTTTTTACATGAATAATTTCCTTAATTGGTTATATGAAATGAACGGTTTAGATTACCGAAATAGGTTCAAGTTAGTCTCATAATGAGTTAATTTCACCGTGAATCTTCAACTTTAGCAAATCTGGACTCGTGCACAAGGTGGTTGGATAACATGGCAAACTTTTATTGGCTAACTGTAAACTCTTTAAGTTTGGGTATATGCCCTACAAAACTTAATGTCCCTTTAGTTATCCTCTGATAACTGAACATGATTGTAAACACTAAAAATAAACAAGTCATCCTTTTCTAACCAAGCATCAAATAAATATTTAGGCTAGGATTCTTCTGTCTTTTATTCCAAATTCCAAACACTCATAACTTAAGTCTTTAAATCATTCTCAACATTCTCACATGATGCAAAGATTATAAAGTGTGTTGGGACAGGAGATGGCAGAGAGATTTGGGATAGAGGTAAATTGCCAAATATTTACTACTAGAACAAAACAAGAGTAATATACTACAATTTCGTCCCAATAACCACTACTATCTATGTGGTACAAAATGTATGAGCTTTGTTTGAATTTTTATTTTTTCTTGCAGTTCTGATTGGACATGGACTGTGTTGCAATGGATGAGGATTGTGAGGAGGAAAAGTTGAAGAATTTAAGAGGAAAAAATCTCCAAAGCATCCATTGGAAAGATCATAAAATCATTTCTGACAAAGAGTTTTGGATGGAGTCATCCATGGAGCAGGAAGCCAAGCTCTTGATGGAGAGAGCCAGGAATTGCAACCGGAGGAAGGACTTATTGTACGTCCTCTTGTCATATCCTATGAAATGAGAATCAGATCAGGCTGACTTGTTCCTGCTCCGGGATAACTTCATCAAGCTCAATCGGATGATAAAAGGACTAGATCCTACTATGAAAAAAACTGCTACTAATTTAGGCCAGCTAGTGGAGAAGGACATCCCTGTTGTACTGCAGGATGTTGAATGTTGTCTGGCTAAGCATGATTCTTACATCAAGCTCTATGATGCATGTCTTAAACAACATTGCGACAGTAAACCAGAACACGAGTTTAGACACAAAGTACTAGCATGGGTGATAGATTCTTCTATTCGCCAAATTTTACATTTTTTTGAGGGGGAACAACTTAAGGTGATAGCGATTTACAGATGCAGTGAGATATGGTAGCGATCTTGGAATATCAATCAGAAAAGAGGCATGTTTAATTTAGTCGGCGATGTCCATGTCCAGAAGGGCATGGCATCTGTGAGGTCCAAAAACGACATTGCACAAGAGATTCATGGACTTCTGAGGCCGACATTTCACTCCCTCTAGATAAGACACTCAAACCCTACAAATTTTTACTATTTCTAGATTGCAGGAAACAAATAATAGATCCACGTGACTTAAAAATCCCTAAGCACGGATCAGTGGTGCTTGGATTCCGGCACAAGAATGTTCATGATGTAGGGCTAGTGGATCTTGAAATCAGGATGGAGGATCATCTGCTACCATGGAGTTTATTCTAGAAAAATGTTGACAATTTTCCTTCTTCTAAAATTGAACCAATTGCCTCAACAATTGGTTGAATTGTGCCACAGCCTTTTACTTGTGCACTTTAGTCACTAAAGATATGAAACTTGAAAAAAAAACTTCATTATAGTCCAGTTGGATTGAGAATGATTTGATAGAAACAGATCAGCAGGAAAGCATGTGCTCGAAGATCTTATCAAATCCTTCATGTTAGAGGAGGTCAACGAAGTTTATGTTCGAATGCAAGAAGAAACTAGAGAAGTTCTCTTGAAGCAATTTATTCCTCATTTATGTCCTTTGTATCTTAAGCAAGAGGACTTGGGATTATCAGAGACACCAGAGGTTGCAGAGTGGGATGCTAAAGAGATATACCTGAACAATAATCATCTGTCCAAGCTACCAGAGAAGCCAAACTGCCCTTCTCTATTAACACTGTTTTTACAAGAAAACTATGACCTTATGGAAATTCCTTCCTCATTCTTTGAGTGTATGCCCATGCTCCAAGTTCTAGATTTGTCCCATACGAGCATAAAGTCTTTGCCAGCATCTATTTCCCCCTCCAAGAATTATTTTTAAGAGGTTGTGAACTTTTAATGGTACTGCCACCTGAAATTGGAGCACTTTTGAAACTCCAGGTGCTTGATCTTGAAGGAACTGAGATTATGTATCGGCCTAGGGAAATTTCAGGACATACAAAGTTGGAATGCTTGAAAGTATCCCTTTACGGATATGGAAAAAGCTACAGAGAAGGTAAGCAGATATGCAAAAGGATTCCAGCAGGGTTATTAGCAAGCCTCTGTATGTTGAAAGCGCTGAGCATTGATGTGAATCTAGATGATGATGAGTGGATAGCTGATGTAAAAGATGTCATAGATGAGCTGCTTAAAATAGAATTGTTGATGAGGCTAAAATTGTATTTGCCAAAAGTTGGACTACTGAAAGAAATTACATCAGTATGAAATTTCAAATTTACTGTTGGCCGTCATAAGCCTGCATCATATCTTGCCTACCACATAAAGTTGAAGAAGAGTTCAAGAAATATGAAAATTACCTAAAATATATAAATGGCAAGTATATACTGATTGAAATCCAGAATCCACTCAAATGTACTCATGCCTTTTTCCTAGAACGACATTGGACTGTGTAGACGTCCCCGAACGCCCCGGGAGGATGAGTCCCGTTCTGTTCTTTTGTGGGCTCACTACAGTTCGGACTCAAATTGTCACGGTTCTTAATCTAAACCAAAGAGTCCAAATCCAGCAAATCATTTTGAGAAAACAGATTTTTGAAAGAAGTGCCAAACATGGACTGCTTCGCCGGATACAGAGTCGCTACCTAAATATTTTTTAATGGGGGAGTTTAGGAAACCATGACTCGGTGCCAAAGGCCACGTGTCCGTATCACCAAAGTTACCTCGACTCGGGAACTTGGGTACGATTGGGGAAGGTCAGCTATGAGCACCCCCTCTCGCCCGATCCAAAGATCGGCCTCTACTAACCGTGATATCCAATTTTGAAAACGTTATGCGTTCTTATTCTGGTTATTAACCTAGAATTACTATGTTATGCGCACAGCAAACAAATATAGACCAAATTGCCTAAATTGGAACAAAACATTGCATGCTTGTTTTGAAAATGGCTTGCTACTTGCAAGTAGGCTCAAATGCGGGTTTTTGCCACCCTCAAGTGGGCTTTAGAAAAGATGGTTTTGCCACTATTCGAGTGGGCTTAAAACTCACAGTTTTGATGCATTATTCCAATTTAGGTAATTCAACCTCCATCCACAGGCATTCAAGCAGTTATATCACATAAGCAGCTAGCCTCATTGTAATCATGCTATCATGGCAACACTCACACGCATGCGTTATGCTAAAGCATAAAAAGCTCACCTAGTATTCCAAGCCAAAACAGAAACTAGTTAGTAATCAATGCATGATCCTAGTTCATGTTTAAAATGGCTAATGCAACACATGCAAAGATGCAATCTAGACAGGCTCGGCTATCCTAAACATGGCATGTGAAATGCAACAGATAACACGTATTCAATTTGGAATTGAAGTACAATGCAATTAGCATGATGCGCCGAACCCAGTGCATGCAAGACAAATGTATGAATGCACGCATGCATAGCATAAGGTATGCTAATTTAAATATGCCCTAAACTAACCATCGAAAGATAGTAAATAAAAGGGAAGAAAGACGTGGGGTTGGAAGACATACACACACTCACACACACTTATTACACAATTGCCCTCGCTCGGAGGGTCCGAATAAATATTACAAACCGAATAAATAATTAACTACCCTAGCTAATTAAATATTACAAAACTCTTAACTAATTAACAAATTAATTAAGCTATTAAAGCAATAAAAGGCCTCGGGAAGAGGGATGCGCGCATGCTCGGATTGGCTTCGCTCGGAAATCCGTTGCCATGACACATGTTGCCTCTGTTTTCACTGTTTGGCACCTCGAAAGACTGCACAAGTCCCAAGGTATGCTCTCCACACACTGTGGAGTGCCACCGGCCAAGGTAAATGATCACCGGCTAAGGGGATGTGGTCATCCACCACTGGTGTGACTCTCGGCCAGCAATACATGGTCGGTCGGCACTGTATGTAGCCGACCGGCCAAAACTTCCTGCAGAAACCTGTTTGACAGCAGCAGAGGACAGACAAGGCATGACAATGCATTTTCAAAGCAATGTTTTCACCACCACCCTTCTTATCTTGTTCATGACTCAAAGGAAGATGGTCCTCGACCCTCGGACCACCAATCGCGCATTTCAATGCGTGATGGCCCAAGAGCCAAGTTGTGCAATTTCAATGGAATGAAATGCATACAAACAAACAAGAGGCTCAACCTCTATCATGGTCATTCAAGAGGCAAGGCATGCATGCCAAACGCAACCTAAGCATGTGAGCTAAGTATGCCACATGAGCATGGAGGCAAGTATGCAAACATGCAATATGTACTAGGCACACAACCTAAGCTAACAAGCATGCAAGACATAGAACCAAGCCCAAGGACTTAAACTATGATCATGTGACACATGAAGCAAATGACCAAAGTGAACTAAAACAGTCCTAAATCATACCAAAACAAGGTCAAAGACACACCTAGATGGCATCTAAATGGCCTATACATACAAGCATACAAAAGAGGCCAAGCATGGAGCATAAGATGACAACCTTATAAAGCGTTAAAGGGACATCAAATGCAAGCATATAGCCACACCATGAGGACTGAAATAACATGACAAATGGTTCCAAACCATTGAAATGATGCAAGGATGGCATGCTAGAGGGGTCAATGCTCAAGGCCTACAAGGGTGGTTGCATGGTAGCTATACAAAGCAAAGCATGGATGACCCAAACAACCAAAAACACTTTGCCTTGCAGATGGTAGTATTTTCTTCTCTACAATTTTTGTTTTGTCATGCTCTCTTATGCCTACACTATCAACACTTGATAATCCCACATAATAACAATTCCATATCCTTTTTTAAGGTTTTGAAAACTTTCATTATGACCACTTTTTTACCTAACAGCTCTTTAAAGGTGCAGTGCGCTGTAACCAATTTATATGTTAAAATGAATATCCACACTTTCACAAACTGATTGGGTCCAAAAACCGCCTGTGTATGTACATACATAGGAAGAAATTTGGTTGAGCTTTCAGAATTTTTTGAAAAAAAATTAGAAACTAGTTTAACAAAAATAAATACCCAAAAAAGAGAAAATCATATGAAAATAATGTGTGCTTTAAATTTTTTTCATTTTTTTTTTTACCCTACTAGTTTTTTGAAATTTTTTGACTAACCAAATAGCTTTTGATAGAATCAAGTGGAGAATAAAGATTCATGTAGCCGATCCCATTTAATAGGACTTGAGGCTTGGTTAGTTTTTGAAAATTTTTCAGAAACAAATTTTGAAAACTCAACCAAACATAATGAATTTTCAGGAAAGATGACGGATGCATCCTAGTTCCTTACAAATCTTTTTTCAGAAGGCTTATAGTGACAATTTGTTTATTTGAATTTAGGGCCATCTTCATTTTACTCTATTCGGACCATAAGAATTGCAACACTGACTTAGCCAAAAGACTGACTGCTCTTGACTTTACTAGAATTTTTATTGAAGCTTTCATTTGCTTCATATCAAAACTAGCCTATCCTATCATTCATTTTGCTTAATATATATATATATATATAATAACTTTTTATTTTATTTATTTTGTTTTCCTATAGTTAAAAAACAATTGTGTAACAAGAGCAAAACGATCTTTTTTTTTTTTTTTTTTTTTGATAATTGTGTGTTAGGATTAGCTTACGCCCACCTCGACTAATCTTGAGAGACCAATCTCACTACACACTTGCAAAGGGCTATTTAAAGCCAGACCAAATGTCCTGTATGCACTGTGCCCAAGGAGTATTTGGAGAGAGCACACCCAAGTTGTGCCAACAAGGCCAACCCTTGAGGTTATCAAAACTGTCATATGAAGCTAAGCATCCAGAGTGAGCTACCCATGGTGTTAAATGAAAAAAAAAATCTTCACGTGGTGATGCTAAGATTAAGCTTTAGTTACTTGGCTAATTTCTACGAAGCAGTTACTGCTTGTTTGAATGTTCTTGAATATCAAGTTTCTTGTTTTCCATTACCACAAAAACACACACACACACACACCAAAAACAAAAAACAAAAAACAAAAAACCAAAAAAAAAAAAAATAAGAAAAAAAAATAAGAAAATTGTTATGTGAGGTTTGTCTTAATGCCTTGGATAATTTGGGAAGTAATTAAACCCTTATCTGCTCTACTAAAACTGAACTCGGAAATTATTTATGCTTTGGCCATATGTTTAATTGTTATATATTGTAATATTGCTACTACTACTACTGCTATTCTTTTAATTTCATATTTTTGGACAATGTTTTGAAAATATCCCAAAGGTCTCTATTTTTCTTGTTTTCTAGCTAATTCATACTGCAACAATATGTACTACCACTGCTTCATGGAGGGAAGATTAAACCTCCCAACTTGTTAGCTCATGTTTCGTGCACGATTCAACTGCTTTCACTTTGTTGAGTTGAATTGACAGACTGTTATAATCTTTTGGGAGTTGGATGAAATCACAAAATTGTGTAAATTAATGTTGGTATGATCAAAATTTTTGGATCTTATGAGATGGAAGTTATATCAATTGGTTGTATTGTATGGTTGATGCAGTAATTAATGGTAGCGGTACGTGCGGTGTGGTTTGGGTGGTTTAAACGTAAAATTATAAATCAAATGGCGCATTGCCAAATAACCAAATTACGGTTTGGGGCAGATTGAAGAATATTCCCAACCAATTATCAAGTATTTGCATAATATATGACGCTAATTTACATAATATTTTTCATATATATAATACAAACTAATTTTACATAATCATTTTTCATATATATAATTATTAATTTATAGTAAATTTCACATCTTCAATCTCTTTCACATTCATTTTTACATTGATATTTCATTAGAGGTTAAAAACTATTTATGTATTTACTATAGTAGAGCAGAACAGTTTCGAAGGCGAATTATAAATTTTAAATTTTAACAGAGGATAGAATAGTATGGATCGATGCAATTTTAACGGATTGGACGGTATTTTACACGATCCTAATTAATTGTGTGATTTTTAAGAGTTGTTATAGTCCAATTTTTTAGGTCAATTTGGTCATTCTATTCTAGTTAGCTCGGTCATTTTATTCTGATCGATTTGGCCACTTTGTTCATGTTCAACTATTCTAATCATGTTCATTCTTTACTCATATACTGGTCCTACTATATTTTTAAATTTTGTGCTATTTTATGATCTAATCTATACAAAAGTAGTTTAGAAGAAAAGATTTGGATATAAAATATATGTTTTAGTCATGCTTTTTGGTCTTTTATTGGTAATTTGGGTGTTGTTGGGGGTGTATCGGTGTTGGTTGGGTGTTCGTCAGCTCCATATCTTCCATGGTGAGGAGTGAGGTTGGTGTGGGAGGTTTTATGTAGAGGTAGGAAAGGTGGGTTGTATTCGGTCTTGGGTGTTCGATTTAGTAGAGGTATTGGAGGAAAAGGATAACACCGATGCTCATGGTGAAGTTCGCAGTGATGGTTGGGTGCGAAACAGGATTGGTAATGGATGGTGATCAGTTTGAAAAAGGAAAGGGATGTGGGGCAAGTGGATCGGTAATGGATGGTGGCCGGGGTAAAAAATGAGAGGGAACGGAAGAGGAGATTGTTCATGTTGGATCAGTGAAGTGGATCGGCATTTGCCAGCGTGGTTTTCGGCGTGGTTTTATTCGGTAGGATGCTTTGGGTGTTGGGGGCTTTGGCGTATTAGGTTTTGGGTATCAGGCATTGTATTTACGTTTCATTTGGTTGAAAGATTTGAAAAAAAAATTGAATAAATTTATATGTAAAAAAAATGTATATAAAATTAGATAAAATAAAAGTATATGGGTAAATTACACTGCACCTTTGGCCTTTACACATGAAATCATGACAATTAATCCTTTACATTTCTAAATCAAATTTTATTTTGGTCTCTACACATGAAATTGTGACAGTTACCCCCTGCACTTTTAGTCAAATCACACGTTGATCCCTATACAAGAGTTAATTTTCCTTTTCTGTTACTTCATTTGTAAATCTTTAACAAAATCTAGTCATATAATAAAAATGTGACTACGAAATGAGGATAAAAGAGAAAAATCATCTATATTTCCCACTAATACACTTTGTCCTGCGTGATAAGTACATGATAATTATATAATACAATAAATATATATGTTTGTATAGTAAAAATTAGGACGAAAATGCAAAAAAAAGAAAAAAAAAAGAGCTTTTGAAATTTAAAAAAAAATACGATAAAGAAATGAAAGAAAAAGAAAGATGAATAAACAGAAGACTGTGTTTTTGTAAAAAAATAGAGTTTCACGATTTTAATTTATGCAAAACTCTAGTTCATCTTCTTAATTGTTCACAATTTGCGTTTTGTTTTAACATAGTACAATCATATTTTGATGTAAATTTTAGGATAAAATGTGTATTGGTGAAAAATGTAGATGGTTTTCCTTTCTTATTCTCGTGCCGTGGTTACATTCTTATCATATGATTAAATTCTCTTAAAGATTTAAACAATTGAGTAACAAAAATGGAATACTGACACTTGTGTAGGGACCAAAGTAAGATTTAACCAAAAGTACAAGGAGTTGATTATCACAATTTCATGTGGAGGGACCAAAATAAAATTTGACCAAAAGTGCAGGGGGTTGTGTCACGACCCAAACCCGCCTCGATGGGTTTAGCATTGTAATCGGTCAGCAATCCGTGATTACCGAAAGCCTGCTTAACAATAATAATAATAATACAATAAAAGGGGTTAGCGGAAGCCAATCAATAATAAAATATATCGTCCAATGAACTGTGAGGACCTAAATGGAAACAAACTTTCATATACTTAGTCATACATTCACAAAACACTTAAGTTCACAATTTATCTATATATGAAAACAAAACACAAACTAGGGAATTAAACCCCATAGCCAAAATAGAAGTAGTAAAGTCATAAACATACTAATTCCATAATTACAAGTACAAAAGGGTGAATTCGAGACACCCAAGCCATGACACGTGTTGTTTCGGAACATCGCAGTGAGGCAGAATAGTTGGCTTGACAAAAACAGGGCTTAGGTTGACGCCACTAACTCTGATCCGGTGCTTGATCACCTATATACATATAATAAACAGTGAGCTAAAACCCAGTGAATAACAAATGTGTAAAGGGGTTTATGAATGATGTCCTTATAACAATTCTAAAATGCCAGATTCAATAGTGAATAAATTCACAAGCAGTATTTCAAACACTTCATAGCCATATGAAATCATAGCAATCATACGTTGTACATCCAATAGTAGAACAATACAGTAGGTCTTAAAGACTGAACAATCAGTTGATGGCCATCAATATAATAATAGTAGTTCCAAAAATTGGGCCAGCGAGATCTTTATGTAATGGCGATGGCGATAGCTTGATATGATATATGATAATTGATGTAATGATAACATTAATAGTAACAATAACAGCTGTTATGGATACCACGAGTACAGTTGACAAAATAGACAATCATTCATTTAATAAACAGTATCATTTCAGAAAGCAGTACATTAATCGGTTAGAAATTAAGTACAATTGAACATAGCTTTACAACATTGTTATTCACAATGGGCTCCTCGAAACACGTGCAAGTAGTTAGGCATCCGACCTAAAGAAATAAAGTCAAGCACAACACAATTACAATCATACTCTTACAATTCTATTCAATTCGATTACTTGATTTCTATTCAGTTTCTCTCATTTAGTTCTAACTTTCATTCTTTACCTTGTATTTGTGCCTAAAAGATGCATATGAATGCAATGCACATGAAAAACACTTTAAAACGATGCAAACGGAGGCTTGGAAGGTTGAACAATGAAGCAAAAATGAAACTAAGTAGTGGCCCCAAACCACATGTACGGGAGCCCTAAACCGCACGTGCAGATTGAAGCAGTTTGTCAACATTTTCTGCTCTGATTTCCGCACGTGTGGGACCCCAGGCCGCACGTGCGGAACTGGAAAATTCAATGCTGAAAATTTGCTATGGTTTTAGGGTCCTTTCTTTCAAATTCTAACTTCATTTTTTGTATAATTCAATCCCAAAATCCACAAAAATAAGCTTGAACATTAATTTTCAATCATCAAATATAAACCATAAGTTTATAACCAAATTCAATTGTTCAATTTATAATCGAAAATATTTAAAGCAATTATAAATCATAAAATGTATGTTCAAGCTTCAATTCAAGCTTTTAAATGAGAATTTCTTTGAAATTATGAGAGACCAAGTAAGAGATCATGTGTATGAAATTAATTTGTCCATGAGATGATCAATTTCTTTGGCTCATGCATATTCAAGTATAAAATTACCAATATATATACAAATTATGTTCTTTTCAAAGTTTTTTGAGATTTTCTTCTCAATGTTCATAAACCATGCAAGAAACAATTGTTCTGAGCATGGATTTCTTGAAAACATGACATGCATGTAAGAATCATGAGCTCATTTCTTTTATTCACAAGAATCATACAACCAAATAAGTATTGAACTAAAATTATGCCATGCATGTCAATATATTTCACCATTTCCTTCAATTTATCTTTTTAAGCTTTTTGTGAGTTCACCTCATCAATTTACACCCTTGAACTCCTAATTTCACATGATTTCCTCTTCAATTCATCTCAAATTCTAAAGATTTATGAGTTCCATGTCTCATATCCATGAAAGAAAGGAAAAATTATTACCTTGAATGATTGAATCATGGAGTTTTGCTTCCAATTTTTCCTCTGCTCTTTGTAGACACCCTATTTTTGACCGCCCTTATGACTTGGGCGCCACCGCTTGCGCACCCAATGATGAATTTGTATATGCTTGTCAAGTGCTCGAAGTTCTTAGCAGAATACCACAACTTTGAGCCTTCAAACCCTACACACTTTGTGACTTGTTTTTGGACCAAAAATGCAGCTTTTCAAGCCTAAAAACCTTAGGACCTGCCAGCCGGCAGCCACCAATGTAGGCTGCCAACCATTTGTGTGGCCTATCGGCCACTTGTGTGTTTTTGCAGATATTTTGGCCAGCTATGTCAGTTGTTTCCACAGATGCATGCACTTGCCTACATGTGTATGTATGGATATTTTTGAGGAAGTGTAGACACCCCATTTTTGATCATCCTTACAACTTGGACGCTACCACTTGCACACCCAATGATAAATGTGTGTATGCTTGTTAAGTGCTCGGAGTCCTTAGCAGAATGCCACAATTTTAAGCCTTCAAACCCTATACATTTCTTGCCTTGTTTTGGACCACAACCCTAGTTCTTCCAGCTTGAAAAACCTTGGGACTCAGCCCTTGATTTTGGCAGGCGAAATTAGTATTGTCGGCCACAAATGTGTTTTGCAGATATTTTCTGCCAGCTATGCCAGTTGTTGTCACAGATGCATGTACTTGCTTACACGTGTATGTATTGATATTTCTGAGGGAGTTTGATGTTTGTCTATATATAAAGGACCTCCCCTCTTGCTTTCAAGGTTGGAAAATTTTGGAACAAAATATTTTCTCTCTCTATAATTCTCTCTCTCTCTCTCTTGCTAGTTATTGAACCTTTGCCTATACACTCTAAACCAAACCTTGCCATCTTTGAGCTAAGGTACTTTTGAGTCTACTTTGAGCTCTTGAGGGTGTGTATGTGTTGAATTGTTGCTTAGTGTTCTCCTCTTCAGGAGAATAAAACTTGATTTGTTTCCTTGCTTTGTTTGCTTTTTTTATTTTTCTACTATTTTTTGCTATTTTTGGGCTATATAAACTCTATAATTTTGGGCTGAAACTTGTGGTTTAAGGTCTTAAAGGGTGGAGGGGTGGTTCACCTTTCTTTCTACCTTGCTTCTCTAGCCTTTACTCTTGTGTTTTCCACCTTTACACTATCTTTTTTTGAGCTTTTAAATACTAATTTTCAGGGCTTTTTCAGTGGCTAAAATGTTGTTTTGAAGTCTTAAAAATAAAGGGGGTAGCCTCCCCTCCTTGTGCTTGTTTACTAGCTTAATATGCTCCATGTTTTAACTTATTGTTCTAGCTTTTTTTGTCTTAATTCCAACATGTTTTAGGACTGATTTAGTACTATTTTAGGACTATTTTTGGTTGTTCATTGCATTTGAGCCTTGTATTGCATACTTATAGGGTAATTGTCCTCATAGGTTTGGTGATTTAGGCCTTAGCCACCAAGCTATTTGAGTTGATAGCATTTGTTTATCGCTTTCTATACTTGTTTTCACCCCTAATCACTTCTGCAACCTCCCTCCTTTCTTGGTTTTTGCTTTGCTTTGAAAGTTGGTTCAAACTAGTTTCTTGTTTAAAGCATGGGATTGAGGTCTCGTTCTTAATGGTTTAATCCCTTTAGGAGTTTATTACCAATGGCATGACACTTCTCTCATGTCCAAAATATCTCTTGGTTTGATGTTTCTTTCCATTAGAGGACTTAAAGCTCACCTTTGAACTTAATTTACTAAGAAATGGTTGGTAATTAAAATGGAGTAATAAAATGAGGACTAAAAATAATGCAAGATAATAACTTGGTTTGGGTTCAATTGGACGTTAATTGAACCCTTGAGTCTTGAATCGTTTCATACTTGTTAGTAATGTAAAGGGTTCAAGAGTCATTGTCAACCATTTCCCTTAATCAATCCATGATAAAGAGGAGGTTTGAGAGTCTTTATTTGTTGCATTTATTGAACTTGCACAATTTCGTTCATAGGCCATCATGCAATGAAATTGCATCAATTGATGGTTTATGAATCAAATTTACTACTCTTTTGAACTGTTTGATGATAAGGAGGGATAAGTTATGCAAACAACCCTTGAGAATATCCTGTTTTTGCTTTGTTTGCTCTCTGTTCCACTAGGAAGAACCAAGTATCAGCCACTTTTTGTGGCCGGTAGACCACCATTTATGAATGGCAGACCATCTTTTGTGGACGACAGGCCACCACTTTTGGCCTGTCGGCAACCTTTGCAAAACCCAACAGGGGCTTTTTAAAATGGAAAATAGCTGATTTTGAGGTTGGAAAAGAGCTGATTTTGAGGTGAAAAAACAGTGCAAGTGTTCTAACTGTGCAACAGAGGCTTCCTGACAGCAGAACAGTGGCTTTTTTGGGAGGAAATCTGCATGCATGCATGAGCAATCCTCGCTTCCCGGGACTGTTTAATCTAATTACTTAGCTTAGATATTTGTTGTAATTAATTAGTTGTAGCTAGTTAATTTTGTAAAGTGTTGTAAATAATTAGTTAGCTAGACTAGTTATTTAATTTTGTCTTGTAATAATTAGTTAGTTAGAATATTAATTAATTTGTTGTAATAATTAGTTAAGTAGCTTAGTTAATTTATTCATTTGGGTTTGTAATAGCTTGTTAATTAGTTTAGCTAGTTAGTTTATTTGGACCCTCCTGCGTGAGGGCGCAAACTTGTAATAATATGTATGTCTTCCAACCCCATGTCTTTCTCTTTTTTATTTACTAGGTTATGATGGTTAGTTTAGGGTATTATGTTTTGTTTAGCATCTCTCATGCCTTGCATTGACTAGTATTGCATATATTGAGGCTTGGTTCATCATACTAACTTGCATTGTTAGTTTAATATTTCTTTGAATACGTACTTAGACTGCATGCTATCAAATTGATTCACATGTTATGTTAAGTAGCTAAGCCTATTTAGATTGCATATCACATGCATTGCATTAGTCACATTGCATAGTTAGGATCACACATTTTTCCTAACTCTTTCATCTTTTTAGGTTGGAGTACTAGGTGAGCCTTTTGTGTTTTAACATATTGCATGAATGTGATTATTGTCATGTTTAGCATGCTTGCCATGAGGCTAATTGCTTAATTGATAAACTGTTTGAATGCTTATGGATGAAGGCTAGTTGCTTGAATTGGAATATTTTGAGTAATGTTCATATGCGATCACTTTTTCAAATGGTACCTATTTAAAACAATGTTCAAAACAAACATAAATCAAGTGTTCTAATTTTTGCCAATTAGTCTATACTTGTGTGTCCGCGCATCACATAGTAATACTTACCAAATAAATGGAACAAGAGCATATAATATAAATAAGATTCACATCATGATTAGTAGAAGCCGATTTTTGATCGGGCGAACGAGGGTGCTCAGTTCATGACCTTCCCCTCTTGTGCCGAAGTTCCCAAGCCGAGACAATCTTGGTGATGACAAACACATGGCCTTTGGCACGGGTCAGAGGTTTCCTGAATTTTCCAAAAATATTTGGGTGGCAACTATGTATCTAGCAAAGCAGTCCATTTTTGGCAATTTGATTCAAAATCGATTTTTCAAAAGATTTGCCGAATTTGAACTCTTTGGTGTTTATCTATTTCACATTGCACTTGTGAGATCAGATTTAGAACCGCGGGAGTCTGATACTGTAGGGCTTATCCGTCTTCTGAAAGGGGGCACAAAAAGTCGAGCTACAGTTTCTAGTGACTCTACTGGGGACATTAGCGAACTTGATTTGAACTTCATGATGTGAAATTTTATCTACACTTAATATGTTTCTCATTGCATTTGTATTGGTGTGCTTAAGTCACTGTGTTTGCCATCTGCTATTCCTGGACGGTTTGCCAGAGGCTTGCCTAAAAACTTGCCAAAAGGCTGACCGGTCGTGGGCTCTGCCATGACGGGAACATAACCCTTGGATCTGGACTACCGCTATATCGTTTGATCTTCTTTTCACTTCTGGTGTCAGGTCTAAGAGGTATATTAGGTAGTTTTGCTGAGGTATCCTTTTCACCATTCGGGCTAGTTGCATATCAAAAAGCCATCGAGACTGTTCCAAACTAGGATAGGATGCTCACTCGAAGTGCAGGATTGCGTGAAAACCACTTTGTTTGAATAGTGAACCCTAGCTCCTGACGAAACTAGGACAGGGTAACTCTACCCCCTCATAAGGGTGTTTTGGTTCTCGCTTAACTAGTAGGTGCTTTACAGTGAAACTGTACAGGAATGTGCATAGCAATTGCAAGTTTGGTATCTGTTTTGGGGGCGGAATTCAGTGTGGAGTGCAGTCCTATAGCTTTGATCATGTCTGTGTTAATAGCGTCTTAGCTGAGGTGCTGTGCGGTTTCGATTCAGATTTTCTTTTTGGTTTATTTCTTTGGTAGTTTACCACCATAGCTTCAGAAAGTTCGGATATCCCCCAAGTACTCTGAGTTAGAAGGCTTTGCAAAGCTAGGGATCTTGTTCAGGGACAACCCGTGTTTACCTCACTTCCACCGGTTACAAGATGGAGGAGAATCAGGCAGAGCTCAACAGTTTATTTTTTTTATAATAGTCACCCCTCAACTCACTTGTGTCCAGTCAGGTTCAAGGGCAGTTTTCTATTTCTGGTTCGGCACGAGATCACTCGCCTATTCTGATGACATAGTATCCCCCAGTTAGTATGGAAGAATTGATACATTATCTATAGTAGACAGTTGAAACCCTACAACAAGATGTTGCTCGCCAGGCCAAGGTAATAAACAGGCTACAACAACCATAGCTGACTGCGGCCTCTACATCCCATGCACCTCTCACGGGTATCCCAGCACCCAGAGCCACTGCTCATACTACCAATGTCCAAGAAAATTAAGGCAATCCAGCAGAGCCAATCCCAGCACAAGCCTTCAAAGCATCTATTTATCAGACTGAGGCTCCATTTGAGTTTGAGGTTGACCCAACTGTACTTAAGGTCAATAAACCGGAGAACTTATTCAAGAGAGCACAAGGGGTTAACTCCATCCCTGTCATAGAGGACAGGTACACCAATTCTGTAGTGACATTGCCAGATTGGTTCAAAATGCCGTACATTGATCGATTCGATGGTTCCGGAGACCCCATGGTTCATCTACAGCTGTTTTCAGATAGATTGCGACCGATGGGCCTAACTAGACTACAGAGGCTGTCTCTCTTTGGCCGGACCATGTTAGGTATAACACTATATGGTATGCGAAGTTGGAAGACTCTGTCAAGCAGAATTGGGAGAAGATGGCCGAGGCCTTCATTGCATAGTATTCGTACAATACTCAAATCGAGGTTACAACTCATGATCTCAAGACAACGCCCCAAGAGTCGAAGGAGGGCTTCTTTGAATTTGTGATGAGGTGGAGAGCTAAAGCCTCGATGATAACTACAAGGCCTTCTGAGAATGATCATATTAGGATGGTTATTCGGAATTTGCACAGCAAGATACGGCAAAAGATGATTGTCCCACCTCTATTTACATTTACAGAACTCCATGAGATAGGGGTGTAAATCGAAGACGCTATGAAGCAGGAACTGATTACAGACGAGAAGGAGTCGACAAAAAGGCCATTTGTACACAGTTCCAATCCTACCAGTGGTAACACAGCTGTGAAGCCGTCAGATGTAAACGTTGTCACCACAACCAAGACTGCCGACCCCTTTGCCAATACAAGCTCACAAACATCGTCTAACCCTGTCTGATCCCAGAGAAAGCCCTTTGGTTTGATATTTGCTCAATGCGACTCAACAGGCTAAGACAAATATAGCATTAAATTTAGCTCAAAACCAAAATAAAGATCCTAAAACACAATGGATATCTTGGCAGAAAAATGAAAGAGAAAAAAGATCAATAAAAACAAAAGCAAAATAAAAAAGAAGAAAAAATAAAGTGAAGATGACCAAGTTCTTTTGGGAGGTGTTACAAAAAGGAGAAGAAAATGAAAAGGCTCTTGCGTATATATATTATAATTGACTTCATTTCATTTAAAAATGAGCAACCAAAATATGCCAATTTCAAATTCTGCTAAAGAATGCCAATAAAGAGGAAAAATTCTAATACACACCCCTTTAAAAATACATTCCTAATTATGTCAATTTCTTTTTCAATTATAATTAATTCTCTTCTTTAGTTATAATATTATTTCAATTATAATTCATAAATTCTTTAGTTATAACTCATAATGTTTAATTATGACATTTTTTCATTTTTTTAATTATGATCCAAAAAATTGAAATTATGTCATGTTTTTTTTTAATTTTAAGGTCCATATGGTGTAAAGTGCACCATTGTGTTTCCCTAAAGAGAGGACATTAAGCAACTAACAATCGGAAAAATCTTCATCGAAAGCCAACACAATTAAGTCCAAACAAACACACCTAGTAACCACAGAAAACAAACACAAAGGGGAAATCAGAGCAGGAAATGCAACATCTGCCTGAAATTTCAACATTCTGACAATTACCTAGACAACATAGGCCAACACCAACAGCCATTATTCGTCATAATCACACACGCACACGCACACGCACATAATATTTCATGTCCACTAGAAATACCAAACAGCCAAACACATCACCAACAAACTGCGAGAAAAGCTGGGAAACCCACCTGGGTGGGCAAGGTTGCAGAAGTGCATCCTGACTTATCACTCCTCTTCAGATTCAGACTCAGCACTCTGGAGCCATTCCACAAAGGGCTTGATATTCTTCCAGATCTGTGAGCCTTTATTGCTTCCACCTAATCCTTTCTTATACCACTCCACTACAAACTCTTCTTCCAGCAAATCATTGTCGTAGAGCACTTTGAGAACCAATGCCACCTCTTTCACTGCCTCAGGGCTGGCTTTCCCAACACAGAAGGCCTCGATTGCATTAAGCAGAACCAGCTGCGATCCCTCCTCCTGAGTGGCAGCTACAAGATAGTTCTTTTTCTTGGCTACCTCCTTCGAAAACCCCTTTCCGGCACCGGAAAAGAGAGCTTCAAAGAGGGCATCCATGACCTCCTGGGGAGTACCAGAAAGAGATCCCAGAAAGGACTTGAGCTGGCTAGCAGGGGAGCCCTTGTTGAGGTATTCCTTGATCTCACCAACAAGCTTCTCATGAGGATGAATAGATTTGACACCGTTAGCATGCCCATTAACTTTGGATTTCTCTTCATGTTCAGGAGAGTTCTTAACTGACTTCGGCTTCTCTTCAGTGGTTGAAAGCATCACCATACCAGCTGTAACAGCACTCAACTGTTCCTGAATCCGCTGCCGAGCTGCCTCCGCGGATGTGTCAGTTTGCCACTGGATGTCATCACCATCGTCATCATCAGTGTCGACTGCTGCTGCTGCTTCATTCTCATCTGCTTGACTGCCAGCAGGAGAATGGTCCTCATCAGAGACTGTAGTTTTCTTCTTGGTAGATGGTTTGGCGGCCACAACCTTGGAACTAGTAGAGGAGCCCTTTTTCTTTACGACGTCCTTTTTCAGCTTCTTCTGCTCCTCGTCAGCCACCTCCCCTTCCTTGAGCCGCTCTTTCTCAGCCCTCCTCATGGCCTTCTTGTCTTTCGATCCCTTCTTCTGCTCAGGAGGGTTCTTCAGAATAAAAGTTGTGAGCTTATCCCTCATATCAACATCTGACAAAAACCCACAAGCTGCACATTTTAGAATAATCATCTGGGTTTTAGTAATGATTATCTCAGTTTCAGGATTCCCACAGCCATAGCACTGAACATATTTCTTGATGAAGTTCTCAAGAAGGCCAGCAAGCTTGGAAGTGTCATGGGCCCCGTTAACATGTGATGTTCCAGTCTTCTCATCAAATTTGGATTGGGCTCCAAGCTCACAACCGAAAAACTTTGTGGTGTAAGAAGCGGGTCTGCCCAAAGCCTTTGCAATGTCAACCATATTGACCACATTGGTCTTGATGCCATTCCCTCGACCCTCAATCTTTGTTATCATTCTGGGCATCTTATACCTATAGAAGGCATCATCCTTGTTACCAGCGCCAATATTTTGTAAAGCCATCTTGTGTTCCACAAAATATGTATGCTGGATCGAACTTTATCAAAAGGGGAACAAGGTGACTCTTTTACCAAGAATCTCTTTTTCAGAATTGGATGAATTCCTAGCAAGTGGAAAAGGCCGCATAAACTGGCAACTGTCACAATGTGTGCTATAGTACACAAAAGGCCTAAGAGGCATGCAGTCAACTTTTTTAAAAGAACTTCTGTTCTTTTTTCTAGAGGAAGGACAGTACTCTCCAAGCAACCCAATTGATGACAAAAAGAGAGAGGCACGTTCAGACATAAAAGAAGCTTCGAACTTAACACACTCCACTTTGGCTAACTGCAGATATTGCAGATTAATTTGCCAATCTCCTGGAACCAAATAATCACAAGATTAGAGATAAACAAATAAATTTATAAAACAAATTAACATAAATACATTAATAATTGATCAGAAAAGGAAGTTGGACACCATTTAATCCATCAACAATTTCGATGCAATGGGGGTGACAGTGGAGAGAATAAAAGACCAACTCAAAAGTCTAAGCAAGGCTAAGCACCAACAAAAGAGGGAAAGGGAGGGCAAGAACATGGTCAATCACATTCCAAGTAACCAACAGAAGTGCCCAAAAGTGAGTTTTGTAATTCAGTCTTACACTCAGCAAGTTGACATAAATGACTTAACCATACAAACTCATCAACCAAGTTAATCATCACAGAATTACAAGCCGGATATTGTAAACCCATTATTATATGGGCTAAAGAATAAATCAACATTTAAGGCCAACTACTAGTTGGGAGAAATACAAAGCTATCCAGTAGAATACAGTAGCATACACCTCAACAAGATTATTTTCCCCGTCTGTTAATCATTCATTCATGCCATTACAACACAAACAAGAGATTTTCAGGATGAACCTAAATTCTAACCAAATAATTGCAAGGTGTGACTAAGATGACTAAATTCTAACCAAATAATTGAAAGCAATGAAAAGAAAACCATGCAAGCATATTAAACGTGAGCCACTGCCTATATCTCCTAACTATGTCTACTAATAGGAGGAAGATATATAAACATATATGTAAATTATTATGAACATGATAAAAATTTATAATGTTAAGAGAGTCAAATCCAAATAGAAAATAAAAATACAAACCACAAATAGCTATATATTTTTGCAAACAACTTTTAGAGGTATAAAATCATGTAGAAATCATATGAAATAACAGGAATGACAACTCCAACTACTAAATAAACACAATTCAGTTGTCCAATCTGGCATACAGCTGACAAAAGTATCTAAATCATCTGTATTCACTATCAATGATTTTTCAATTTAATAAAGATGTCAATTTTCAGAGCCAAATCAATTACCAATAATTCAATCTTTTGTTCCTACATCCCCAAAATTAAAAACTAAGCTCAATTCAAGACAAATCAAAATTACTAGATCAGTAGATCTGAACTACCAATCAATCAAACTCATCAAATCTCAATATTGATTAAACCAAAACAAAATCAGATCTCTAATACAATATAAAACATATCAAAATTCACATCCAAACAAAAGAAAAACCAATATTATATTATCAAAAGAATAAAGACAAGAAATCAACAGATCTACGACAAACCAAAGCAATATAGCTATTCGATTCAAAATCAGATTTTTACAGATGGAACAAAAGCGATTGAAAATCAAACCGATACAAAAGATTCGATGAATCGATAGATGAAAACTTGAAGACATGAATCTATACCTTAGGTGATGAAGAGAGGGATAGGGTTAGAGAGAGCCGGTGATGAGCGCTTGCTTCGACGATGCGTGGTTGTGAGAGGAAGATATGGATGACCTTGTCTCTATACGAATGTATATATAGGAAGAGAGAGAAGAGGAAACCCTAGCGTGAAGTGTATTATGATTAGGGCAAACGCATTATTACTAATTTTTAAAACGTTAATAAGTAATAATAATTAACAACAAACAACTAATTACACTTGAAATTACAGCCAAAAGCTAACAAGTGCTTTAAGAGACATCACTTACTAGGCTATGTTTGGTGAAGGTTACAAGTGTCGTATTCTATTTGAATTTTTCTGGCTTTAGTAAATTTAAAATATATATATATATATTAAAATATTTTCAAATTTTTATGGCCCTTCTAATTAAGAAGGACAAATTATTATGATAATTCCTGTAATTTGATCATTGTGTTATTTTAGTTCTTATAATTTCAATTGACTCGATTTTAATAATGAATTTATGATTTTATCTTAATTTAGTCCAATTAATTACTACTCTTAGGTCATGTTTGATTCCACAAGATTAATAGTGAGGTATTAATAATCCTATTAAATTAGTGTGGTATTCACAATCCCATCCCTACCTCATTACTAATAATCCTACAAATTTGTTGGATTAATTATCCATTGGATTAATAATCCTAAAACAAAATAGAAAAACAAACATAGGATAATTGGGCCCACGGATTAATAATCCCAATCCCATACTCTAATCCTTTCAATCAAACATGCCATTAGAGCATGTTTGATTGGGTGGATTAGAGCATGAGATTATGATTATTAATCCAATGAATATTAATCTTATTGGATAGTGAATACCACACTAATTTAATAGGATTATTAATACTTCAATATTAATCTTGTGAATCAAACACGACCTTAGTATTTTTTATGAAAAATAAGAACATAAGTGTCATGTATCATTTTTAAGGAAAATTTTACAAACTTACTCAATTAAGTGAGTTAACAATGACTAGGGTTGTTTTGGAAAGTTGGTAAAAAGTTGATTTTTGGGTTTTTATGAAGTTTTTTGACTTTTTTTAAAGTGATTTGGGAAGTTGGTAAAAAGTTGACTTTTTTATTTTTGATTTAATATTTTTTAAAAATGTCACATCACTCCAAAATTACCAAAATATCCCTACTTAACATTTATTTTTTACTTTTTCAGTTTTTTTCTCAATGGCCCAAACGGTAATTTCAAGCTGGCGTTTTCAGAAGTTGCCAAATGCAGTTCCTAGCGTTTTGGGCAGCTGGCTTTTTTGGAGCATGGACCCAAAACGTGGCGTTTTGGGTTGCTTCCCAAAACGGCACTAATTTAGTGATAATTTTCTTTAAAAAAATACTGACGATATTATTAATTGAATTAAATTCACACAAAATTTAAAATTAATTAAGTCAATTTAAAGTATAAAGATCAAAAATGACATAAGAATAAAATATAACGAGTACGGTACAATTTTCCCAATTAAAAAATAACTATGCAATTAAAAAAAACTGAAACAAATAGTGTCTTTAGTCTTTATAGTAGATATTTATAAAAAAAAATTTCTTTTAAAAAAATTAGGATATTCTCACCTGTAGGCAAAGATATTCCCAAAGGCAAAAGTGGATGTAGTTTAACAAAAAAAATTTAATTAATTAATTCTTCAGTTATTGATAAGAAAGAGTATGACTCTTTTTCTCTGAATTAAAAAAAAATGCTAAATTATTAAGGGGAAAAAAAATAGTTATTTTTTAAAAATATTCCTTTGTTTGATTGGGTGCCAGATATGAAACGTGTAGCAAAAATATAGGTTAACTTTGGTTATTTGGGATGATCTAAATAAGTGTATTTTTATTTTTTTATGAAAAGATGTGCATAAAAGTACAGAGATGATGTGATCAAAAAAAGATAAAAAGATAGATTATTTTTGAGTTGCCAAACTTGGCCATTCTCCTTTTGAAGTTGTGATTTAAATATGAAATTGTGAGTTGAGTTTTGAAAAAAGAAAATTTGTTTGGTTATGAGTATTAAAAGGAATTTTGAAAAAAAAAATGGAATTTTGAATTTTGAAAAAAATTTTAAGTTTTATTTTGAGTTTTGAGTTTTGAGTTTTTGAGTTTTGAGTTGTATTTTGAATTTTTTGTATTAAAAAATATTTAAGAAAATTCATTTTTTTATTTTAAATATATAGTTTTTACAAAATTTTTATTTTAAACATTTTATTTTATTTCGTAAATATTTTAATTTTTAATATTAATATTTTAAATTCAAAACACCACTCCATACTCAAATCGTAACCAAACACATAACTCAAAACTCAATTCAAAAATTATTTTTAAAACTTATAACCAAACACATAACTCGAAACTCTACACTACTTTCAAAACCCTACACTCAAATCATAACCAACACTTAACAAAAAAAAATTAAAATATTTTAAAATAAAAAAAAATTAAAATTTTCTAATATTAAAAAAAAATACAACACATAAATGTATAAAATATAGTGCACATTAAAATAAATAAATAAACATTTAAAATATAAAATATCTATCTTAAAAAAATAAAATTAAGAAATTTTTAAATATTTAAAAAAAATAAATCCAAAAAATTTCAAAATACAACTCGAAACTCAAAATACAACTCAAAATTATTTTCAAAACTCATAACTAAACAAATTTTCTTTTTCAAAATTCAATTCAAAACTCATAACTCAAAATACGACTCTACACTCAAATCATGATTTTAAAAATAATTTTAAAAAATAAAATAAAAAATATTTTTTTTGAATTTTTTCTTTTAAAATAGAGTTTTAAAAATAGTTTGGTTTTGAAAAAAAGTTTGAATTAAGTTTTGAGTTGTGTGTTTGTTTAAGAGTTTTGAAATAAATTTTTAAATTGAGTTTTGAGTAATTTTCAGTTGTGTGTTTCATTATGAATTTTGAAAAATAATTTAAAATTTTTGACTTTAACATCATGATTTTAAAGGCAAACCAAACACAGCAGTACGTTTCATTAGACAACTTTACTTTTGACTAAAATATTTAAAATTCAAATATAATAATAAGTTAAAAATTTATTAAAAAATAAATATTTTAATAATTTATGATTTCCAATACAAGTAAAAAAAATTATTTTCAAATATATTAATTTTTTTTTACTTTATAAAATAAGTTATTAAAAAGTCAATTATCAAGCGAGATTACATATAATTGTAAAATTTTGAAAATATATTTGCACTCTTTTGTAGGGTTGATTTTTTTGTTCCTAATCTGATCAATCAACATTAAACTCTATTTATGAAATTAATTTAATACTTTTCAAAAAAAAATTTTGACTTGTCAACAATGGAATCAAATTTCATGGCCCAATCAAATTTCCAAAGATATATTAAAAAGGTCCAAATCAATTGGGTTCAATCTCTAAGAATGCTCAGACTTCCTAGCATTTTTGGATCAAAGTGGCTTGTTTTTTTATTTTAATTCACACCTATTTTAATACTTAAATCATTTGAGCTTAAATTTTGTAATATTGTAAGAAGGTTAACGATTGAAAATAAATTGATAATTTTAAACTAAAATGATTGAATAGAGATAGAAAAAAGATGCATTTTGTTAAAATTATTATATTAAACTCTCAAATCGATTCTTGAAATTAAATCTAAAATACCACATTAAGACTCCATTTGTTTAATTGCAAAATATTTTTGCATAAAATATTTTATGAATTTTTGGTGTTTTAGTTGCCCAAATTTGACATAAAATATTTTTTAATAAGTTGAGGGAAATTGACTTACAAATGATTTCGAAAGTTAATTTACGACATGTTATCACCACCTAGGTAGAAATGCTACATACAAACAACCCTAAAACAAGATATGTGTAGCCTAAGCAAGGAAAACTTGTCTTTGGCAGCCCGAGTTTGTTTGTGTAGGAATAAATTTCAGCAAAAATCAATTTAAGTAAATAAAATAAATAACAAATTTTAATTTTATAAAATTTTTGTAGATTGATTAAAAGATTGTGATTGAGACCAATATTTAAATATTGTGTTTTTAAGACATAATTTCATCCTCTCCAATAGTGATTGAGAAATTCAAACGTTCTGTTTCCAGGATATAACAATCACCACAAACAAATATAGCACTCTCTTTGATTGTCTAACTAACCAGAATTATGCTTTTCACTCACAAGAACTAAGACATGAATGAGGATTGAATGTATGGAAGAGTGGATGGAATTTTCGAAATTTTTGAATTTAAAAAAAAATATTAAATAGAGGCAGCCTTTATATGGGCTTTGTTGGCACTTTGTTCAGTTTGAACATAAAATTTATGAAGAAGGGACAAGATCGGAGGGAGATAAAAAATCAATGACTGCTCATCGATAGTGCATATGTTCGAAGAAGACAAGTTTTCAAATTCATAATCAAATATATAACTCAAAACTTTATACTACTTTTAAAATTTTACACTCAAATCATAACCAACACTTAACAAAAAAATTAAAATATTTAAAAATATAGTTATAAAATAAAATAAAATATTTAAAATAAAAAAATAATTTTTAAAAATTTTCTAATATTAAAAAAAATACAACACATAAATGTATGAAATATAGTGCACATTAAAATAAATAAATAAATATTTAAAATATAAAATATGTACCCAAAAAAAATAAAATTAAGAAATTTTTAAATATTTAAAAAAAGTAAATCTAAAAAATTTCAAAATACAACTCAAAACTATTTTCAAAACTCATAACTAAACAAATTTCTTTTTTCAAAACTCGTAACTCAAAATACGACTTCACACTCAAATCATGATTCTAAAAATAATTTTAAAAAATAAAATAAAATAAAAATTTTGATTTTTTTCTTTTAAAATAAAGCTTTGAATTAAGTTTTAAGTTGTGTGTTTGGTTGTGAGTTTTGAAATTAATTTTTGAATTAAATTTTGAGTAATTTTCAGTTGTGTGTTTGTTATGAATCTTGAAAAATGATTTGAAAATTTTGACTTTGACATAATGATTCCAAAGGCAAACCAAACACAACTGTAAGTTTCATTAGACAAATTAACTTTTGACTAAAATATTTAAAGGTCAAATATAATAATAAGTTAAAATTTTATTAAAAAATAAATATTTTAATAATTTATGATTTTCAATAAAAGTAAAAAAATTATTTTCAAATATATTTTTTTTTACTTTATAAAATAAATTATTAAAAACTCAATTTTCAAACGAGATTACATATAATTGTAAATTTTTGAAAATATATTTGCACTCTTTTGTAGGGTTGACTTTTTTGTTCCAATCTGATCAATCGGCATTAGACTCTATTTATGAAATTAATTTAATACTTTTCAAAAAAAAAAAATTGACTTGTCAACAATGGAATCAAATTTCATGGCCCAATCAAATTTCCAAAGATATATTAAAGGTCCAAATCAATTGGGTTCAATCTCTAAGAATGCTCAGACTTCCTAGCATTTTTGGATCAAAGTGGCTTGTTTTTTTAATTTTAATTCATACCTATTTTAATACTTACTCATTTGAGCTTAAATTTTGTAATATTGTAAGAAGGTTAACTATTGAAGATAAATTGATAATTTTAAACTAAAATGATTGAATAGAGATAGAAAAAAGATGCATTTTGTTAAAATTATAAAAAACTCTCAAATCGATTCTTGAAATTAAATCTAAAATATCACATTAAGACTCCGTTTGTTTAATTGCAAAATATTTTTGCATAAAATATTTTGTGAATTTTTGGTGTTTTAATTGCCCAAATTTGCCGTAAAATATTTTTTAAATTAAATATTTTTTAATAAGTTGAGGGAAATTGACTTACAAATGATTTCCCAAGTTAATTTACGACATGTTATTACCACCTGCGAGGAAATGCTACATACAAACAACCCTAAAACAAGATATGTGTAGCCTAAGCAAGGAAAACTTGTCTTTGGCAGCCCGAGTTTGTTTGCGTAGGAATAAATTTCAGCAAAAATTAATTTAAGTAAATAAAATAAATAACAAAATTTAATTTTATAAAATTTTTGTAGATTGATTAAAAGATTGTGATTGAGGCTATCATGAAAAATTCTTCATGAAAATGATCATGGACGAATCTCCATCCTTGTATTACACTTTGTAACTTATTGTATATCTAATCTAAAGGTCAAAAGTCTTTCATGATCATTTTCATGAAATATTTTTCATGATACCCAGCATTTCATCCTCTTCAATGGTGATTGAGAAATTCGAACGTCCTGTCTCCAAGATACAAAAATCACCACAAGCAAATATAGCACTCTCTTTGATTGTATAACTAACCAGGATTATGTTTTTTACTCACAAGAACTTAAACACGAATGATGATTGAATGTACGGAAGAATGGATGGAATTTTGGGAATTTTTGAATTTAAAAAAAAATTGAAATAGAGGCAGCCTTTATATAGGCTTTGTTGGCACTTGTTCGGCTTGAACATAAAATTTATGAAGAAGGGACATGATCGGAGGGAGGTAAAAAATAGATGATTGTTCGCTGGTACAGCAGATGTTCGAAGAATACAAGTGTACGAGCAATAAATAATGTTTTCGTACAATCTTGTTGATCAAGTCTGCGCTCCTCCTAACGTCGTCACTTTACTCCCTGAAAACACAAATGTGAGCTAGCCGGCGAATGTGTGCCGGATATCTCTCCGATGCCTAAGTCAGCAAAATAGACAAATAGACAAAAGCTTTGTATATTCGAGAATCAAAATTGTGTTACCTCTACATAGGTTATGTTGTGAGCTTTTATAAGTTTCGTGTGGCATAATCTTACTAGGACTCTTATTCCTCCATGTAGAGTCCTCTTAGGAATCACATCCCTAAAAAATAATGCTTATCTTTTAACACCCCCCTCACTGCTTAAACCAATTGAAATGGTTTTACCTCGATAGTATGACAAAAAGACCAGGCTAACAATACTTCTTTGTCATACTCAAACCAGCACCTTCACATGCAACTCATAGCTTGGCCTTTGTTCACCAATACCTTAATTTTATCCATTAAAGACCGAGCTAAATACAGCAAGCTCTGACTGCACTAACCATAGCAAGGTCAACCTCAAAAAGCCATAACACCTCGATCCAAAACACTGTGGCCGAGATAATTACCACTCCAATCGAGGTGGCTGAGCTAACTGCAAGGCTCCTTTTAGACCGAGCTAACTACAAGGCCCTTTTACTCAGCCTTTCATACCATGGGCCACAAAACGGCCCATTACCTAGCTCGGCCCAATTTATTTATAAATTACCTTCTCAATTGCCCCTTAATTCCATCTGCGCAGCATGATTGGGATTACCCGTCACAAGCCGAGCTAAAAACTTTAGCTTTTAAACCGAGCTAAACTCACACCGGACTACTAATCTGTCCGGTCAAAACGTCTCTTCAGTCACTGTAACTGAATCGCTCTCTATTCCATGGACACGTGGCAAACTCTCATTGGCCAAATAGAGTCGCGACCGCCCTCAGACTAAAAATTTGAACAATCCCGCCCTTTTCACACGTCTTTATACAAAAAACCCTACATTTTGAATCAACTTCTCTTACTATTCATCTTCTTTATCTTCGTTCTTCTGAGCTTTTACTCTTGCAAATACAGTGCCTGTGAATCTCTTCCTTGTGATCTCGAACTTCATCCTTACGTCTTCAAACTGTAAGTAACTCAATCGCATTTCCTTTTTGTTTCTCTAGTTTCTGTTGTATGTAGCATACTATCCACATGTTTCTCAAAACGCACATACTATTTTTGTTTCCATTTTTCTAGAAAAACCATGTAATAGAACCACTATATTTACGAATAATCTGAAGAATGATGCATTTGATCCGAAATCACACTTCAACCGAACTAGGAAGTTGTTTGTATTAGGTGCGTACCCAGCAAAACTAAACGACCGAACTAGGACTTCATGCCATACCTGTAGTTTCAAATAGGTCTAAGTACCTTCTGTTTCACTTAGCCGAGTTAGCGAACTGTATTAGGTTTGCGCAATGCTGCGCTAGAAAGTTTCAACCACCGACCAAGCTAAAATTTGGGGCCAAACCAACTCCCTTACTTAGTCAAAAACTGAACTAAGAATGTTGCACCATAAGCCACAACCGGGCTACGAACTTCTCATTTACTTAACCGGGCTAAAGTCCCTCGTTCAAGCCGAGCTAAAAATGATATACCCCACGTAGCCAAGCTAGGACTCCATTTATTCTGCCTTTGTTTCTTTTAGCGCGATCCAATAATCTATGCTTAGCACCTTTCTTTTTCACTTTGCAGACTTAGGTTCGCCAAGCACTCCCTTGAATGCTCAACTGAGCTACTCAGCATCATCTCTCCACCGAGCCAGTACTCCAGCTAATTTATACATAATTTAAGACCACATGGATAAATATAGGTTTCTAGTAAACTCACCAGGGGCTATGGCCGAGTTCCGAAGGGACTACCATATCCCTGATGACGTCCATCTTAGTTTAGCCGAGCTAGACACCAAACCCTAGGGAAAACCGGGCTTCGTTCCCTTCACCCTTCTTTCTATTGTAAAAACCGGACTCTGATTCCCTATGCAGCCTTTTCTTTGTGAATTCCTTAGACAAATAAATCTCTACCCTACCTAGCTTTCCACAAACTCATATCGAATAATAAATGGCATCGCCAAGCTAAACCGCTGACTTGGCCTCAACCTCGGTTTAACCGAGATATTTCACCAACATTCTCTAGGCCAAAATGAAGACGGCTGGGTTTATTATTTAAGAATAAAGCGCCGCTGTGAAAAAATAATAAAGAACACCCCGGATAAAGACGTTAATGACGACAATTTTTTCTGGACTTCTAGGAATTTTGAAGACCATGAGGCCCAGATCCCAGGCGACCGAATTAACTAGAACAAAGGAGTCGCCGGTATAGCTACCTCGGCTTAATTTTGTGTTTTCTTTACCGTTGATTTCATTTTCAACTGGCCTAATCGTTGTCTTTTCCCTTTAAGCAGATTTGAACCATCTCATGTCCTAGTACAGCTACCTTAACCTAGACGCACTTCGCGCCGCACTACGATATCCCAATCGTAGCTGGGCCGAGCTACTCAACTTCGAGCCGACCTACAGATACAGCAGCAGGAGGAAGACCAGGGTGACAGACTTCCTCTTAGGGCCCTCTCCCGAACCAGATCCAACATTGCCTGAAATCAACCTGATCCCACTAAGTGCTAAACAAGAAATGGTGAAGAAGAGGGCGGTAAGGGCCCTTATCACCGAGACAAACCAACCCGAGGTACCACAAGTCGGTCAAACTTAGCTGGCAGTGGTTGCCCTTCCAACCGCTCAACCCTCTTCATCTCAGCCAAGCAAGCGTGCCCAAACTTCCACAACCGAGCTGCGCCTTGTTGATGAAGAAGACACTATTCTCCTCCAAACCACACAACCGAGCCCAGAGCCCGCGGGTTCTGACCGAGCTACCTCTTCTAAATGGGTGACAAAGATCACCTACAAGAACCGCACTATCACTGATTCCGACTTAGTGGTTGTAGAAAAAGACCATTTGTTGGCCTTTAATGTTGCCAAGGGCGTCTGCCTTCCAGCCGATATGGAGCACCACAATCACCTTACTGAGCTGAAGGCCATTTGGTCGACAACAAAGTCAATGGTGCTGGTAAGTTTTCTCCTTTCTCTTGCCTTAATTTCTACATCTATCTGCTCGATTTTGCTCAAAATTTGTTTCTCTCCTTTTGCAGACCTTATAGAAGAACCACGTCGCTCATAAACGCGTGTTGGAGCTTCGAAAAACCACAAGAAGGCAGGCTGTGGCAGAGGCAGATGCTAAATCGACCGAGCTAGAAGAGGCCAAAAAAAAAAAATGGCTGAGCTACATACCGAGGTGGCTCCGATCGTCTTGTCACTCAAGTCGATAAGCAAAAAGTCATGGTCAGGCCGAAGACAAATATCTGCGTGAGCTGGCCAAGCTCGAGAAAAAGAAGAATGATGAAATCGCCCGATTGGAGAAGAGCGTAGAAGATGCTGAAAACCGGGGCTACAAGGAGGAGGAGGACACCTACATCCAGCAATACGAGGCTGCTAAAAATATATTCTTCAAATGTGGATGGAAGGCGGCGGTAACGCAGCTCGATCTTAGCCAAGAGACTGAGGTCTTCCTCAACCCTCCTCCACATTTTATATCGAGCTATATGGCGAAGTATGCCCACGCCATTCAACAAAAATTTCTTCAAGATGATGATGAAGAAGAGGCCCCAAAGCCCGACAATGCCCCGGTCATCGGCAATGATCTCGTCGTTCAGTCAGCTCGGATGGAGCCACCGGTGGAAGACTTGGTTGAAAGTGTCTACTACGAAACCAAAGCTCGAGTTGAACTGGATGCGGATCTTCACGACCTTTTTGCTTGATCTTGTACTTTCTTCTTTTTACTTTTGCAAAGAATGTGTAACCTAGCTAAGACCCCATCTTTTGTACCTTCGATTTGCATTTTGAATGAAATCTCCTCTTGTTTCAACTGTTAGTTCGGTTAACTGCCATGCAATGCTTGCATTTACTTTCCAATTGTAATCTGAATGCAGTATAACATTTTCTGGCCGAGATACCTATCTCGGTTCTAACCTTGAGACCTTATCTGGTCATACCAGCCAACCTCTTCAGCCTAGGTTATTACCTTGGCTGAAGATTACCAAAAGTTGTTATTCTATCCAACCATTGTTCAGCCTTGATCCTTATCTCAGCTGAAGAGTACTAAGTGTTGGTTATTCCAGCCAACCACTCTTTAGCCTAGATCCTTATCTCGACTGAAGAGTACTAAGTGTTGGTTTTTCCAGTTGAAGAGTACTAAGTGTTGGTTTTTCCAGCCAACCACTCTTTAGCCTAGATCCTTATCTCGGCTGAAGAGTACTAACTGTTGGTTTTTCCAGCCAACCACTCTTTAGCCTAGATCCTTATCTCGGCTGAGGAGTACTAAGTGTTGGTTTTTTCAGCCAACCTCTTCAGCCTAGATCCCTATCTCGGCTAAAGAGCAATAAATGTTGGTTTTTTCAACTAACCACTTTTTAGCCTAAATCCTTGTCTCGGCTGAAGAGTACTAAGTGTTGGTTTTTTCAGCCAACCTCTTCAGCCTAGATGCCTATCTCGGCTGAAGAGCAATAAATGTTAGTTTTTCCAGCCAACCTTTTCAGCCCAGATCCTAATCCTAGTTGAAGAGAGCTCAAAGTTAGTTATTTCTACCAACCTGAGCCAAGTGTTTGGTTATTCCTGCCAAACTTCCTACAGCCTCAATCCTTATCTTGGCTTAGGAGAAGTGAGTGTTGGTTTTTCCAACCAACCTCTTCAGCCCAGATCCTGATCCTAGCTGAAGAGAGCTCAAAGTTGGTTATTCCTGCCAACCTAGAGCCAAGTGTTTGGTTATTCCTGCCAAACTTCCTACAACCTCGATCCTTATCTTTGCTTAGGAGAAGTAAGTGTTGGTTTTTCCAGACAACCTCTTCAGCTCAGATCCTGATCCTAGCTGAAGAGAGTGCAAAGTTGGTTGCTCCGACCAACTCTACTTTCAATGCCTCTAGCTTACTAAAACAACTTTTACAAAAGGAAACAACTATGCTGAAAAGAAAACTACTTGTTTTATTGAGGAAAAGAAAAATTACAAGTACTTTTAAAAAAAAAGCTAAAAATAAAATAGTTTGAGATTGGTAGTGTTCCATGGCCTGGGAATGGCTTTGCTGTTTTCATCTTCCAAGTGGTATGCCCCATTTCCTGCTAATCCGACCACTTTGTAAGGTCTTTCCCAATTGGGCCCTAACTTGCCATCTCTGGGTACCAGGGTGTTTCCCATTACTTTGCGCAGTACCCAATCTCCAATCTTAAATTGCCTTGGATGTACTGTCTTGTTATATTTTCTGGATAACTCCTGCTGGTATGAGGCAATGTGAACCAGCGCTCTTTCTCTTCTTTCTTCTGCAAGGTCAAGCTCCAATGCTATAGCTTCTCCATTTAAGTCTAGATCAAAATTTTCACTTCTAATTGTGAGGAGGCCGACTTCCAGTGGGATTACTACTTCCATGCCATATGCCAAGGAAAAAGGTGTTTCTCCAGTAGACTGCCGAGGTGTGGTACGATAAGCCTATAAAACATGAGGGAGCTCCTCCGCCCACTTGACTTTTGCTTTCTCCAGCCTTTTCTTCAATCCATCTAAGACGACTTTGTTTGATGCTTCCGCCTGGCCATTTGCTTGGGGGTATACTGGTGTAGAGTTCTAAAATTCTATCTTGTATTCTTCACAGAAGCCTCTAAAAATTTTACCATCGAACTGAGTGCCGTTGTCAGATATTAGAGCTTTTGGTATGCCAAATCGAGTGATGATATTCTGCCAGACGAACTTCTTCACATCTTTCTCCTTTATTGATGCTAGTGCTTCTGCCTCCACCCACTTTGTGAAGTAGTCTGTTGCCGCAAGAAAGAACTTTCTGTTGCCGGGTGCCGTTGGAAATGGTCCTACTATGTCCAAGCCCCACATTGCGAAAGGCCATGGGCTAGTTAATGGTAGAAGCTCTCGGGCTGGTTGATGTATTTGGTGTGCGCACTTCTGACATTTCTCACACTTCTTGACATACTTCTCTGAATCCACTTGCATGTAAGGCCACCAATATCCCTGTGAAATTGCTCTGTAGGCCAATGATCTTCCCCCTTGGTGGCTTCCGCATACGCCTTCGTGTATCTCGAACAAGAATGCCTCGACTTTGCTGGAATGGACGTGTAGACATCCCATTTTTGACCGTCCTCAAGACTTGGACGTCACCGTTTGAACACTCGGTGATCATCCATGTTCGTGTTCATTTTGAGTTCTTGGAGGTTTCGGTCGCGCGCCTTGCCTCAAGACCTCTCGACTTGTTTGTTTTGTGCTTGGTTTTGCACCAAACACTTGTTGTTTTGCTTCTGAGGGTAGAGGAAGGCTTGTTAGCCATCCCCACACCTCACCGGCCATGGCTTAAGGCCACCGGCCCTGTTTTGTTGCTACCGACCATTGGTGATGGCTGGTCGGCACTCTTTCTGGTCGGTCGACCATTGCTTTGGTCAATTTGTCATTTTTGGCTGGCCGACCATTATTCATCTGCTTTTGGCAAATATTTTATGCCAGCTGTGATAGCTAGCATCCGCAATGCACCCCCTCCATACACGTGTATGGAGGGATTTCACTCTTGCTTAGCTTGTTTTGTAAGCTTTGCAAGATTGGAATTCCCATAAAGGGAGGGCTTATCCTCCCTCCTAAGGGGTTCCAAGAAGTTCCAGAGGTCTGGTTTTAGGGTTAGGAGTCTTGTATCTATCCTATCTCTATATCTCCCTCTCCTTTTGATTTGTGTGTGTATAAGGTGTGTTTGTTCTTAGTTTTGCACTAAGGCACCTAGTGTTACACCATACCTTGGTTGCTGAGGTGCCAAAGGGTTGTTCTTGGAGTTCTTGGGCTGGTTTTGACCTAAGGAAGGTACTGGAGCTCTCTTCTTGAAGAAGGTCTTCAAGGGTAAGAACCTTACCCCTTTATTCCCCATTTTTGCACAAGGTTTTGACCTATCTTGCATCTGTTTTTAAGCTTAGTGTATAACTAGTAAAAGTTCTGATTTTACTTTCTTTTGAACTTTGCTTAAGGTTGTTTTGAGGTTTGGGGTTGTTTGCCCCCTCTTAGGCCTTGTTTGGCCTCATTTTTGTGCTATTTTTGGTGAGCTCCGGGACCACCTTGTATTGGCCTCCTCACCACTGAAATCCAGAGGGATTTCAGTGGTGGGGATGGTGTTTTGAGGTCCTAAGAAGGAGAGGGCCATCCCCTCTTCTTGTTGTCTTCAAAACTTGTCATTTTAGCCTCATGTGTGAGCACCTTGATTAAGTCCATGTTGGCCATGTCTTAGTTGGTATTTCTGGTTATTTTGCCATGTTATAGTACTGTTTTAAGTTGGTTTAGACACATCATGCATGCTTTCCATACTTGTCTTGTATTGCCATGAAATTGCCTTAACATGCATCATGATGTACCATGACTTTCTAGCATGATTTTGGCTTAGCTTTGTGAAGCTTTTATGCATGTTTTGGTGTGCTTAAGGTCTGATTTTGGTTATTTGGGTCACCCATGACTTGCTTTGTATAGCTACCATGCAATCTCCCTTGTAAGCTTTGAGTATTGGATTCTCTAGCATGCTCTATTTGCATCATTTCAGTGGTTTGGCACCATTAGTTATGTTATTTCAGTCCGTATGGCATGCTTATATGCTTGCATTTGATGCTCCTTTAGTGCTTTAAAAGGTTGATGTCTTATGCTCCATGTTTGGACCCTTGTGTATGCCATCATGTGTAGGACATTTAGATGACATCTAAGTGTGTCTTTGACCTTGTTTTGGTTTTCCTTGGGACTGTTTTGAGTCCCTTTGGCCCTTTGAGGCTTGGTTTGTATGGTCATGGCTTGAGCCCCTTGGCTAACCTTGAGTTTTGGGCTTAGTTGCATGCTTTGCTTGATTTGTTTAATTGCTTTGGCACCTTTTCTAACACGATTTCAGAGCTTACAATGCTTGCCATTTGTCCATGTTTGCCTCCTTTTAAGTGTGCTTAAAAGTTGCCTCTTTATGCTTAAGTATTAGACCAATCACCATGCATGTTTGTATGTGACTTTGTCCCTTATCCTTTAGCACTTTGGCCACTGTTTTGGGCCTATTTGAGCGCTGCCCAAATTGGTGTAAGTCCATCCCCGCATTTGTTGCATGTTTGCCTTGTATGTTGCCACATACTTGTTGCATATTTGGTAAATTACATGTTGTAGCATGCTGGTTCCATTGTGCCTCATTGTGTACTCAATCCATGACATGTTGTTGTATGATTAGGTTGTAATGCATTTGGCACGCATTCTCTCTTTTGGTCACTCAACATATTGTTACATGTTTGAATATTGTTGCATGCTCACATGCTTGCATGTTTGTTTGCATGCTCATATTGCATACTTAGCTCGCATGCTTAGGTTGCATTTTGCATGCATGTCTTGCCTCTTGAATCACCATGATAGAGGTTGGGTCCCTTGTTTGTTTGGTGTGCATTTCATTTAACATTGAAATTGCACACTTGGCCTCTTGGGCCATCACGCATTGAAATGCGCGATTAGTGGCCTGAGGGTCGAGTACCATACTCCCCTGAGTCTTAAACATGATAGGGAGGGTGGTGGTGCAAACATTCGCTTGAAAATGCATTGCCATGCTTTGTCTGCCCTTTGCTGCTGTCAAAATAGGGTTCTGCAGGAAAAGATGGTCGACCGATAATTCTCAATGCCGATCGGCCAACAATGGATGGCCGAGAGCATCATAGATGGTTGATGACCACTTTTCCATGGCCGGTGACCATTCCTCTTGGCCAATGGTCTCCCACAACGCTTAGGGAGTATTTCAGAAGCAACTTTGGGACTTCTGCAGTCTTCAGAGGCATAAAACAGTGTAAACAGAGGCAGCTTGTGCATGGTGGTGGATTTTCGAGCAGAGCCGGGCACGCATACATTGGACCCTCTTCCCAAGGCTGTTTTACCGCTTTATTAGCTTAGTTAAATTTGTATTATTCTTTTGGTCCATCCGAGAGAGGGCAAATTGTGTAATAAGCGTGCGTGTGTGTGATGCATGTCTTCCAACCCCCACTTCTTTCTCCCTTTTACTTACCTGCTTTTGATGGTTAGTATTAGGACATGTTTTGATTAGCATACTTATGATAGCATGTTTGCATCCATTCATTTGTATTGCATACACCTGCTCAAGATCATACTAATTGCATAGTATTTCAAATCTAACTTGAATACATGTCATCTAACGTGATTTCACATGCCATCCATAGATTAGTCGAGCCTATTCTAGTCGATTTTGCTCATGATGCATTTGTCATCTTAACATAGACTTGGATCATACATTTGATTACTAACATGTTTCTTGTTTTGGCTTGGAGTACTAGGTGAGTGTTTATGCTTTAGCATCTCGCATGAGTGTGAATGTTAACATGAAAGCATGCTTGCCATGAGGCTAACTGCTTAGTTGATTTACTGCCTGAATGCCTGTGGGTGGAGGTTGGATTGCTTGAGTTGGAACAACTCGTTGAAATCCGTGTTTTAGCCTACTTGTGAGTAGCAAATTTCAAACTGTCTTTCAAACGAGCAGATATGCAATGCTTTGTTCCAAATTAGGCGATCTAGTCTATACTTTTGTGTTGTGTGCATCACATAGTAAGATTAGCTAATTAACCGGAATAAGAATGCATAATGTTTTCAAAACTAGATATCATGGTTAGTAGAGGCCGATCTTTGATCGGGCGAGCGGGGCTGCTCATAGCTGACCTTTCCCAATCGTACCCAAGTTCCCGAGCCGAGGCAACTTTGGTGATGACAAACACGTGGCCTTAGGCAACGAGTTAGAGTTTCCTAAATTCCCCCCAAAATAAAATATTTAGGTGGCAACTCTGTATCTGGCAAAACAGTCCATGTTTAGCACTTTTTTCAAAAAATCTGTTTTCAAAAACGATTTGTCGGATTTGGACTCTTTGATGATTTATCGGTCTTGCATTGCACTCTGCGAGATTAGATACAGGACCATGACATTGAGTCTTGAACTGTAGTGAGCCCAATGAACAAAATGGGATTCTCCCGGACGCTCGGGACGCTTACAGACGATTTCAAGTAAGGTCTTGTGAAGGACTTTTTGTACAAGGCCATTGATGGAGAGAGCCAAAATCGCTGCGACTTTGCTCTAATCTTGTTGGCTTCTTTCTTCTCTTCGGGTAAGACGCCGTCTTTTGAGAGCATTATTATGGGATCCATCCATGAAAGGCCTAATTCGGTGCAACATACCTCAGCTACTTCGGGTTCTTCAATTCTTGGTCTTGGTAAGTAGTTAATCAGTAACGAATGTGGGATGAATGTATCTTCCATCGAAGCGAAGCCTGCTAGTTCATCTGCTCTGCTGTTTTCTTCCCGGCCAATCTATTCTATCCGCACTACTTCGAACTTCATGATCTCTTTTCTGACTAACTCTTGGTACTTAGCCATCCTTTCATCCTTTGCCTCGTAGTCGCTTGAAATTTGGTTTACCACCAGCTGTGAGTCACTGTAAACTATTAGCTCGATGGCCTTCATGTAGAGTGCTGATTTTAGTCCTGCCAGAAGCGCTTCATACTCCGCTTCGTTGTTTGATGCTGGGAAGCCAAGGTTGACTGTTTGTTCCATTATTAGGCCATCTGGTGAGATAAGGACTATGCCAAGTTCTGCACCGTGCCTGTTGGACGCTCCATCCACGAAGAGATTCCACATCTCTCCAACGAACAGCTTCCAGCAAGTGGAGGAATCGGATGATGCCTTGGGGTCATGAGTGTTGCTGGTATTTTCTTCCAAGTCCACACTTACTGTTTGCCCCTCATTAGCTGATTGTACCAAGTTTTTACTTGTTGATAAGTCTTTGCTTGGTGTAGCATGGTTTGCCTCTTCCTCCCTTTCTTCACTCTGGTCTGTTTTGGGATGTGGTCAGCATCGTGGGTTATGATTTCGTGGCGCTTCCATCCCCATTTCGGCTTGTACCAAATCAAGTCAATGCAGATATGATGACTTCCTAGTGTGAACTCTGCCACAAAATCTGCCAAAGCTTGGGCTTTTATTGCGGTTCTGGGTTGAAACTTGATGTCAAACTGTCCCAACTCCACTGCCCACTTCAAGATTCGCCCAGAAAAGTTCGCCCTCTCAAACAAAGCTTTTAATGGAAAAGCTGTGAGGACGATTATGGTGTGGGCGTGGAAGTAATACGACAGTTTCCTAGACGCCATCATCAGGGCTAAGGCCAGTTTTTCCAATGGTAAGTACCTGGTTTCTACGCCCAGCAAGGTTTCGCTGACATAAAAGATGGGCAGGTGTTAGATTCCTTCCACTCTGACCGACATCGCACTGACTGCGTGCTGTGAAACTGCCAGGTACAAAAAGAGCTCTTCACCAGGTATTGGGGTTACTAGCAACGGTGGGGAAGACATGTATTCTTTCAGGCTTTCTAGGGCGTGATCACATTCTTCATCTCACTCAAACTTGGCCTTTAATGCTTGAAAAAATGGTCGACATCTGTCTGACGACCGACTTATGAATTGGTTGAGCGCAGCTGCCATACTAGTGAGATGCTGCACTTCTTTTACTGAGTTGGGCCTCTCTAGATCCTGAATTGCTTTGATCTGAGAGACGTCTACCTCTATACCTCGGTTGGTTACTAGGAAGCCCAGGAATTTGCCAGATCCTACACCAAACGCACACTTGGATGCATTAAGGCGTAACTTGTTCTTCTTCAGGATCTGAAACATCTCACCTAGGTCCTTAAGATGGTCATTTTCATCCTTGCTTTTCACCACCATATCATCTATGTATGCCTCTATTGTTCTGCCTAACAATGGTTCAAACATCTTGGTGACCATCCGCTGAAATGTTGCCCCTGCGTTTTTTAGGCCAAAGGGCATGACCTTGTAGCAATACAGTCCTCTTGGCGTTGTAAAGGATGTGACCTCCTGGTCTCGTTCGTACATAGCGATCTGATGGTAACCTCTGTACACATTAAGAAAGCTAAGTCGATTGTGTCCTGCCGTTAGGTCTACCAGTTGGTCTATCTGTGGTAAGGGAAAACTATCCTTTGCGCATGCCTTGTTGACTGTTTTGTAGTCCACGCAAACACGCCATTTTCCATTCTTCTTTGGCACCACTACAGTATTGGATATCCACTTGGGATAGTGCACTTCTCTGATAGCTCCTGCCTCTAGAAGGTTTCCCACTTCTTCCGCCATTATCTCGACGTGGTGGAGTGCTGATCTGCGAGTGCGCTGTATAATCGGTCTGGCAGTTGGGTGGACATTTAATTGGTGAGAGATGAAGTTTGGGTCAATGCTAGGCATGTCATACGGCGTCCAGGCGAACACTTCGATGTTAGAGGTTAAGAATTTCATGACCTCTATCCTCTCAGTACTGGACAATGATGAGCCGAGCAAAAAGAACTTTGCTGGGTCTTTTTCATCTATCCTTACCTGTACCAAGTCTTCCACTGCCTTCTGTTCAGCTGCTTTGCCAACATCTACGAACAGCTCATTGCTCTCAGGTTCTTCCACCATCTGTACATATCCCTTGGCAGCGCGGCTGCCATTTGCTGTGACGAAGCATTGTTTGGACATAATTTGGTCTCCTAAGACCTCTTCAATTACTCCGGCTTCGTTGGGAAACCGTAATACTTGATGGTAGGTTGATGCTACAGATCGCATGGCATACAGCCATGTCCTTCCCAAGATTATGTTGTAAATGAAAGAGACTTTCAATACCCAGAATTCTACTTGTTTCATCATCCTTCCTACTTTGACTAGGAGGATTATCTTGCCTACTGGCCACTCTGGCATTGAGTTGAATCCAATTAGGGGAGATGTTGCAGGCGCCAAATCTTTGTCCTCCAGTTTCAATTGTTTAAAGGTTTCGTAATACATTATCTCACACGAGCTTCCTTGGTCGATCAAAATCCGTTTGATGTCATAATCCTTGATGCGGAGTGTGACGACCAGTTTGTGATGCCCCGATTCTACACTATATGTTACAGTCAAGGGAGAGTCACTAGTGAGTCCTATGGTCAATAACCAAGTAAGATCCCAGATCGCCGGAGGAGTCAAAATAGCCTCCCTTCTAAGTCCAGCTTCCTTAAGCAGCGCACTACCTTTTTGACAGATCTTACCAGGCATTGACACAAGGTCTCATAAACAACGATAAGGTTCATACATAGAATATAAATACATAACAACCACATTTATACTTAATTCAAAATATTGTTTCATTACATTACATCCCAATAGAAAGTTTAAACTCTACATGAGTTCGTACAAAATAACAAAAAGGAAATTTCTATTATTCCTAAGATAGCCAAAAGTCCTCGAAGGTTTCGAGCTCGTCGTCTCCAGCTATGAGTTTTGCTTCTTCACCTGGCATGATACACCGTGAGCTTTGAATGCCCAGTAAACATACACACACACCCTACCCTTTTTTCCCAGTCCAATACACAATCACAATGATGGCACCAAGTAGTAAATCATGATTCTCAAATAAATAAATAAAGGGTTAAGTTAGATGTTAGTAAACTAGAAATCCCCCAAAGAGATTTCGTCCTCCCAACCACAAGAATCGGACGCGGATTATTCGGTATGTCCCCTCTTTTGTTGCTTTGTTACAGAACTAACCTCGGATGCCTACCAACAGTTATATACCGCGTAGCGCCAACTGCAGGGCCTCAAAAGAGACGGTAAAATAGGGCCTTGCCCGAATCCCTCCTTACACCAAGCTACCTAGGCTCCGAATACAACCGCTCCGTTCAAGGGTTCCAAAAACCATTTGCGCAAGGCTTCTAACTTTCAAATAGGGAACGCATCCCAACAAACCACATATCACATATTATCATCTTTTCATAACTCAAGTATTCGAAAACCCAATACCCACCCAATTAGGTTTCCCATTGAATTAAGTGTTTTAAGTAAAGGTTAGTCCAACTAAACAATATAATAATATCCACATAAGCATGCATCCTCAAGATAAAAAAGATAAATAACATAACATGCACATACAACATCTTGCCAAGATATGATCATAAGCCATTAAACATTTTCATGAATACAAGGGCACAAAACATCCATACATAACAAATTTTAAGATTTAACATCACGTGAAGATTAATACGAAAGGACTACTTTAGATCATCCACCGAACTCGGTCTTCCTATGGTTCGTAGAGAATTTGATCTAGTTTCTAGAACATTTTTCGGAAATGGGTTTGCTTTTCCAGATTTTAAGTTATTTAGAAAATAGTCCAAAGACTATCCGTAACTGTCTAGATCCGTCGACCGTTATGAAAACTTGATTTTCTTTCAAACCGCTTAATGTTTTTCGATGAAACCAATTTTAGTTGAAAGATAACTCCTTAAGGAAGGTTTTGACATAAAATAGAGTTCCAGAATATTTTTGTACATGTTTCTGGAATTTTTGAAAGTGGGCTGCAAAAACAGATTCTAAGGTAGACTGTCCAAAACATGAAGATTTGTGAGAAAAGGGATCCACTAAGGGAAAATTTTTGTTTCTTTTGTGATGAAAACATGCTAACTAACATATATTTACTCAGAAAGTTTGCTTGAAAGTGTGCCTTTGGAAAGTTGAGAGACTGGTAATAAAAGAAGATGGTTTTGTGCCAAAAAGGGAAAAATACAAGAGAGATGGAATCAATACTCAAATCTTAGTATTTTTAACATAAGAACTCTTTAATGATAGATCTGAAAAAAACAGTAGTTAGAAACATGTATTGAAAAAAAGGAAAATGAAAGAGAAGGTTGTGTTTGTGGCTTACTTGCTATTTTGCACAAGAATGCTCTTCTCTCCCTCCCTTTTCTTCTCTAGACTTTTCCCTCTTGCTCCCATCCCTCTCTCTAACCCAAATGTGTGTGTGTGAGTGAGTGTGTGTGTGTGTTTGCAAGCTAGGGAGGTGTGTTGATATTTATAGGCAATTTGGTGTAAAAGGACAAAAAGGCCCATTAGTTGAAAATGGATGAAAAAGTTAGGATCTTGCTTGGTGTCAAAAGGGATAGGAGTAACTAAGGTGCTAAATCATAAGTCTAGGCATCAATTAGTTGATTTTTAGTTGAAAGATAACTAGTCTTGAGATTTGCAACCTAGGTCTAGGTCACTAGGTTTGGGTTTCCTAGAATTTCATAATCATGGTTCTTGAAAATTGGTTTCTCACTTTCTTCTAGGAAGGCTAGCCATAGGGAAGGGTGAAGGGAAATTTCTTTATTATTTTATGTCTAGGCACACTCCTCTAGGTGTATATATGTATATATATATATATTGCAAGATTGATGGTACTAATAATATTAGGGTACATGTACTAGTTTTTGTGGTTTATTTTGAATTTAATAAAGAAGTAAGGGCTTGGTGTTAAATACATGTAATTTATGTAGAATTAAATTAGGTTAGGGAACCTAATCCAGCTAGGAAAATTCCTGTTTTGAAAAAAAGAAAATAAAATTGCTAACCGACAAGATTCGAAATAATTCAAGTAATCGAGGGCTTTAAGAAAATAATTCAATATTAGGGTTTTTAAAGTGAATACATATTTTGGGGGATTCACAACCTATCCCCCTTAAAACAATTTCGTCCCTAAAATTCAACTACATACTGTCTACAAAAAGCTCAGGGTAGTTTGCCTTCACCCAATCCTGGCGTTCCCAAGTAGATTCCTCAACTCCTTGATGACGCCATAGCACTTTTACCAAGTGAACCGTCTTGCCTCTAAGGTTCTTTTCTCGATTGTCTTGTATTGCTACCGGTCCTTCTTTAAATGTATCATCCTTGTCAAGACTGATTTCTTTCCACTTGAGGACGCAGACGGGTCAATATGTATTTTCTCAACATAGATACATGGAAGACGCTAGTATTCCTCGCTAATCATGGGGTAGAGCTAGTCTATAAGCTACTTCACCCACTCTTTCCAATACCTCAAAAGGCCCGATATATCATGGTGACAGCTTTCCCTTTCTTCCAAAACGTACGACTCCACACCTAGGTTGTACCTTTAGGAACACGTGGCTGCCTACTTCAAACATCAATAGTCTTTTCCTCCTATCTGCATAATTCTTTTGACAGTCTTGGGCAGTTTTTAACCGTTGTCGGATCAATTTGACCTTTTCAATAGTCTCTAGAACAAGTTCAGTTCCTATCAGATTTGCATCACCCACTTCCGTCCAACAAATCGGTGATCTACAAGGTCGTCCATGTAATGCTTCAAAGGGTGCCATGCCGATGCTAGCTTGAAAGCTGTTGTTGTAGGCAAATCCGATTAGGGGTAGGTGTCGTTCCCAACTTCTTTGAAAATCCATTGCGCAAGCTCTCAGCATATCTTCAAGCGTCTGGATAGTGCATTTAGATTGTCCATCTGTTTGTGGATGAAAGGCGGTACTAAAACATAACTCGGTACCAAGAGCTTCCTGTACGCTCCAGAAATTGAGAGATGAATCGTGGATCACGATCTGACATAATAGATACCGAAATTCCATGTAATCGAATGATTTCCCCAATGTAGAGTCTGCACATAGACTCTAAGGTGTCGGTCATCTTATAGGGTAAGAAATGTGCTGACTTGGTGAGACGGTCCACTATTACCCATATAGCGTCGCGCCCTCTAGGTGACTTAGGCAACCTCACACAAAACCCATTGTCATGTACTCCCACTTCCATTCGCTATTGGTAGAGGTTGCAACATTCCCCGGTTTCGATGTTCACTTCACTTGCGGCATGTCGACATCTCGCCACAAATTTAGCCACTTCCTTCTTCATTCCATTCCACCAATATTGCCTCTTCAAATCTTGGTACATTTTAGTCCCTCCGGATGTACCGCAAATACGTAATGATGACATTCCTTCAAGATTTTTCTCTAAGTAACTCGTCACTTGGTACAAACAATCATTTTAGTATCTTAAACTCCCATCGGTAAATTACTCAATCGGCATGGGCTCTCCCGATTCCAAACGCCCCTTGATATAGGCCACCTCTTGATCATGCTTGGGCCTCCACTACTCATTCATCAACTTAGGCATCACCTTCTGTGCACTAAGACATGCTTTTGTAATTTGGGATTCCATTTGGATCCTAAACTCATTGAGTGTCTTAACCATATCCCATTCCTTGACGGAAATCTTAGCCATCATCCTGCTGCTCTTACGACTTAGAGCATCGGCTACTATATTGGCTTTACCGGGGTGATACGAAAGAGTGAACTGGAAATCCTCAAGATATTCCATCCATTGTCTCTGTCTCAAGTTAAGGTCCTTCTGTGTGAATAGATACTTCAGACTCTTGTGATCGGTGAAAATCTCAAATTGTTCCCCATACATGTAATGTCGTCATTGCTTTAGGGCAAAAACTACGGCCGCTAGCTCCAAGTCGTGTGTGAGGTAATTGCGCTCATGAGGTTTCAACTGCCTGGATCCATATGCGACTACCTTTCCATTTTGCATGAGCACGCAACCTAATACTTCTTTAGACGCATCGTAATACATAGTGTACCCCTCTTCTCGTCCTGGGATGGTCAAAATTGGCGCACTAGTTAACCTCTTCTTCAGCTCCTGGAAGGATTTTTCGCAAGCTTCATCCCACTCATACTTTACTTCCTTCTGCGTCAAACGAGTCATTGGTTTAGCTAGTTTGGAAAAATCTTAGATGAACCTCTGGTAATAACCGGCCAATCCTAAGAAGCTGTAGATTTCTGACACGGTTTGGTTGTCTCCAATCTAATACGGCCTCCACCTTGGTTGGATCCACCGCAATCCCATTCTCTGATACCACATACCCTAAGAACTTTACTTCATTCAACCAGAACTCACATTTACTCGCCTTGGCATATAACCGACTATCCCTAAGAACTTGGAGGACAGTCCTTAAATGTTGCTCATGCTCTTCTTCAGACCTTGAATATACCAAGATGTCATCAATGAATACTACTACAAACTGGTCAAGGTATGGTCTAAAAATCTTATTCATCAAACTCATGAATACTGCCGGTGCATTAGTTAGTCCGAAGGGCTTTATTACAAACTCATAGTAGCCATGTCTAGTACGAAAGGCAGTTTTTGGTATATCCTCCTCCTTAACTCATAGTTGATGGTAACCTGACCTGAGATCAATCTTTGAATAGCACCTTGAGCCTCTAAGTTGGTCAAAAAGGTCATCAATCCTCGGGAGTGGGTATCGGTTCTTAATCGTGACTCGATTGAGTTGACAATAATCGATGCATAGCCTCAACGACCCATCTTTCTCTTAGCAAACAACACGAGTGCTCCCCATAGCGAAGTACTTGGCCTAATGAATCCTTTCTCGAGCAATTCTTGTAGTTGTGTCTTCAATTCTCGTAGTTCTGCTAGTGCCATACGATACGGAGCCATGGATATTGGGGTAGTTCCAGGTTGTAGCTCGATGCCAAAGTCTACTTCCCGGGTTGGTGTCAATCCTGGTAACTCCATAGGAAATACATCTGCATAATCGCATACTACGCGCGAGAGTTCTATTTCGCCTTGGCCTTCCTCATTTAGAATCAAACTTGCTATTCTACCCGCAAGTTGATCGAGCCACTGCGTCCGAGGTTCTGTTGAAACCATGGGGTCTTGTCTATCCCCCTTAAACTGGAAACATGTTCCATCTTGCGTATGAGCTACCACTTTCTTCTGACGATACGATCGCTTCGGTGGGCGGACAACCAGTCCATGCCCAAGATGATATCGAAGTCTGACATTTCCATGACACGAAGGTCACAAGTTAAGCGTAGGTTCGACATTCCTATTTTACAATCTTTACAGATCAATCCTACCCGAATGCATCCTCCCATAGGTGACATTACACTTAAGGTCGTTTCTAAAGGTTCACATTCAAGTTCTAATGACTTAGCACAAGCAGAGGATATGAAAGAATGTGATGCACCAGTATCAAATAAAACATGCACCAAAGAATTGTGTAGTACTAAATTGCAGACGGGTCCGCTTCTTCCTCTTGCAAGGCGAAGATCCTGCCGGTTGCTCCTTTCAGATCCCTCATGAAGTTGGGTCTCCTTTCCACAAGCTCCAAATCCTCTTGGATTCTATCTCTTCTCATTCTGAGGTCAATGTTGTGCTGATTATTTCCACAAAGATGGTAAGACTCTTCCAAAATTTGATTCTTGATAGGGTTCGGGATTTTAGCCATAGTTGCTAGTCCATTCTTAAGGTTTCAATTTCCTGGTACCGCATTTCTATTGTTGCTTACAAGCTCATGCTATTACTTGTCTCGAAGTATGGTCCACCATTTGTTTTTTTCTTTGAATGGGGTGAGGCGTAAGTCAAATTCTAACTACAGAGGCAATTCCTAATTTAGAGTTTAATTATCCTAGGGTGTTCGCACAACACAACTTCACATACATAATAATAATTACGAGATTCCTAAAATTGGATTGAAGTAGAGACGAAGAATATGAAGCAGTTATGGTGATAACATCAGGATTAATTGAAATATGGATGAATGGTATGATGTTATGGTTTCGAACTTCAATGTGATCAAGGTTATAGATGTAGTGACTACATTAGATATTTAACTTGAAACTGCGTTGGTCATCCGCGTTTCAAACTGAATATCCAAGATTCGTCACCGAGCAAAGAAAATGAAATTATTTACAAGAAGCCTTGAGCTAAATAAAATATTCAAGGGTCAAGGAGGTCAAATTTACAAATAGTGGTATATAAAACAAGACTAGACGGACAAGGCTTAATCTTGAAAAAGGATGACACTGAATAAAGGTTACGAATACAAGATGAGAGTACGACAATCGATAGAAGACACGTAGAACTAATAGTACCCCCTACTGCGCGATGTGATGCCGCACTCAAGGTTAAAACCAATTCACGATCCTGAAGTAGGTCCTCATGAGTTAATGTTGGCGTGCCAAAAATTCGAAGAAATTCCCTAGGATAGGTCAAAAAAGATTCTAACATAGTTGGGGAAGGTAGTCTCTAACCGCAGGTCAAAACGCGTGGGTAAGGGTTGAACCTAGGCTCTAATACCATATTGTGACGCCCCGATTCTACACTATAGGTTGCAATCAAGGGAGAGTCACTATTGAGTCCTATGGTCAATAACCAAATAAGATCCCAGATTGCCAGAGGAGTCAAAATAGCCTCCCTTCTAAGTCCAGCTTTCTTAGGCAGCACACTACCTGTAACATGCCCGGGGGGTACCCACACGCGTTAAACGGTTCAGACTCCCGAGATCTCTTTGATCTAATCTCACAAGTGCAATGTGAAACGTAGATGAGAGCCCAGATTTGGAAACTTTTAGTGAAAATCCATTTTATTGCAATTTTGTCAAAATGGATCAAGGCCATCGATCTCGTAGTCGCCACCTAATATTTTGGGAAATTAGAAAACCCATGACTCAAGGTTAAGGCCATCGCTCGTCAGAACCAAGGATGCTTGGCTCTAACCTTAGGTATGAGAGGGAAGGTCAATAATGAGCACTCCCCCTCACCCGATCAAAAGATCGGCCTCTACTAAACCATGATATGACTTTTATTTTCTTTATATGTTCATGTTCTGATTAGTTAATAAATCCTAAAATTTTCTATGTGAAGCATACAAGTATAGACTATGCCATTCATTTTGGAACAATTTGATATCATGCATTTTGAAAGAGTTTTGACGATGTACAACCCAAATAAATTGAGTTTACAAGTATGAAAAATCAACATCATTCCAAATTAAGCGACACAACCTCCATCCACTGGCATTCATAGAGTTATATCACATAAGCAAATAGCCTCATGGTAGAATGCTAGACATAGTAAGAAAAACACACACAAACGGGATGCTAAAGCATAAAAACTTACATGTTTGACGTCCCACGAACAAGCTATAAAACAAAGTTAGTAAAATATGCATGATCTTATATACAAAATCCTAATGCAATTCACTCATGAGATGCAACTAAAGATTCGGCTTCTAAAATATGATATGTGAATCATTTCAAGAACATGAGGTAGCGCACATAATCACATAGGAATTGATTAAATCCACAAATGCAAACTTAGCCGAATCAAGATGCATGAAACATGGATGCAAAGCATAACTATGATGAAAAATAAATATGATGTTTATGTACAAATAAAAAAAAGCAAGTAAAAGAACGGGATAGAAAGAAGCGGGGCGGGGAATTATTACAACATTTTAAAGAATAATTACAAACCAAATTAGAGAGAGATAAGGAGAATATTACAACAAAATAAAAACCTCACAATACACTCAAAATTAAAAAATAAATGAATAAAATAAAAACTTCATGTTCTTTGGAACTGCCACCGGAAATTGATCAACATTGGGAGATTACGCCATCTTGTCTGGAAGAAGCTAACCGACCGGCCAAATAGGCCGGCCGACCAACTAGGCCAAGCAAAACCTGTCTTGTTGCGAAACCAAGAAAAGGCACAAACAAAAAATATATAGGTGGCTCAACTAACCACTACCGGTTAGATTAAAAACACAAAAACAAATATAAAAAAAAAATAAAAAGTGCAAACTTACAACATAAACCTAAAACAATAAAACAAATATAAGATAGAACATGCAAGATTACAATAAAACTAATATGAGACTAATACAAGAAAAAGAATAAATATGAGGTAGAACATGCAAGATTACAACAAAACTAATTTGAGACTAATACAAGAAAAAATAATTATAAGGTAGAATATGCAAGATTATAATAAAACTAATATGAAATTAAAACATGTGAATAAAAATAAATAAATAAATAATAAATAATTATGGGCTAAACAAACCACTAGGATTATAACAACACACTATGAAATAAGAAGTAAGAAAATAAATATGAGATATAAAATATGAGAAAATGAAAGACTAAAAATTCACCTTCCAAAGAAAGATTGAACTTCTTGATTCCCAAACTCCCTCTTGATCACCCTCAAGTGTAGGAAGTGTGTTCTCAAATCCTCAATTCGAAATTATGGAGTTTATGGTGTGGAAAGTGGCTAACTCTCTAGTTTTTCACACTTTCAATCACTAAACACTCTTCCTTATAATCAAGGCAATTGATCTTTGGCTATATCAGAATTTTTGAAGTGGTTTTGGTGTATGGAAATGAGGAATTTCAGTAGCTATGAAAGGTATGCGATGTATATGGAAGATAGGAATATTTTTGGCTCAAAAACTCAATTTTTCTCTCTTTTTTCACTCTTTTCTCACCACTTTTTCTTCAATTTCGTGGTCTCTTTTTCTCTCTTACAATATGATCATTCTATATAGGCAATGAGGGAGAGTAAAGGTCAAAAAGAAGGTGGGAGACAAGGTGGGAGACAAGAATGTGATAGGAGGGCAAATTTTCAAGGTGGTTGCATGGGATACTCCTTTATGAATGCAAACAAAACCTCTTTTTGACAATGGGGGATGAGTAGGTATAATGGAGGATGAGTGGATGCACTTGAATGGCTCAGAAAATAGGTAAATGGGTTGTCCCAACCGAACCAAAACCAAGAAAAAATGGGCTATTGTTGTTTTGGGCCGAGTCAACAAAATCTACTTTTAAGTCCAACTTCAAATGGGCATATCTCCCCCATATGGACTTGGTTTTAGGCGGTTCTTGGGTCCAAATTGAAGCCCCAAAAGTATACTTTCCAATGGTGGTGGCCTCACATTTAAATTCCAAGTGTACAAAGAGATATGCCTAATTTAGTAAAGGCTGTCTCGGGCTGAGTCAACAAAATCTGCTCTTAAGCCCAACTTCAAATAGGCATATCTCCCTTATTTGGACTTGGTCTGAGGTGGTTCTTGGGTCTAAATCGAATCCCCAGAAGTCTACTTTTCAATGGTGGTGGCCTCACATTTAAATTCCAAGTGTACAAAGAAAAATGCCTAATTTAGTAAAGGCTGCTCATTTCCTTCTTAATGATTTGATACTCATCCTTTTCCTAAACCAGTTTTCTTTCATCCCGCCCTATTTCCTTCAACTCCAAACCTATAAGAAGATGTTTTTTAAATATTTTCAAAAATTTTCACCTCCCTTCCATTTATTTCCACTTCGTCGTTACTCGATTTACTGAAAAGTGTAATATTTTAATCGAAATGGGAGCCTCGGGACATTGTAGAAACATTTTTTAAAAAAAAAACATATTTTGAAAAGAGGGTTTTAAGGTCTAAAATAGTTTGGCCAAAAAATGGGTGAAGGTTGGGAATAAAACTTAAATTCCATCTTTCTTACTGAGAATTTTGTGAGAAACACATTCTAATTGTCATCATCGGGTAATCGAACGAAAGCGCCCAAGTCTTAGGGCCGGTCAAAATGGGGTGTCTACACTACCTTTTTGATAGATCTTACCAGGCATTGACACAATGTCTCATAAACAACGATAAGATTCATACATAGAATATAAATACATAACAACCACATTTATACTTAATTCAAAATATTGTTTCATTACATTACATCCCAATAGAAAGTTTAAACTCTACATGAGTTCTTATAAAATAACAAAAAGGAAATTTCTATTATTCCTAAGATAGCCAAAAGTCCTCGAAGGTTTGCTCGCTGCCTCCAACTATGAGTTCCGCTTCTTCACCTGGCATGATACACCGTGAGCTGTGAATGCCCAGTAGACCCACACACATACCCTACCCCTTTTTCACAGTTCAATACACAATCACAATGATGGCACCAAGTAGTAAATCATGATTCACAAATAAATAAATAAAGGGTTAAGTTAGATGTTAGTAAACTAGAAATCCCCCAAAGAGATTTCGCCTCCCAACCACAAGAATCGGACGGATTATTCGGTATGTCCTCTTTTGTCGTTTTGTTACGTAACTAACCTCGGATGCCTACCAACGGTTATATATCAGAGCGCCAACCGCAGGCCTAAAAGAGACGGTAAAATAGGGCCTTGCCCGAATCCCTCCTTACACCAAGCTACCTAGGCTCCGAATACAACCGCTCCGTTCAAGGGTTCCAAAAACCATTTGCGCAAGACTTCTAACTTTCAAATAGGGAACGCATCCCAACAAACCACATATCACATATTATCATCTTTTCATAACTCAAGTGTTCGAAAACCCAATACCCACCCAATTAGGTTTCCTGCTGAATTAAGTGTTTTAAGTCAAGGTTAGTCCAACTAAACAATATAATAATATCCACATAAGCATGCATCCTCAAGATAAGAAAGATAAATAACATAACATGCACATACAACATCTTGCCAAGATATGATCATAAGCCATTAAACATTTTCATGAATATAAGGGCACAAAACATCCATACATAACAAATTTCCAGATTTAACATCACGTGAAGATTAATACGAAAGGACTACTTTAAATCATCCACCGAACTCCGTCTTCCTATGGTTCGTAGAAAATTTGATCTAGTTTCTAGAACATTTTTCGGAAATGGGTTTGCTTTTCCAGATTTTAAGTTATTTAGAAAATAGTCCAGCGCTGTCCAGAATCTGTCCAGATCCGTCGACCGTTACAAAAACTTGATTTTCTTTCAAACCGCTTAATGTTTTTCGATGAAACCAATTTTAGTTGAAAGATAACTCCTTAAGGAAGGTTTTGACATAAAATAGATTTCCAGAATATTTTTTTACATTTTTCTGGAATTTTTGAAAGTGGACTGCAAAAACAGATTCTAAGGTAGACTGTCCAAAACATGAAGATTTGTGAGAAAAGGGATCCACTAAGGAAAAATTTTTGTTTCTTTTGTGATTAAAACATGCTAACTAACATATATTTACTCAGAAAGTTTGCTTGAAAGTGTGCCTTTGGAAAGTTGAGAGATTGGTAATAAAAGAAAATGGTTTTGTGCCAAAAAGGGAAAAATACAAAAGAGATGGAATCAATACTCAAATCTTAGTATTTTTAACATAAGAACTCTTTAATGACAGATCTGGAAAAAAAACAGTAGTTAGAAACATGTATTGAAAAAAAGGAAAATGAAAGAGAAGGTTGTGTTTGTGGCTTACTTGTTATTTTGCACAAGAATGCTCTTCTCTCCCTCCCTCTTCTTCTCTAGACTTCTCCCTCTTGCTCCCCTCCCTTGCTCTAACCGAAATGTGTGTGTGAGTGAGTGTGTTGTGTGTGTTTGCAAGCTAGAGAGGTGTGTTGATATTTATAGGCAATTTGGTGTAAAAGGACAAAAAGGCCCATTAGTTAAAAATGGATGGAAAAGTTAGGATCTTGCTTGGTGTCAAAAGGGATAGGAGTAACTAAGGTGCTAAATCATAAGTCTAGGCATCAATTAGTTGATTTTTAGTTGAAAGGTAACTAGTTTTGAGATTTGCAACCTAGGTCTAGGTCACTAGGTTTGGGTTTCCTAGAATTTCATAATCATGGTTCTTGAAAATTGGTTTCTCACTTTCTTCTAGGAAGGCTAGCCATAGGGAAGGGTGAAGGGAAATTTCTTTATTATTTTATGTCTAGGCACACTCCTCTAGGTGTATATATGTATATATATATATTGGAAGATTGATGATACTAATAATATTAGGGTACATGTACTAGTTTTTGTGTTTTATTTTGAATTTAATAAAGAAGTAAGGGCTTGGTGTTAAATACATGTAATTTATGTAGAATTAAATTAGGTTAGGGAACCTAATCCGGCTAGGAAAATTCCTGTTTTGAAAAAAAGAAAATAAAATTGCTAACCGACAAGATTCGAAATAATTCAAGTAATCGAGGGCTTTAAGAAAATAATTCAACATTAGGGTTTTTAAAGTGAATACATATTTTGGGGGCTTCACACAGTGCATCATTGTGAGGGCAATATATCCTTGCCAAGTCTCTATCTGAAAAAGATATGACATTCGTGGCTTCCATTCTCCCTATTTTGATGGCAGGTTGTGCACTTAATACCTCCCTTAAGTGCTCAGCCTTCTTGATCATTTCCCTGAGCTCACATACTCGCTTAGGTTCGAATACCCCATGTATTATGTTAATCACGCCTTGAGGTGGGGCGTCGATCGGCATTCCGTTTGGGTTGTCGTGGGGTTGTGTCCCCCCTTCTATGTACTGGTCCAGGTGCCCAGCTGCCACTAACTCCTCCAAGTGCTATCTCAACAGCATGCAATTCTTTGTACGATGTCCCTTTTCATTATGGTAGGTACACCGAGATCCTTCGTCATAGTCTTTTTGTATTTCTCCCAACTTAGCTGGCCATCGGACGAAGGGTTCATCGCGTATCTCATTGAGAATTTGATATATTGGTTTTTTGAACACCGTAGTAATGGCAGTGCGAACTCTTAGCCACCTTTTGTCGGGATCCTCTTTGTTGGCCCGTCTGCCTCACCCATTCCTGCTTGGTCGTTCTACCGTGTTGACTTTTGCCGAAGTCTTTTTATCTGGTATTGTTATCGTGCTAGATTTCGTCTTAGCACGGGCGCCATCCTCTTTCACACGAATATGTTGGTGCACTCTCTCCATTAAGGCCTCCATCGTGAGGGGATGCGTCATAGTAATTGAATCCCTCAATTTGTTGCCGACTGGCAAGCCCCGTTTGTATTGTGCAATGGCGAGGTTTGTAGAACAATCTCCTATCTGGTTGAAAGTTTCCCAATAGCGACTGTTGTAGGACCTCAATGTTTCTTTGTCGCCCCATGTCAATGGAGAGTAGCTGATTGATCTCCACTGGAGTCTTGGTGTTCGTTCTAAACCTTGTCACGAACACCTCTGCCAATTGTGCTCAGGAGGCGATGCTGCCTTCTAGTAGCCTTTCGAACCAAGTTAGACCCAAGTTGCCTAGGCTGGACGGAATCAGGATGCACATTAAAGCCTCGTTTCGCCAGTATACTGCCATAACCTGGCGAAAGTGGCTCAAGTGCATGTAGGGGTCTGTCTTCCCCTCATAAGTGGTAAATTTGGGCTGGTGAAAGCCCGAAGGTAGTGGTGCTTTCTCGATTGCCAGAACGAACGGCGTGGTCTGCAGCCTTGCTAATGCTTTGTCTGTTGGTTCGTAAGCAAGGCGCGGTATTGGCATTTCTACCTCGACACTCCCATGCATCCGAAGAGCCAACCGCTGAAGGGCTGATACTCTGCGCGGGTTGCACGCCCTGGTATCTTCCTTCCATCGTGCCCTTTCTTCTAGCACAGTTCACAAATTGGATGATCTAGGCAACTCCGTCTGCCTGGATGATGTCTGGTGCGTGCGCGAGGGCTGATAGGTGCTTCCCTCAACATATGACCTCTCAGTTCTCGTTCTCTCAGACTTGGAGTAACGAGTCCTGGGAGTTCTTGACTGAGTGTCGCCTGTTTTCAGGCTCCTGCTCTCTGCTTGTGATGGTGTGGTACGCCTACCACGATCTTCCGAGTGATGAAGGGGTGTGTTGCTTTTGTGCCCCTCTCCTGTCGCCACCTCTTTTCCTTTTATCTGGCGCTTCATTGACTCCATGTCTGCCGCCATCTTCTTTATTAATTCGTTCTGTTCCTTCACGCAATCCTCCAGGACTTGAGGGTCCATCCTTCGTCTCTACCTTTCAGGACTTTGAGAGCGGCAGGGGCTATTAGTCTGCCTCCCCCTAGCATCCCTCCGGGGGTTCTGTCGCTGGGGCTCCAAATCCGCCATGGGAGGGATAGAAGGCAAACCTTAGTGCTTCCCACCCCCTTCTGGGGTTTGTCCGTCGATAGCGGACTGTGGCAAATCTTCATTGTGCGCCATTACTTTCCAATTAGAGAGGAAAAACTTGATCAAGAGGTTTTGTTCTTTCTGGACTTCCCACAGACGGCGCCAATTGTACAAGCAAGAAATAATGTTCTCGTATAATCCTGTTGATCAAGTTTGCGCTCCTCCTAACATCATCGCTTTACTCCCTAAAAACACAAACGTGAGCTAGCCAGCGGATGTGTGCCGGATACCTCTTCGATGCCTAAGTTAGCAAAATAGACAAATAGACAAAAGCTCTGTGTATTCGAGAATCAAAATTGTGTTACCTCTACATAGGTTATGTTGTGAGCTTTTATAGGTTCCGTGTGGCATAATCTTACTAGGACTCTTATTCTTCCATGTAGAGTCCTCCTAGGAATCACATTCTTAAAAGATAATGCTTATCTTTTAACACCCCCCTCACTGCTTAAACCAAGTGAGATGGTTTTACCTCGATAGTATGACAAAACGACCGGGCTAACAATACTTCTTTGTCATACTCAAACCAGCACCTTCACATACAACTCATAGCTCGGCCTCTGTTCACCAATGCCTCGGTTATATCCATTAAAGATGAGCTAAATACAGCAAGCTCTGACCATGCTAACCATAGCTAGGTCAACCTCAAAAAGCCATAACACCTCGGTCCAAAACACTGTGGCCGAGATAATTACCACTCCGACCGAGGTAGTTGAGCTAACTGCAAGGCTCCTTTTGGACCAAGCTAATTACAAGGCTCCTTTTAGACCGAGCTAACTACAAGGCCCTTTTACTCAGCCTTTCTTACCGTGGCCCACAGAACGGCCCATTACCCAGCTCGGCCCAATTTATTTATAAATTACCCTCTCAACAAGTTTTGAAATTCAAAATTTGAATTTTGAAATTTGGCACAAAACTTGAATTCGGAAATCGAATCTTTAGCGCAAAAATCTGGATTCAAATTCCAAAAGTTTTTTGCTCAAAAAGATTAACAATGGGCTGACCCAACCCAACCTCACACCACGCACATGTGCCAGGCCGGTGGCGGTGGTGTGTGTTGTTTTTTGGGTTCAACCAAACATGGTCCATAACTCACCTCCTCACAAAACTTGCAAAGGCCCTTAGGGTCCCAACCCAAAAATCCAACTAGGGACTTATATACACTTCAACCTTCTATATTTTCAATAGGGGACAAGAAAATTGCTCCTTATTCAAACATGTAACATGTTCAATGAGGCACACTTCAACATCAATTTCCATTCATATGAAAATTGATTTCAGCCAAGGAAATACAAATTGTTATTCTCCACACGATAACGATTACATTACCGCTTGGACCATCAAAACAGATGTGTGACTCCCACTTAATAATTAATACAAAGTTTTTGAAAAATAATACTCAAAAACATATTTTGCGACAGTTTGTCTTTTAAATGGTTTCATAGAGTTGCTAATGGGGCAGCACATTGGACCGCTCGAGCATGCTTGGATGGGATTTTGCCTTTGAATTGGGTTTCATGTTCCTTATTGTCTCTTGTTAATGTTCCTTCTTACAATTATGAGTAATTGGAGTTGTTTTGATTAAAATAAAAAGGTCATGCCATGAATTTTTTTTTTTTTTCAATTTGCTTGGAATTTTTTTGTAAGATTTGTTGCCAAACTTGAAAAATAAGATCAATAAAATTATTTTACATCGAAAAAAATAGAACGCAAATTAAAAATATACAACTTGAATGCGTATTGTCAATTTTATTCATTTGCAATCTCTAATATTAAATGCAAACTTTTTAGTTGTATTGAAAATTAAGAGTAATGATAGAGATCCCAAAAGTTCTACCAAATGTCTCATATGGATGCGGGTCCCACACTCATATGAGACATTTGGTAGAATTTTTGGAGCTTTTAGCATTTTTGAAAAATTAAATATAACTCTGACATTATGATGAAAGGAAAATTAAAGGATAAGAAAATCAACTTTTTATATATATATTTTTTAACTATCCATATAGGATAAATTTTCACTCAAAATTTGGCAACTTGTTTTTCTAATGTAACGCCCTCAAAAAAATACATAAAACCCATCACTTTAGACATGCATTGACATAAGAGAAATCAACCATTTCTATTCATCAAAGTAGTTCTTACAACAGTATTACATGTTAACAACAAAAGTAAATGCCCTACGGGCTTACAACTTTTTAAATCAACACTTGGTTACACAAAAGAAGAGTACTAACTCTATACAAATGAAGCCCTTGGCTTGATATACACGTAATACAAACAAAACAAACAAAAAGAGTCTTCAACTCTCATCATCATCCAAGCTATGTCCTTGGAGGTGGCATGCTACCTGTACCTAAAAATAATGTCCCATATAGGGTAAGCCAACGCCCAGTAGAGATATGCTAGACACAGTATGGGCAATAACTAAGACATTAGCAATTGATAAATGTTTAATTCCCATAAATCAATTTAAAATCCATTTCCATTACATGACTACTATGCCCATGTTTCCTTTCATTTTCCATTCCTTATTATGTTCACAATTTACAACAATGGTTCAGAACCTGACCAACAACTAACATGAGATTTAGACTCATCTTTAAAACACTTTCGAAATTCATGACAGATACACATTATAATGTTGTATCGAGACCACATAAACCATTTCCACACTTTACGAAAAATACACATTTCAAGGTCAGATCAACATAATATAGAAACACTTCTACACTTCACAATTGATAACGATATACATTTTAGTGCTATATGAAATCAATTTGTACACTTCCATAATCAACACTTCATACACATTGTAGTGCTGTATCAATGTCACCCAAAAGATTGGTTTAGAGGTCTATCCCCTATCTTTCCCTAAACCGTGGAGTACATCCCCTATCTCCTCCCACAAAACACATGTATATAAACATAGATCATATACACAATCAAACAATACATAACGTTAATGTATTCTATCAATCGTCATACTCTATGACACATCCAATTGATTAGTTTTAGTTTGCCTAATCGTCAAGCATTGTCTACAACAATCAAAACTACGCTCCACCGGTAGCCCAAGCCATTATTTCTAAACAGATAATAAAAGCTCCAACAGACAAATATTAATATTTTCAACAGTGAGAGATTAACAATTTCAACTCCGCCATTTCACAATTTTAATGAATCAATTTCATTATTTCCAACTCAATTCCATAAATCCCCAGCTTCTCCAAATTAATTATATCAATTAATTTTTGCAACAAGTTAGGGTTTTCTATCCCATAAATCAATATTGACCCAATGGTCTAAATATCATCAACCAACAAAAATGCTATTATTTTGAAACCAAAAATACACATTTTTAGAATCAAAATAACAAAACCCTCTTTTAACATTTTGAAACCCTAAGTCCCAAACTTTACCCAACTTCAACACTTTATCAAAACAACCAAAATCTATGTTAAAGACCATAACAGTGAGTAGGAATCCCTACCTCAAATTCGGAGCTACAATGAGAGAAAAGACCAAAACCAAAGTGCTCAAAACTCTGAACTTTTCGGATCAAAATGAAGCCCTCGACAATCAACACAACTTTTACAAAGGCTGAAGAAAAGGAACGCACTCTAACTAGATCAAACCCTAGAGAGAAGGGAGTTTCTAGAGAGAGAGGCTCTCAAAATGTCTTTTTAGAAACTAAAAGAGAGAGTGTGAATGTAAAAAGTGATCTTAAAATGCCTAATCGATTTCGAGATATTTATATGTCCGGCCGAAGGAAAAACACAACGCCGAAGCGTCAGAACAAAAACTGGTACGCCGGCGCATAAGGCCCGCTCGAGCGCCAAGAAACAAAGGCAAAACACATCCGCTCGAGCGTGAAAAACCAGTCCGCTCGAGCGCGATTTTCCCCCTCCCAGAACTTTACACCAAAGATGTACTGTCCGCTCGAGCGCCAACAAACCTGCTCGAGCGCGACCCGCTCAAGCGTAGGAAACCCGCTCGAGCGTAAAAATCACACCTGCAGAAGTTCTGCAGGGCACAAAAATACTGGGAGTGTGCAATCTTTGCTCGAGCGCTCCAAGACCCGCTCGAGCGGAATGACCAAAAACCCGACAACAAGATTATAGACCAAGGCTCAACCCACCTGCTCGAAACATACTCAACACATCCTAAAATTCAAAGAAGTGGAATCAAAGGACGACAATAAGATAGATACAACTACCAATTCCACGGAACCAAAGTTCGGAATACAACAAATACAGCCAAGGAATACCGGGATCGCTATAACCTTCCCCCCTTAAAGAATTTCGTCCCCGAAATTTAAAAACAAGTTTTCTCCATTCCCAATAATACTACAACATACTATTTAAGCAATCCAACCCATTACCGGTCAATCCATCTCTATTCAAGAGGCAATTTACCACATATCTCAATATGTATTAACAACATGCTTTCCCTGAAATTCAACAATTTCCACACACATGTTTCACAATTTTATATCATATTCAACATTCATGATATATTTCCATTCCTACAATACATTCAACATATACAATGTTATAACAAACTTCCATTTCAAGGTAAGTTCTACAATACTTCCATAAACCAAAACATTCACAATGTTTTACAATTTAAGACATATATAATGCTCTTATAGTTCAACAATATTACAAAATTACCAATGCATGATTACACATCAATAAACAAGTCCGGATATTTCTCGCGGACCTCCAACTCACATTGCCAAGTGGCTTCCTCCACTCCGTGATGTTTCCACAGAACCTTCACCAAGGGAATGGTCTTGCCACGCAGGACTTGATCCCGCCTATCCAAGACCCGAACCAGTCTCTCCTCATACGAGGCATCCTCATCTACCTCTAAGTCGGTCCAATCTAGCACATGGGATGGATTCGGCTCATACTTCCGAAGCATACTCACATGAAACACGTCATGCACCCCAGACAACTGCAGTGACAAAGCTAAACGATAAACAACTTCCCCAACCCTCTCAAGGATTTCAAAGGGACCAATAAACCGAGGGGATAACTTTCCACTCTTCCTAAACCTCATCAAACCTCGCCTAGGTGATATTTTCAAGAAAACATGATCACCTACCTCAAATGCCAAAGGCCTCCTCCTACGGTCGGCATAACTCTTTTGGTGACTCTGAGCTGTAACAAGCCTCCTACGGATAAGCTCAACTTTCTCCGTCGTCTCCCTAACCAACTCTAGGCCCAACAACGGTATATCACCCACCTCAGCCCAACAAACTGGAGACCTACACGGTCGGCCATACAAGGCCTCAAACGGTGCCATACCGATACTAGACTGAAAGCTGTTGTTGTAGGCAAACTCCACCAAGGGTAAGTGCCTCTCCCACATCCCACTAAAGTCATGGACACAACCTCGAAGCATATCCTCAAGGATCTGAATAGTCGCGCGACCGCCTCGTCACCGAGGATGATAAGCCGTACTAAAGGTCAACTTAGTACCCAAGGCACTCTGCAAGCTCTGCCATAACCTGGTAGTAAAACGAGGATCTCTATCTGAGACGATCGTCACTGGGACCCCGTACAACCTCACTATATCCCGAATATACAAGTCGGCAAGATGATCTACCGAATCTCTCACGCGCATAGGGATAAAGTGCGCCGACTTAGTCAACCGGTCTACAGCCACCCAAATAGCATCAATACCTCGCTGAGTCCTCGGAAGACCTACAACAAAGTCCATAGTGACGTGCTCCCACTTCCACTCGGTAATAGGCAAGGGTTGCAACAAACCCGCTGGCCTCTGATGCTCGACCTTCACTTGCTGACAAGTAAGGCACTTCGATACGAAAACTGCCACATCCCTCTTCATGCCCCTCCACCAAAACTGGCGCCCCAAATCACGATACATCTTGGTGCCTCCTGATGCAATCTTAAGACGTGAATGGTGAAACTCGAGTACCTCCTCTCGGCAGACTCGCACAAACAATTGGTCTCGGTATCTCACACTCGTCAGATACTCGACACACCCTTCTCAACCTTCCTGGAGATCTTCTCGTAGGGACTCTACCTTAAGGTCACCCTCCGTCCTCTAACACTCGAGTCACAAGTGTAGGCCGAGCAACAAGAAAACAAGGTCAGAAATTTCAACGGATTCGCCCAAAAGCAAATCAAACTCACCAAGTGCGCCCAACATCTCCCACTCCCGGATGGCTATACAAGCTACATCACCTATGGGTTTCCTGCTAAGGGCATCGGCCACAACATTGGCCTTCCCCGGATGATAATGTAACTCGAAGTCGTAATCCTCAATAAATTCCATCCACCTCCTCTGCCTCAAGTTCAAGTCTTTCTGTGTAAACAGATATTTCAAACTCTTATGATCCGAGAACACCTCGAATCTCTCACCATAAGGGTAGTGTCTCTAGGATTTCAAGGCAAAGATCACTGCTGCTAGCTCTAGGTCATGTGTAGGATAATTCTTCTCATGTATTTTCAACTGACATGAGCCATAGGCAACCACTTTCCCTTCTTGCATCAATACACAACCCAAACCCTCTCATGAGGCATCACAATAAACCGCATAACCCAACCCTCTCTCCGGAATAATCAAGACCGGAGCGATGGTCAGTCTAACTTTCAGCTCTTGAAACGACTTTTCACAAGTCTCACTCCATACAAATTTGACTCTCTTCCGAGTCAGTCTAGTCAACGGTAAAGCTAACCTGGAGAAATCTTTCACAAACCGACGGTAATACCCAGCTAATCCTAGAAAACTGCGCAATTTCAAACACACTCTTAAGCTGTGCCCAACCTTGCACTGCCTCTATCTTGGATGTATCAACAGACACCCCTTCCTCGAATACTACATGGCCTAAGAACTTGACTTCTCCCAGCCAGAATTCACACTTTCCAAACTTGGCATACAACCTATGGGCTCTAAGCAACTCAAGTACCACTCTCAAGTGTTCCTCGTGCTCCCGCTCTGAAGGCGAATAGATAAGAATGTCGTCCACAAAAACGACCACAAAGCGATCTAAGAATTTCCGGAATATCCGATTCATCAAATCCATAAAGACTGCCGGTGCATTGGTGAGCCCAAAAAGCATCACCAAAAACTCATAATGGCCATATCACATGTAATGCCGTCTCCGGAATATCCTCCTCCTTGACCCTCAACTAGTGGTAACCCGAGCTCAAGTCTATCTTAGAGAAACAACGGGAACCCTCCAACTGGTCAAACAAGTCATCTATACGGGGCATACGGTACTTATTCTTAACCGTAGCCCGATTCAACTTCCAGTAGTCGATACAAAGTCTCAAGGCACCATCTTTCTTTTTAACAAAGAGGCGGTGCTCTACAACGAAACATCTTGCGAACAAAGCCCTTATCCAAAGAACTCTTGAGTCAATCTTCAACTCACTCAACTCTACGGGCAAAACGATAAGGTGCCATAGAAATCGGCGTCGTACCGGGCATTAAATCAATGGAGAACTCTATCTCACGGTGAGGTGGCAAACCAACGAAATCCTCGGGAAAAACATCCGAATACTCACAAACCACTCTCGGTAAAACAATCTAGGGCTCATCACACTCACCACTCAAAAGCTAGCAAGTAGACCACTAAGCTCACTCGCGGATCATACACCGGTGGCAATACACTACCAACCCGATCCCCCAAGAAATGGAAACACTCCCCGCTCAAGGTACAAATTGTGACCCTCTGGCGGTAGCAATCAATAACAGCCCGGTATGACGATAGCCAGTCCATACCCAAAATAACATCAAAACCCTTTATGGGCATAACTACAAAAGGGAACGGAAGCTGATGATCGGCGACCTCTATATCACAACCTCTACATCCGTGCTTCAAAATCAATTCACCCCCAAGAGATGATACAACACATATGGGAGATGCTAATTGTGCCAACTCCAATTCCAAAACAGATGCAAATGCAGCAGATACAAAAGAATGAGACGCACCCGTATTAATCAATACAATAGCAACCGAGTTGCAAAACAGAAAGGTACCTCTCACAACTGATGGAACTGGTACCAGGTCCAGCGCGGTAACAGCATACACGCGCCCAGTAGGCCCCTGATCCACTTGCTCACCCCTCGGAACATACGACTGCTGTACAGACTGGGACGATGAAGCCCCTTGGTTGGCCCTTGAGGCCTGCACTGACTGAGCTGGCTGAAGACTCTACCTCTGCCCAGATGCACCAGATGTGCCACTCAACTGCGGGCAAAACCTCTTCAGGTGCCCCGCCTAACCACACCGATAACAAGACAGTGGCTGACCCCTGCCCTGACTCTGGCTCTGCGGTCTAGTTGAAGATGAAGCAGCTCTCTGACCTCCTCCCCTTTGTGGGCAAATCGAAGCCTTGTGGCCCAACTGACCACACTTGTAACTTATGAAGTCTCCCTGATTGCCTCTCCCCGAGCTTGTACTCGGCACTGGAAAGGTCGATCTAGCAACACCACCCTGAGACTGCTGAAGGTTAGCACCCCTCTGTCTTCTACCATCACCCTAACCATCCTGGCTCCTCTTGGAGCCCCTCTGTCCCTCCTCCTCCTGCATCATGATCTCCATATGGGTTGCCGCATCAACCAAGAGCCCATAGTCTCGGATCATAGAACCACCAACTCTCATCTTGAGGCTGCGCCTCAACCTCTTCTCAAACTCGACATAAATTGGCGTTCTCGGACGCCACAAGTTCAGTAACTTGGACAAGCTAGTAGCGATTTCATACTCGGCCATCAAGAACTCAATCGCAAAAGTCGGGCAGAATCTCTCGGCTTCTCTCCGATCAACAAGACAAGAACTTCTCCTGGAAAGCACCCACGAAAGCCTCCCAAGTGTCATCCAAACAACCCTTCACGAATTTCCACCACTGACCCGCATCCCCCTTAAGCTAGAAAGATGCCAAGGTCACTCTCAATGCTCCGTCCTCGATGCCAAGCATCTCGAACGTCTTACTCATCTGCTCCAACCATTTATCCGCCTTAAGTGGCTCCTTCGGATCCCCAACAAACTCATCTGGATTAGACCGGAAGAACTCCCTCTTCAAAAAAGAAGGCCCTGCATCAACAACCTGGGCTTGGACTTGATTCTCAGCTCTAAGAATGTCCGTGGATGCTCTCAATGCTCTTGCTATCTCGCGGGCTAAGGCGCCCATGGCTCTTGACCCATCGGCTCGCCACATTGGCTGCCAACCCCTCCTCGTGCTGCAATATCATCCAATATAGGCACCTCCTGCCTTCTAGGCCTATCTCGCCTACCACCACATCCTCGTCTTGACATCCTAATAAAGGTAACGAAGAACATTAGCACATTTAAAAATGTGCCGAAACTAAACACTCGCGTCCTAATGCATGGACAACTGTAATCCACTCCACGTAAGCACATAAACACATAAGTACTTACAAATTTCATTTCTGGATGATGATAGTCTCGAGGCGTTGCGAGAGTTCTAGTTAGAAACAGCATTGATCAAGTGCTTTTCCAATAGGGGTGGAACCCACACACATTTGATTTGTGTGGATCCCACACCCATGTGAGAGGTTTGGTAGAAAATTTGATAATTTGTTTGGGGTCCATAGCATTTTTTGAATATTTATGCCAATGTGACATTCGCCTAGTCATTAAAAATTGTCTTGATTATTTAAAATTATCTTTATCGGTTTGTAACCGAGATAAGTTAGTTTGAGGGTTTCAATATTAGATTAAATATTAAAAATGAGTCTAGAAAATTTAGTTTGAGTCGATATTTTTTTTTTCCCAACAATTCTTGGTTTAAGTATATAATACATTTTATTTTAATAACTCAATATAATAATTAAAAAAAACAATAATCTTAATGTTTAGGGTGCTTTTTGTCAATCAATAAAAAATATTTATAAATATTAAGATAATTACATTTGAACAAATTCTAACATAAATTTTTTACTTTAAAACTCTAAGATCTACACATTTTGTTTGATTCCATCTACATCACTAACCTTTGGAGGTTTAATGATTTTTTTTTTTTTAATAGAATGTTTGCTTGCTATAATATAGATATATAGATTAGAATATCGATGCATATAAAATTATTAAACATTAAGAAATAAAAATCTATGAAAGCTATAGATTAATTCCTATATGTTAGTAGTATAAAAATTCAAATTTATATTTTAGTTAACTTTCCTTCTCAATTTCTAAATTTAAATTTTTAAATAAATTAATTAACTTTCTTTTTGAAATGCGTAAATCAAGGCATAAAAGTTATTTAAAATTTTAAATAGATTAACTAACTTTCTTTTTAAATTTAAATTTGTAAATGAATTAATTAACTTTTCTTTTAAAATGTGTAAATTAAGACATAGAAGCTATTTAAATTTTTAAATAGATAATTAACTTTCCTTTCAAATTTAAATTTTTAAATGAATTAATTAACTTTCCTTTTGAAATATGTAAATCAAGACATAAAAGTAATTTAAATATTTAAATAGATTAATTAGCTTTCCTTTTAAGTGGATTAATTACTATTTTTTTAGATTTGTTATAAAAATAATTTAACAATCCAATCAGTAACCATAGTGTATGGGAGAAGTTGAAAAGGGTGTTGTAGTAACTATGAGAGAAGTCAAAAAGGCTTGTGGATTAGAAAAAGTCAATAAATGCTGAGTTTTTTTTTTTAAATCAAAAAATTAGAAAATTAAGATTAAGATATTGGAGCTTCCACAAGACTTGTGGGTTAGAAACCTCATTTTTCTTATATAATACTAGCATATCACCCGTGCTATGCACGAATTGTGTTTACAATCTATATATTAAGGAAAAGGGTCTTTTAAAACCCAAGACTTGTGGAACCTCCAACATGTCAATCCTAATTTCTTGATTTTTTAATATTTTTTTTTTAAAAATTGACTTGGTGATTGGTGATTAGTTCAAAGATTGTAATAATTACCCTATTGATTACAATAAATTCAAGGATTGTAATAATTACACTATTTATTACAATAAACACTTAATTTATAATAATTACACTTATTAAATGAATAACGCAATAAATGAAATCCTAATTTCCTTACTTTTTGCATCCCCAAGAGACCCATGTAATTATTGTGTAAATGCCTCTTAAATAAATAAATAAACACTTATTAAATTCTTTCAAACTCCTCGGTCACACCCCATATATTTAATTTATATATTATGTAATTATTGTGTAAATGCCTCTTAAATAAATAAATAAACACTTATTAAATTCTTTCAAACTCCTCGGTCAAACCCCATGTATTTAATTTATATATTAAAAAAATAAAAATAAATATAAATATCTATAATTATCCCGTGCATAGCACGAGTGATAGGCTAGTTATCTATATATCTGAATTGTGATTTTTAAATGTCTTTTTTTTCCTTTTTTATATTATATTAAAGTTTAATATTTTGACAATAATCATATGTGTGAGACTTTCAAGGAATTAAATGTCTTTTTTTATTGTTATATTATATTAAAGTTTAATATTTTGATAATAATCAAATGTGTTGAACTTTTCAAGAAATTTTTTTTATACTTACTCTTAATGCATTAAAGTGTTATTATGAGGGATAATAATCATATGTGTTGGGACTTTTCAAAGAATTCATATGTGTTGGATTTTAAAGAATTTTTTTTATATTTGTTCTTAATGCATTAAAATGTTATTATGATGGTAAAACTTGGGAGTTGGAAGAAGTTAATAAATGTTAAGATTTTTTTTTTTTTAAATCAAAAAATCAAGAAATTTAGATTGAAAGATTGGAGCTTCCACAAGACTTGAGGTTAAAAATCCTCTTTTGCTTAATATATAGTATAGATAAATACTAGTCTATCACCCGTGCTATGCACGAGATAATTATAAATATTTATATTTGTTTAAAAAAAAAATTAATATATAAATTATGTTTTTTAAGATTTTTTATTAAAATAATTTAACAATCTTATCACTAACCATAGTGTACAGGAGAAATTAAAAAGGCTACTGCAGTAACTATGCACGGGCTGTATCTATAATTATTTGTATGATGGGATTTTAAATGCTAATCAGAAATTTTGACCAAATCAATAAATGCTGGCATATGGATTGAAAAAAGTTAATAAATGCTGATCAGGGGATTTTGTCCAAATCAATAAATGCTGAGATTTTTTTTTTAAATAAAAAATTTTAAAAATTAAGATTGAGAGATTGGAGCTCCCATAAGGCTTGGGGTTTAGAAACCCCCTTTTTCTTAATATATTTACTAACATATCACTCGTGCTATACACGAGATTAAATTTTAAAAAAAATATATTCATAGTTATGTCAAACATATTTTTAAATTGTTAGCATAAAATATATGTAATTTTAAAAGAAAATATTGACATTGCATAATTAAAGTAATAAAAATAAGAATTTATTACGTTTGTTCGAAATTCACTGAATAAGTAAAACAAAAAATAACTAAAATCTAAATTGTTGCGGGCCTTCTATCAGCATTCCTGCATTGTCAACATTATAGTTAGTAATATAATTAATGAACAACACATATATTATGTATTTATAAAATGTAATAAAGTAAAAATGTTATACTTACATTTTTTTTTTTTACTTTATAAAAGGTATAGATATTTTTCAGACCAATCTATATTTAAAACAAAGGTTACGCACGATGCACAATCTAGTTGACGTGGCATTGTTGGTACATGTATGATAAATGTATAGGTACGGTCTTAACATGATGAAATATAATATTTAATCATTATAACGCTATTATCCTATAAAATTTTGGAATAATAACTTTGTGTTTGAAAAAGTAAGAATAAGTTATTTATAATAAATTTTATAATTTCCTACCTTTGATTTCATATTATTCAAATATGATTGTTGACATCGCAAAATAAATTCTGCCCGTTTATCTTGAACAGTGAGATTTATTTAATCAGTACTGTTTTTGACCACAAGGTTAACATTGTATCTTATCAACAAAAAAAAAAAGGACACTTATTAAAAGGAAATATTGTACCTAATAAAAAATTAAAACACTTGCTAAGTTTGAATTATTATTGTACATAGTAATTATTTACCTAAAGAAAATTATCTTGTTATAATATCAATATCATCCTGTAGGAAGTGACGACAAACAATATGACCATAATGATATTCAACTTTTTGATAGCAACTTTTGCACAAATCAATCCAAAGGTTGTCAACATCAATTTGTTCGATGTACCCAAGTATTCGAAAATATGAAACCTACAAAATATTTGAAAAAATATAAATTAATTTCTCTATAAACAAAATATATACATATCGTTTAATTTTCATTAATTGGGATGATAACAATTATATTAAAAAATCATATTTAAAAAAAATCAAATTATAAACAAAAGGAGATAACTCCAATCATACAAATCACATTTTTTTTAATGCTATCTAACTACAATCACATTTTTCTCATAATAAAAAAAAATAATTGAAAAAAAGAACCATTAAAATAGTAAATAAAAATATTATTTAGAAGTATTGAACAAATTACAATCACATTTTTTCTTTTTGTGAGTATTTATGTTTATCTAACTTCAATCATATTAAAAAAATCAAATTATAAAAAAAATGAGATAATTTCAATCATACAAATCACAATTTTTTTAATACTATCTAACTACAATCATATTTTTCTCATAATAAAAAAAATAATTGAAAAAAGAACCATTAAAATAGTAAATAAAAATATTATTTAGAGTCATTGAACAAACTACAATCACATTTTTCTTTTTGTGAGTTAACTTCAATCATATTTTAAAAAAACATTATAAATAAAAGGAGATAATTTCAATCATACAAATCACAATTTTTTTAATGCTATCTAACTACAATGACATTTTTCTTATAATAAAAAAAATAATTGAAAAAAATAACTATTAAAATAGTAAATAAAAAAATTTATTTAGAACCATTGAAAAAACTACAATCACATTTTTCTTTTTGTGAGTGTTTATGTTTATCTAACTTCAATCATATTAAAAAATAAAATTATAAACAAAATGAGATAACTTCAATCATACAAATCATAATTTTTTTTAATGCTATCTAATCATCATCAATAATTAAAAAAATCAATCACAAATTAAGTTAATTGATAATTAAAAAACACAATAATTTATTTTTCAATAAACATAGTGAGTTAAAAAGATCAATTGCAATTTTTTTGGGTCAAAATACAATCTAATCATCATCAATAATTGGTACATTATGTGAACCTAATGAATACAATCCATTTTGTTTTTCAAAAAACACAGTGAGTTAAAAATCAAATCACAAATTAGGTGAATTGATAGTTAAAAAAACACAATAATTTTTTTTCAAAAAACACAGTGAGTTAAAAAAATCAATTGCAATTTTTTTTTTGCAAAATACAATCTAATCATTATCAATAATTGGTACTTTAAAAATCAAATAAAAATCAAATCAAATCAAATCACAAATATCCAGACCTATTTGTAAATGTTTAAGCATGTATTGTATGTTTTGCTGTATTATTGGACCTTAAGAGTATTGAATGTATCTTAGGTTGTAAAACATGTTGTATGTTTTGGTTTAATGGAAGTATTTTAGAACTTGTCTCAAAATGGAAGTTTAATGTAACATTGTATATGTTGGCGATATTGTAGAACTGGAGATATATCATGAAGTTGGAATATGATATAAATTGTGAACCATGTATGTTGGAAATGGTTGAAATGGAAAGGGAATGCATGTTAAAATGTATTTGTTATAAAGTGCCTCCTGACAAGAGATGGAATGACCGGTAATGGGTCAAGTTATTAAATGTTGAAATGTAACATTGTATAAAAACGGAGAAAAACTTGTTTTTCAAAAACTTGCACTTAATTTCGGGGACAAAATTTCCTAAGGTGGGGAGGTTGTAGCAATCCCGGTTTCAATCCTTCTTTTATGTTTAGCCACTTCGACTGGGACGGTCGGGGGTCCAGGAGGCGCGCCTTCATGCAGGTCAGGGCTCAATCGACTCGTCACCAAGAGTTCCAAGGGCAGCGCCCAAAACAAAAATTCATAATGCATTCGAAGTTACTTGATCTATGTCCGCCATTCACCACTTTATAAGCATTTGGACACAAAAATGTTTCCTCTCTCAGCGATGTGAGACTCAAAGAGTGGACAAAAGTGTTGTGCCAAACGACGTCGTTTGGTGTGCTTGTTGGAAGTCCCACATCGATTACAAGATACATTTTAAGGTAGACAAACTTCTATATAAGTGCAAGTGCTGAGGGTTAACTTATCAGCTTCTATGGTTCTTTCTTGGTTTAATGAGCCATTACGAGCTAAGCTCGAGTTATAAATTTTAGTTGTGCCGAGCTGGATTTTGGCCATAGTTCCATTGGGATTTTGGCCATAGTTCCTTCGCCAAAGTTGTGTAATTTCTTGAGGGCTTTGTGGTGTGTAGTGGAGATCGAGTTTCAACTCTTTTCATCTTCTCCATTTGAGCTCCGAATTTGAGGTAGGGATATCCTACTCCTCCTTATGAGCTTTGTCTTTAAATTTTGGTATTTTAATATGTTGGAAGTTGCTGTGAAATTTTCAGAAAGTTTGGGCCTTTGTGAAATTTTACAAAAGTTAGGGTTTTAAATATATAAAACTTATACGCATGTTTGGCTTGGAGAAATGGGTTAATGTTGAAACATTGATGAAAATAGAACATTAGGGTTGTTATGTAATTTATGGGAATAATGTCTTAATTACATTGATAAATTAATTTGAGAAATGAGAAAGGAAATTGAAATTGTTGGAATTGGGGGTGTACGGGGCTAAAGGATGTAGTGGGACAATTTACTGCTCACCTAGTTGAAATGTTGATTTTATATCCATTTTGTGCATTTATTTTCTGTTTAGAAATAACTGCTTTGGGCTATCGGTAGAGGATAGTCTTGATTGTTGTAGACAATGCATGATGATTAGGCAAACGAAAACTAATCAATAGAATGTGTCATTGAGTATGACGGTTGAAAGAATAAATCAACTTTATGTATTGATTGATGATGTGTATAATAATTGTTTATATGCAATGAGTTGTGTTGGAGGAGATAGGGGATGTACTCCATGGTTTAGGGGAAGATAGGGGATGGAGCTCTAAACCAGATGCTGTTTGGAAGAAAATAGAGGATGGACTCCGTAGATATTGCTCATATGCTTATCTATTAATATGTTGATACAGCTCATATGCTTATCTTTGGAAGTGTGATATAGCTCTTGTACTTATCTGTTGATGTGTTGATATAGCTAATATGCTTATCTGTTGTGAAATAGGAAAATGTCTAATATGAGTTACTGCCTCACATAAGTTGCTTGGCCAAGTTCTGAGCCATGGTTATGAGTTGAGAAATGAGTAAGAAATGGAAAATGAAAAGTAATATGGACTTGTATGTCATAAAACTGTAATGTGATATAAGTGGATGTATCAGTGTTGACCATCTATCAAATACTAATCTTTTAGTCATTGTTCATAGTTGGTTTAGTGTATTTCTACTGGGCTGTTAGCTCACCCTATACGGGAATATCATTTTCAGGTGCAGGTAAGATATTACCTCTAAGGCAATAGTATGGATGGACCATCGGGAAGTAAGAGTTTCCTTATTATGCTTTACGTGTGCATGAGTGTTATTTGTAAAGCCAAGGGCTTAATATGTAATGAGCGAGACTCTATTTGTGTAATCAAGCAATGTCTTGGAAAGATGGAAGCCTATATGGCATTTAATTGTTTGCTAAACAGTGAACTCTGATATATAAGCTTATGTTGTTTTTTTTATATTTATTCAAGATATGAGTTGTCTTTATTGTAATATTTAGGCGTTACACTATCTAACTACAATAATATTTTTTTCATAATAATTGTAAAGAAAAACCATTAAAACAGTAAATAAAAGATTAAATCACATTTAAAAAAAGAACCATTAAACAAACTACAATCACATCCCATTTTTTCCATAATAAATAAATAAATAAATGAAAAAAAAGAACCATTGACTAACTACAATCACATTAAAAAAAAAAAAAAAAAAACCCATTGAACTAACTACAATAACATTTTTTTCTTTGTAAGTATTTATGTTTATCTAATTTCAATCATATTAAAAATAAAATTAAAATAGTAAATAAAAAGATTAAATAACATTAAAAAAAAAACATTGAACTAACTACAACAATCATATTAAAAAAAAAAAAGCCATTAAACAAACTACAATCGCATCACATTTTTTCCATAATAAAATAAATAAATGAAAAAAAAGAACTATTAAACTAACTACAATCACATTAAAAAAAGAATCATTCAACTAATTATAATCACATTTTTCTATTTGTAAGGGTTTATAATTATCTAACTTCAATCATATTAAAAAATCAAAAATAAAATTAAAATAGTAAATAAAAGATTAAATAACATTTAAAAAAAAACCATTGAACTAACTACAACAATCATATTAAAAAAAAGAGTCATTGAAAAAACTATAATCACATCACATTTTTCACATAATAAAATAAATAAATGAAAAAAAAGAACTATTAAACTAACTACAATCATATTTTTAAAAAAAAAAAAAAAAGGATCATTCAATTAATTATAATCACATTTTTTTCTTTGTGAGGGTTTATATTTATCTATCTTCAATCATATTAAAAAATCAAATTATAATTTTTTATTCGCTAAACAAATCACAAATATTTTTATGCGCTATCTAATTACAATATTAAAACATTAAACAAAAGGAAAAATCAAGAAAGAGAAAACAAAAAGAAGACTTACTGTTTGCATACGTGGTCACTGAAGTTGAAAATGTAGAAGTGAGAAGTCAAGAAAAAGAAAACAAAAGGGAGACTTACTGTTTGCAATAGATATGTGAAAAGTTAAAAAGAGTGTGTATTGGAGAAGTTAAAAAGACTTGGAAGAATTTAATAAGTGCGAAATTTAAAAAAAAAAAATCAAAAAAATCAAGAAATTAAGATTCAGATATTGGAACTCCCACAAAACTTATGGGTTAGATATAGATATAAATAAATAGATAGATATAGATATAGATATTTATATTTGTTTTAAATTTTTTTAATATACAAATTATTTGTTTTGAAAAAGGTACTGCAATAATTATGAGAGAAGTCAAAAAGTCGTGTGGGTTGAGAGAAGTTAACAATTTTTTTTAATATACAAATTATTTGTTTTGAAAAAGGTACTGCAGTAATTATGAGAAGTGAAAAAGTTTTGTGGGTTGAGAAAAGTTAATAAATGTTGAGGTTATTTTTTAAAAAAAATAAAATAAAAAATTAGAAAATTAGGATTGGCATATTGAAGCTCCTACAGGCCTTCGGGTTTAAAAACCCTCTTTTGCTTAATATATAGTATATAGATATAAATTAAAATTTAATATTTTAATAATAATCATATATTTGTTGGACTTTTCTAGAATTTTTTTTTTATGTTTGTTCTAAATACATTGAAGTGTTATTATGAGGAATAATAATCATATGTGTTGGGACTTTTCAAGGAATTCATGTGTTGGATTTCAAAGAATTTTTTTTATGCTTGTTCTTAATGCATTAAAGTGTTATTATGAGGGTAAGACTCAAGAGTTGGGAGAAATTAATAAATGCGAAGATTTTTTTTTTAAATCAAAAAATCAAGAAATTTAAATTGGGAGATTGGAGTTCCCACAAGACTTGTGGTTAAAAACTCCCTTTTGCTTAATATATAGTATAGATTAGCTTATCACCCGTGCTATGCACGGATTGTGTTTACAATTATCTATATATGTAAATTGTGATTTTAAATATATATATATATTTTTTAAATGTCTTCTTTTTTTTCTTTTTTATATTATATTAAAGTTTAATATTTTGATAATAATAATATATGTTGGACTTTTCAAAGAATTTTTTTTATGCTTGTTCTTAATATATTAAAGTGTTATTATGAGGGATAATAATTATATGTGTTGGGACTTTTCAAATAATTCATGTGTTGGATTTCAAAGAATTTTTTTTATGCTTGTTCTTAATGCATTAAAGTGTTATTACGAGGGTAAGACTTGGGAGTTGGGAGAAATTAATAAACGGTAAGATTTTTTTTTTTAAATAAAAAAATCAAAAAATTAAGATTGGGAGATTAGAGCTCCCATAAGACTTGGGGTTAAAAACTCCCTTTTGCTTAATATATAGACTAGCCTATCATCCGTACTATGCACGGGATAATTATAGATATTTATATTTGTTTTAGATTTTTTTTTAATATATAAATTATGTTTTTTAAAATTTTTTATAAAAATAATTTAACAATCTTATCACTAACCATAGTGTATGAGAGAAGTTAAAAAGGGTATTGCAGTAACTATACATAGATTGTATTTATAATTACTAGTCTATCACCCGTGCTATGCACGGAATAATTATTGATATTTATATTTGTTTTAGATTTTTTTAATATATAAATTATGTTTTTTAAGATTTTTTATAAAAATAATTTAACAATCTTATCACTAATCATAATATATGGGAGAAATTAAAAAGGGTACTGCAGTAACTATACACGGATTGTATCTATAATTATTTGTTTGAGGGGATTTTAAATGCTGATCAGGAAATTTTGATCAAATCAATAAATGCATGCATGTGGAAAAACACGTGGATTGAAAAAAGTTAGTAAATGCTAATCAGGGAATTTTGACCAAATCAATAAATGTTGTGTTTTTTTTTTAAATAAAAAATTTTAAAAATTCAGATTGGGATATTGAAACTCCCACAAGCCTTAGGGGTTAAAAATCCCCTTTTTAAATGTCTTCTTTTTTTCCTTTTTTATATTATATTAAAGTTTAATATTTTGGTAATAATCATATGTGTTGGACTTTTCAAAAAATTAAACATCTTTTTTTTTATTATATTATATTAAAGTTTAATATTTTGATAATAATCATATGTGTTGGATTTTTCAAGAATTTTTTTTTTTATACTTGTTCTTAATGCATTCAAATGTTATTATAAGGAATAATAATCATATGTATTGGGATTTTTCAAGGAATTCATTTGTGTTGGATTTCAAAGAATTTTTTTTATGCTTGTTCTTAATGCATTAAAGTGTTATCATGATGGTAAGACTTGGGAGCTGGGAAAAGTTAATAAATGCTAAGATTTTTTTTTAAATAAAAAAATCAGAAAATTTAGATTGGGAGATTGGAGCTCCCAAAAGGCTTAGGGTTAAAAACCCCATTTTGTTTAATATATAGTATAGATGTATTATACTTAGTAAAATTCAAAAAAAATTAAATATCTCAATTTAAAAATAAAATAATTTAATTTAATTTTTATTTTTGTTTTATTTTATTTAATTTCATCTTTTAAATTTTAATAGATGTATTATTTTATTTATCACCCGTGTTAAAGATTTTTTATAAAAGTAATTTAACAATCTAAGGTTTAAGGAATTTTTTTTATACTTATTCTTAATGCATTAAAGTGTTATTATAAGGGTAAAGTTTGGGGATTGTAAGAAATTAATAAATGCTAAGGTGTTTTTTGTTTAAATCAAAAAATTAAGAAATTTAAATTGGGATATTGGAACTCCCACCAAACTTGTGGGTTAGAGATAGATATAAATAAATAGATAGATATAGATATAGATATTTATATTTGTTTTAATTTTTTTTAATATACAAATTATTTGTTTTGGAAAAGGTACAATAATTATAAGAGAAGTCAAAAAGTCTTGTGGGTTGAGAAAAGTTAATAAATGCTGAGGTTAATTTTTTTTTTTAAAAACAAAAAATTAGAAAATTAGGATTGACATATTGGAGCTCCCACAGGCTTTTGGGGTTAGAAACCCCCCTTTTGCTTAATATATAGTTTAGATTTGTATGAGGGGATTAAATGCTGATCAGGAAATTTTGACCAAATCAATAAATGCAGGCATGTGGAAAGATATGTGGATTGAAAAAAATTAATAAATGTTGATCAGGGAATTTTGATCAAATTAATTAAATGCTGAGTTTTTTTTTTAAAATAAAAATTTAGAAAATTCAGATTGTAATATTGAAACTCCCACAGACCTTGGGGTTAAAAACCCATTTTTGCTTAATATATAGTATATATATAGATATAGATAGATGTAGATATAGATATAGATAATATAATATAATATAGATAGATAGATGTGTTTAAATTTTCAAGGAATTTTGTTTATGCTAGTCTTGAATGCATTAAAGTTTAATTATGAGGGGGTTTGACCAAATCTCCCAAAAGGCATGGGGATTGGGAGAAATTAACAAATGTTGAGTTTTTTTTTTTTTAAATTAAAAAATTAGAAAATTAGGATTAGGATATTAGAGTTCCCACAAGGCTTGTAGGTTAAAAGCCCCATTTCCCTTAGATAATTGTGTTTACAATTATCTATATATGTGAATTGTGATTTTTAAATGTCTTTTATTATTATTATTTTTAAATGCCTTCTTTTTTTTCATTTTTATATTATATTAAAGTTTAATATTTTGATAATAATCATATGTGTTAGACTTTTCAAGGAATTAAATGTCTTTTTTTTTATATTATATTAAAGTTTAATATTTTGATAATAATTATATGTGTTGCACTTTTCAAGAAATTTTTTTTATACTTGTTCTTAATGCATTAAAGTGTTATTATGAGGGATAATAATCATATGTGCTGAGATTTTTCAAGGAATTCATATGTGTTGGATTTTAAAGAATTTTTTTTATGCTTGTTTGTAATACATTAAAGTGTTATTATGAGAGTAAGACTTGGGGGTTGGGAGAAGTTAATAAATGTTAAGTTTTTTTTTTTAAATCAAAAAAACAGAAAATTTAGATTGGAACTCCCACAAGGCTTGGGGTTAAAAACCCCCTTTTGCTTAATATATACTAGCCTATCACCCGTGCTATGCACGGGATAATTATAAATATTTATATTTGTATTTATTTTTTTTAATATATAAATTAAATACATGGGGTTTGACCGAAGAGTTTGAAAGAATTTAATAAGTGTTTATTTATTTATTTAAGAGGCATTTACACAATAATTACATGGGTCTCTTGGGGATGCAAAAAGTAAGAAAATTAGGATTTCATTTATTGCGTTATTCATTTAATAAGTGTAATTATTAAAAATTAAGTGTTTATTGTAATCAATAGTGTAATTATTACAATTTTTGAACCAATCACCAATCATCAAGTCAATTTTTTTTTTTTTAAATATTAAAAAATCAAGAAATTAGGATTGGCATGTTGGAGACTCCACAAGTCTTGGGTTTTAAAAGACCCTTTTCCTTAATATATAGACTAGTCTATCACCCGTGCTATGCACAGGATAATTATAGATATTTATATTTGTTTTCATTTTTTTTAATAGATAAATTAAATGCATGGGGTTTGACTGCGGAGTTTGAAAGAATTTAATAAGTGTTTATTTATTTATTTAAAAGGCATTTACACAATAATTACATAGGTCTCTTGGGGATGCAAAAAGTAAGGAAATTAGGATTTCATTTATTGCGTTATTCATTTAATAAGTTTAATTATTATAAATTAAGTGTTTATTGTAATCAATAGTGTAATTATTACAATCTTTGAACCAATCATCAATCACCAAGTAAATTTTTTAAAAAAAAAATATTAAAAAATCAGGAAATTAGAATTTTTTAATATATAAATTAAATACATGGGATTTGACCGAGGAGTTTGAAAGAATTTAATAAGTGTTTATTTATTTATTTAAGAGGCATTTACACAATAATTACATAATATATAAATTAACAGAAATGTTTTTTAGCACTAAAAATTTGAGCACTAATGCCCCTAAATTTCCATTTTTGGTAATTCTGTTTTTTTTTTTTTTTTTTTTTTTGCCTTGTGTTTTTTTTTCTTTTTTCCGTTTTTGGACTTTCGGGGCTTTCGAGCCCCCCTCTTTCGAGCCAAACATCAAAACTGATAAATTAAATAGATGGGGTTTGACCGAGGAGTTTGAAAGAATTTAATAAGTTTTTATTTATTTATTTAAGAGGCATTTACACAATAATTACATGGGTCACTTGGGGATGCAAAAAGTAAGGAAATTATAATTTCATTTATTGCGTTATTCATTTAATAAGTGTAATTATTATAAATTAAGTGTTTATTGTAATCAATACTGTAATTATTACAATCTTTGAACCAATCACCAAGTCAATTTTTTTAAAAAAAAAATATTAAAAAATCAGGAAATTAGGATTGACATGTTGGAGCTTCCACAAGGCATTTACACAATAATTACATAATATATAAATTAAATAGATGGGGTTTGACCGAGGAGTTTGAAAGAATTTAATAAGTTTTTATTTATTTATTTAAGAGGCATTTACACAATAATTACATGGGTCTCTTGGGGATGCAAAAAGTAAGGAAATTATAATTTCATTTATTGCGTTATTCATTTAATAAGTGTAATTATTATAAATTAAGTGTTTATTGTAATCAATACTGTAATTATTACAATCTTTGAACCAATCACCAAGTCAATTTTTTTTAAAAAAAATATTAAAAAATCAGGAAATTAGGATTGACATGTTGGAGCTTCCACAAGTCTTGGGTTTTAAAAGACCCTTTTCCTTAATATATAGATATATATATATATATAGCCTATCACTCATGCTATGCACGGGATAATTATAGATATTTATATTTATTTTAATTTTTTTTAATATATAAATTATATTTTTTAAGATTTTTTTATAAAAATAATTTAACAATCTTATCACTAGCCATAGTGTACAGGAGAAATTAAAAGGCTATCTGCAGAACTATGCACGTCAGATCTATAATTATTTGTATGAGGAGATTTTAAATGCTAATCAGGTATTTTGACCAAATCAATAAATGCAGGCATGTAGATTGAAAAAAGTTAATAAATGCTGATCAGGAGATTTTAATCAAATCAATAAATGCTGAGTTTTTTTTTTGAAATAAAAAATTTAGAAAATTAAGATTGAGATATTGGAGCTCCCACAAGACTTGGAGTTTAGAAACCCCGTTTCCTTAATATATTTACAATTATCTATATATGTGAATTGCGATTTTTAAATGTATTTTTTTTTTAAATGTCTTCTTTTTTTCATTTTTTATATTATATTAAATTTTAATATTTTGATAATAATCATATGTGTTGGACTTTTCAAGAATTTTTTTTTTTAATGTTTGTTCTTAATGCATTAAAGTGTTATTATGAGGGATAATAATTATATGTGTTGAGACTTTTCAAAGAATTCATATGTATTGGATTTCAAAGATTTTTTTTCATACTTGTACTTAATGCATTAAAGTATTATTATGAGGGTAAGACTTGGGGGTTGGGAGAACTTAATAAATGCTAAGATTTGTTTTTTTTTTAAATAAAAAAACCAAGAAATTTACATTGGGAGATTGGAGCTCCCACAAGACTTGGAGTTAAAAACCCCCTTTTGCTTAATATATAGTATAGATTGTAGATTGTGATTTTTAAATTTTTTTTTTTTTAAATGTCTTCTTTTTTTCCTTTTTTATATTATATTAAAGTTTAATATTTTGATAATAATCATATGTGTTGGACTTTTCAAAGAATTAAATGTCTTTTTTTTTATTATTATATTACATTAAAGTTTAATATTTTGATAATAATCATATGTGTTGAACTTTTAAAAAAAAAAATTATGCTTGTTCTTAGTGCATTAAAGTGTTATTATGAGGGATAATAATAATCATATGTGTTGGACTTTTCAAGGAATTAAATGTCTTTTTTTTTATTATATTACATTAAAGTTTAATATTTTGATAATAATCATATGTGTTGGGACTTTTTAAGGAATTCATGTGTTGGATTTCAAAGAATTTTTTATGCTTGTTCTTAATGCATTAAAGTGTTATTATGAGGGTAAGACTTAGGAGTTTGGAGAAGTTAATAAATGTTAAAAAAAAAATTTTAATCAAAAAATCAGGAAATTGAGATTGGGAGATTGGAGATCCCACAAGACTTAGGGTTAAAAACCCCCTTTTTACTTAATATATAGTATAGATAATTATCTATATATGTGAATTGCGATTTTTAAATGTCTTTTTTTTTTTGTTTAAATGTCTTCTTTTTTTTCTTTTTTTATATTATATTAAAGTTTAATATTTTGATAATAACCATATGTGTTGAACTTTTCAAAGAATTAAATGTTTTCTCTTTTTTTTATTATATTATATTAAAGTTTAATATTTTGATAATAATCATATGTGTTGGACTTTTTAAGAAATTTTTTTTATGCTTATTTTTAATGTATTAAAGTGTTATTATGAGAGATAATAATTATATGTGTTGGGACTTTTCAAGTAATTCATATGTGTTGGATTTCAAAAAAAAAATTTATACTTATTCTTAATGTATTAAAGTGTTATTATATAAATGCTAAGTTTTTTTTTTTAATAAAAAAATCAAGAAATGTAGATTGGGAGATTGGAGCTCCCACAATGACACGCCCCATATTTTATTACTCGAATAACCTTACCAATATTTATTAATTAAGTCCATTTACAAAAAACATTTCATCATTTGATGAAATGATGAATAATTAAATATACATATTCCCTCTCGTTATACAACAATGACATTTACATACAAATAAAAGAAATGCTCTGAGACTTACAATAAAAGAGAGGACACTACTTTTTACAAAAAGATAGCACTCAGCCAAACAACAAATGAAGTAGTACAATCCATTTCTACATTACACTTATAAAATGGTAAAACCCATTGTTTGATCTTCAATTCCGAAAAGCATTCCCTGTACACATGTACAGGCAGGAGGTGAGCAAAACTCACCGAGCAATCCCATATTAAAATATTAAAAGATATGCGAGTACAAAAATACTTATAAATTTTCATAAAATTATATCATGTCAAAATCATAAGGTTTTATCACATAATCTCTTAAATCCATTTTATTTAATTAACCACAACCAGTTAACTTAAATAAATAAACATGTTTCAATAATAACATAACATTGAACTAACTACAACAATCATATTAAAAAAAAGAGCCATTGAACAAATTACAATCACATCACATTTTTCCCATAATAAAATAAATAAATGAAAAAAAAAGAATTATTAAACTAACTACAATCACATTAAAAAAAAAATCATTTAACTAATTATAATCACATTTTTCTCTTTGTAATGGTTTATATTTATCTAATTTCAATCATATTAAAAAATCAAAAATAAAATTAAAATAGTAAAAAAAACCATTGAACTAATTTCAACAATCATATTAAAAAAATGAGCCATTGAACAAACTATAATCACATCACATTTTTCCTATAATAAAATAAATAAATGAAAAAAAGAAATATTAAATTAATTACAATCACATTATAAAAAAAAAGAATCATTCAATTAATTATAATTACATTTTTCTTTATGAGGGTTTATATTTATCTAATTTCAATCATATTGAAAAATCAAATTATAATTTTTTATTCACTAGACAAATCACAAATATTTTTATGCGCTATCTAACTATAATATTAAAAAGAAATAAAAGGAAAAGTCAAGAAGGAGAAAATAAAATAAAAACTTCATCGCTTGCATACGTGGTTACTGAAGTTGAAAGTGTAGAAGTGAGAAGTCAAAAAGGAGAAAATAAAAAGGAGACTCACTGCTTGCAATAGGTATGTGAAAAGTTAAAAAGAGTGTGTGTATTGGAGAAGTTATAAAAATTTGGAAGAATTTAATAAGCTAAGTTTTTTTTTTTCAAAAAAAATCAAAAAAAATTAAGAATTTAAGGTTCAGATATTGGAACTTCCACAAAACTTGTGGGTTAGAGATAGATATAAATAAATAGATAGATATAGATATATATATATATACAAATTATTTGTTTTTGAAAAGGTACTGCAGTAATTATGAGAGAAGTCAAAAAGTCTTGTGGGTTGATGGAAGTTAATAAATATGCTGAGGTTAATTTTTTTTTTTTAAAAAAACAAAAAATTAGAAAATTAGGATTGACACATCGAAGCTCCCACAGACCTTGGGGGTTAAAAACCCCCTTTTGCTTAATATATAGTATAGAGTATAGATGAATAGTGCTATTTTGTCAAATTATAGCAATGGTGCTCCAATGGTCACTTGCTATTTTGACAATTCTCAACCAACTTTTCCTCAAAGTTTGTAGGTGTTGTTTAAATATAGATTTTTTTGTGATTTTTTTATTTTTTTTTATTTTTTGTCTTTTATGACCTTTTTTTAACTATTTGTAGAAAAATATATATATTTATATTATTCCCGATTAGACAAACATAAAAAATGAAAAAAAAAATTAAATATAATTCACCTCACCAAAAAATATGTCACTGCAAATATAATTCGCTACATATCACCCCACCAAAAAAACATATCACTAAAAATTAAATATAATTCACCCCACCAAAAAATATATAATTCATCCCACCAAACAACATATCACTAGACAAATATAATTCACCCCACCCAAAAACATAACATTGCTGTTGTTTGTAATTTTATTTTTTTTTAAAGGTAAAATGTAAATGGTCAAGCTTCGGGCCCAACATAGATCCCCATCGTCCACCTACCCTTAACCAACGGTTGAGATTATATCTCTAGAATCATCTTTGTCTTCACCGTCCGTAGCCATTTCTCTTGTCTTCACTCTCCTGCTCACTCTAACTCTCACTATCTTCTTTCCTCACTCTCCTCTATACATGAAGCTTCTCTCTATCTCTCTATCTTATTTTCTCTCTCTCTCTCTCCTCCCTCTTTACTCTCCCTCTGACTCTCCTCCTCTCTTTTCCTCCTACCCTGTAGGAACGTCTCTCTCTCTTGTCTTCACTCTCCTGCTCACTCTAACTCTCACTATCTTCTTCCCTCACTCTCCTCTATACACGAAGCTTCTCTCTATCTCTCTCTATCTTATTTTCTCTCTCTCTCTCTCTCTCTCCCTCTTTACTCTCCTCCGACTCTCCTCTTCTCTTTCCTCCTACCTTGTAGAAACGCTCTCTCTCTCTCTCTCTCTCTCTCACGCCTTCAAACTCGCCTCAAAAGTTTATAACGAGACCGCCAAGAATCCTAGATTACCACAGCCTTCGCATGTAACATAAATAAACGGCTCATGAAGCAAAACAAAGAAACTAATAGTCCAAAGAGCTGTGCATTTATATGAACATACATTTACATGCCAAAACGTTAATTACCCACATTCATTACATAACATGATCTAGTACAACACGTATCATTCAGTTACAACTGTACAACAAAACAAGAGCTCACAAAACGCCTTCCGCCTTCGGCCCCAGCCTGTATACACAAACTCATGGTAGGCTTTCAAAACGGCGGCTCGACTTGAGACTCCGCCTAGGCTTGACTTCTAGAATGCTCACCTATAATACATAAATACAAACAATGAGCTAGAGCTCAGCAAGTAACATTTAAGTAAAGGGGTTAGTGAACGAATTCCAACATTTCATAAAAATCCGTAAAACAGTCAACATATAAGAACATAACCTTTCCAGCGACTAGTGTAACCGGTCCGCATAATCGATTAAACACATACCGAGATCTCAGAACCGGTCATGGGTTTGTCCTTCCATGCCGTCCCCCATGACTAAAGCGCATGGGCCTGCATGTTCTCGCCCCCACGACTGAACTATCTATGGATGCCATACTAGATTTGCAAATAGGACATTCGTTCACAGAAAACATTAACATTTCGAAAACCGTATCATAACATATCACTTTTGAACATACTTTCATAAGAACATATCATTTACAGAAATGTTACTTACAGCGGGTTTCCAAAACCGATGGCACGGTCTTCACAATTTGACCTGCAAACATCAACATTATAACACATTTCTTAACAGTTATCATCATCAAATCATATAATTCATGTTATTCCATTCCTTCATTACATCCTTTCATGTTCATTTCACCTCGTAATCTCATTATCTTAACTTAATTAAGGCTTAAACATGCTAGAAATGCGATGAGGATGTCAAATCATGCCTTGAAACATTTTCTGAAATTTCTGAAAAATAGGTCCCCGCTCGAGCGGCCAAACCCTTCGCCGAGCGATCAGGAATCTGACAGAGATATCGATGCGCGAAATCTCCGCTCGAGCCGCCAAACACCGCCGAAAGTGATCGTGAAAAATCTGGGTTCTTCTTCTAAGCTTCAAACCAACATTCAACCTCCAAAATCATGAAATTCAAGGCTCATACACTTGCAAAACAACTTGATTTAACTATTACCTCTTCAATTCAAAACCCACATGGCTCATAAACAAGATCAAACCCATGAACTAAGATGAAAAACCATGAACATATACATACAAGCTTCATATCTCTAATCCATAGAGGTTCTACCTCAAATTTACCAAATGTGACCATGAATCATCAATTTTCTATCATAGGTATGCTCAAATTACTCTCTTAAACAAGAGATCATGCATGAATCACCTTTACTTCAAGACTTTAGAGAAGTTCCTTACCTTGTTTACTCAAATGGAGAAGATTTAGCTTGCTTTCCCTCTTTCCTTTCTCTTCTTCCCTTTGATCTCTCTCTTTCTCCCGAGCTCTCTCTCTTCTCTCTCTCTCTTTTCTAGATTTTTCTTTCCTCTTTATTGAGTCAAATGAGGTCAAATAAAGTCCCACATCCTTATCTATAAACATATATATCATAAATAAACCATTGTGTCAAAACACTTAAGCCAAACAAGCCTTACGAATCAGACGAAATTCAATCTCTAATTAAATGTCCCAAACGGTTCTAAAAATTCCTAGTATTACATAAACGTGTTCAATTCCATTTTCTGAACCCATTACGGTCATCGATTTCAGTCCCGAAGTTGTAATTCCAACAGATTTTTTGCTAGTTCAAACAGATATTCTTTAATTAATTCATGTAATCACATAAGAAATTATCGATAATTACGCCATACGTTTTGGGGTCATTACACTCTCTCTCTCTCTCTCTCCCTCTCTCTCTTTCTCTCTATGTCTTTGTGTTTGAGCTCAAAAGCAATCAGCACTACCGATTTATCTAAAGTCTCTGATTTGTCTTTTTCTCTCTATATTCAAACCTCTCCAGCCTCTCTCTCTCTCTCAATCTCACTCTCAAACTCTCTCTTCTCAGGTCTCTGCCTCCGATCCGCTTCATCGTCTAACTGCCTCTCTGTCTGGTCCACAAATCACTCCGATCTGTCTCTCTTTCTTTGTCCTGAATCGATCATCGATCACGATCTCCAAAACCACCCGGTTGAAGAAAATGATCAATTCTAGTCAAGTCCTCAAACCCATTCCGTATTTTTCGATTAAATTTGTTTATGAAATTTATATCAATTTGTGAAATTGATTCGAAATTTGCTATGGGATTCAAATTGATTCCCAAATTTCAATTTGTGTGATTCTAAAATTGATTTTCAATTTGTGTGATTCTAAAATTGATTTTCAATTTGTGCGATTCTAAAATTGATTATGAAATTTTGTAACACTCGAAAATAATACATAAAACCCATCATTTTAGACATGCCATGATATAAGAGAAATCAATACCTTTCTATTCATCGAGTAGATTTTACAACAAGATACATGTTAACAACAAAACAAATGCCCTAAGGGCTTACAAATTTTTCAAGTCAACACTTAGTTACAAAAAGAAGAGTACTAACTCTATACAAAAATAAGCCCTTGGCTTGATATACATGCAATACAAACAAAATAATCAAAATAAGAGTCTTCAACTCCCATAACCATCCAAGCTATGTCCTTGGAGGTGGTATGCTACCTGTATCTAAAAATGATGTCCCATATAGGGTGAGCCAACGCCTAGTAGAGATATACTAAACACAATATGAGCAATAACTCAGACATTAGCAATTGATAAATGTTTGACTCACATAAATCAATTCATACACCATTTTTATTACATGACCAATGTGTCCATGTTTTATTTCATTTTCCATTTCTTATCGAATTCACAATTTACAACAACAGCTCAGAACCTGGCCAAAAACTTCAATGAGGCAGTAACTCATATTAAACATTTCCCATTTCACAACAGATAAACATACTAGCTATATCAACACTTCGATAGATAAGCATATGAGCTATATCAACAATTCAACAGATAAGCATATAAGTTATATCAACACTTCCATAGATAAACATATGAGCTCTGTCAACACATCATTAGATAAGCATAAGAGCTGTATCTACAAAGTCCATCCCCTATCTCCTCCCAAACACTATCCGGTTTAGAAGTCTATCCCCTATCTTCCTCTAAATCGTGAAGTACACCCCCTATCTCCTCCTACACACACACAACGTATATACACATAGGTCATATACACAACCAATCAATACATAACGTTAATGTATTCTATTAACCGTCATACTCTATGACACATCCAATCGATTAGTTTTAGTTTGCTTAATCATTATGCATTGTCTACAACAATCAAAACTACCCTCCACCGGTAGCCCAAAGTAATTATTTCTAAACAGATAATAAAAGTTTCAACAGATAAAATATCAATGTTTTCGAAAGAGAGCGATTAATAAATCCAACTCTACCATTTTACAATATAATGAGCCAATTTCATTATTTCCAACTCAATTCCAAATAACAACAATTTTTCCAAATTAATTATACCAATTAATTTATACAACAAATTAGGGTTTTCTACTCCATTTCCCAATACAGACCCAAGAGTCCAAATATCAATAACCAACCACAATATCATTAATTTGAAATCCAAAATACACATTTTAGAATCAAAATAACAAACCCCATTTTATACATTTTGAAACCCTAGATCCCAAAATCAAACCATTTAACAAAGTGCCTAAAAATCTAGGTCAAAACCCATAAGAGTGAGTAGGAATCCCTACCTTAAAAGATGACACCCAACGAAGAAGATGAAGAAAACGAAAGTGCTCCAAATTCCAAATTTCTCGGATCAAAAGATAGCCCTCGACGATCAACAACCTTTTTGTAAAGACCAAAGGTGAGGAAACAACTCCTACTAGATCAATACCTAGAGAGAAGGGAAGGGTTTAGAGAGAGAAACTCTCCAATGGTGTTTCTTGAAAAAGTAAGAGAGAGAAGAGATGTGAAAAGGTGTTTTAAAAAGCCAAAACTCGGAGACTTAAACCCGCCTCGCCGAGCGTGAAACCCCGCCGAGCGTCCACTACGAACTCTAGCTCGAGCGTCCAAACCGCCGCTCGAGCGCCGGATACACGCTCCCAGAACTTTTGCAGAACCAGGTCCCCGCTCAAGCGTCAAACTCCCCACTTGAGCGTCACACACAAACTTCAGCTCGAGCGTCCAAACTCCCGCTCGAGCGTCCAACACTGCAAAGGAAAATACTGGGAGATGGAAAATCACGCTCGAGTGTCAAAACACCCGCTCGAGCGGAGAAGCAACAACAAAGGGCCCGCTCGAGCGTGAAGGCAAAAATCTGGGCAACTACTTTTGGTTTCTAAGCTCAACCAACCTGTTTCAAACCCGCCCAACACAAGCCAAGACTCAAATACAAAGAGTAAATGACGTAAACGAGATATACACAACAACCAACTCCACATAACCTAAGTCCGGATACAACAAATAAAGAAAGGAAACTGGGATCGCTATAACCTCCCCCCCTTAAAGAATTTCGTCCCCGAAATTAAATACAAGTTTTTAAAAACAAGTTTTCTCCATTCCCAACAATATTACAACATAATATTAAACAATCCGACCTATTACCGGTCAATCTCATCTATTTTCTAGAGGCAATTCTCATCATATAACCACCTGTATTATCAACATGCATTCCTTTGAAATTTGACAATTTCATCACATTTTCCATAATTCCATAACACATGCAACATTAATATCACGTTTGCATTTCCACAATATACTCAACATACACAATGTTAAAACAAACTTCCATTTTGAGGCAAGTTCCAAAGCGTACTTCCATAAACCAAAACATTTATAATGTTTTACAACTTAAGACATATTTAATGCTCTTAAAGTTCATTAATATTACAAAACTTCAATACATGATTACACATCAACAAATATGTCCGGATATTTCTCACATTCCCAAGTGGCTTCCTCCACTCCGTGATGCTTCAACAAAACTTTAACCAAGGGAATAGTCTTGCCTCGCAAGACTTGATCCCGCCTATCCAAGACCCGAACCATTCTCTCTTCATACGAGGCATCCTCATCTACCTCCAAATTGGTCCAATCCAACACATGGGATGGATCCGACTCGTACTTCCGAAGTATACTAACATGAAACACGTCATGCACCCCGGACAACTGCGGTGGCAAAACCAAACGCTAAGCAACTTCCCTAACCCTCTCAAGGATCTCGAAGGGACCAATAAACCAAGGGGATAACTTCTCACTCTTCCTAAACCTCATCAAACCTCGCCTCGGTGATATTTTCAAGAAAACATGATCACCCGTCTCAAATGCCAAAGGCCTCCTCCTACGGTCGGCATAACTCTTTTGGCGACTCTGGGCTGTAACAAGCCTCCTACGGATAAGCTCAACTTTCTCTGTCGTCTCTCTAACCAACTCCGGGCCCAACAAAGGTGCATTACCCACCTCGGCGCAACAAACGGGAGACCTACACGGTCGGCCATACAAGGCCTCAAACGGTGCCATACCGATACTAGACTGGAAACTGTTGTTGTAGGCAAACTCCACCAAGGGCAAGTGCCTCTCCCACGTCCCACTAAAATCAAGGACATAACCCCAAAGCATATCCTCAAGGATTTGAATAGTACGCTCGGACTACCCGTCAGTTTAAGGATGATAAGCCATACTAAAGGTCAACTTAGTACCCAAGGCACTCTGCAAACTCTGTCATAACCTGGCAGTAAAACGAGGATCTCTATCTGAGACAATCTTCACTGAGACCCCGTGCAATCTCACTATATCCCGAATATACAAGTCGGAAAGATGATCTACCGAATCTCTCACGCGCATAGGGATGAAGTGGCCGACTTAGTCAACCGGTCTACAACCACCCAAATAGCATCACTACCCCGCTGAGTCCTCGGAAGGCCCACAACGAAGTCCATAGTGACATGTTCCCACTTCCACTCGGCAATAGGCAAGGGTTGTAACAAACTCGCTGGCCTCTGATGCTCGGCCTTCACTTGCTAACAAGTAAGGCACTTAGAAACAAAAACCGCCACATCCTTCTTCATACCCCGCCACCAAAACTGGCGACTCAAATCTCGATACATCTTTGTGCCTCCCGGATGCAGCACAAGGCGTGAATAATGAAACTCTTGGAGCACTTCCTCTCGGCAAGACTCCGGTACAAACAAACGGTCTCGGTATCTAACACTCAGGTCGGGATACACAGACAAAACCTTCTTAACCTTCCCACCGGAGATCTTCTCCCAGAGGGCTTCCACCTCAAGGTCACCTTCATGTGCCTCTAACACTTGAGTCACAAGTGTAGGCTGCGCAACAACAGAAAACAAGGCCACCGCCTCAGCAGATTCACCCAGAAGCAAATCAAACTCACCAAGTGCCCCCAACATCTCCCACTCCCGGATGACTATACAAGCTACATCACTAATGGATTTTCTACTAAGGGCATCGGCCACAACATTAGCCTTTCCCGAGTGGTAGTACAACTCAAAATCGTAGTCCTCAATGAACTCTATCCACCTTCTCTGCCTCAAATTCAAGTCCCTCTGTGTAAACAGGTACTTTAAACTCTTATGGTCCGAGAACACCTCGAACTTCTCACCATATAGGTAATGCCTCCACATCTTCAAGGCAAAGATTACCGCTGCTAACTCTAAGTCATGTGTGGGGTAATTCTTCTCGTGAATTTTCAACTGACGTGAACCATAGGCTACCACTTTCCCCTCTTGCATCAATACACAACCCAAACCCTCTCGTGAAGCATCACAATAAACCGCATATCCTAACCCTCTCTCTGGAATAATCAAGACCGGAGTGGTGGTCAATCTAACCTTCAACTCTTGGAACGGCTTTTCACAAGTCTCACTCCATACAAACTTAACCCCTTTCAGCGTCAACCTAGTCAATGGCGAAGCTAGCCTGGAGAAATCCATCACAAACCGGTGATAATACCCAGCTAATTCCAGAAAACTGCGAGTCTCAAAAACACTCTTAGGCTGTGCCCAATCTTGCACTGCCTTTATCTTGGATGTATCAACAGACACCCCTTCCCCGGATACTGCATGGCCTAAGAACTTGACTTCTCCTAGCCAGAACTCATACTTCCCAAACTTGGCATACAGCTTATTGGCTCTAAGCAACCCAAGCACCACTCTCAAGTGTTCCTCGTGCTCCTTCTCAGAAGGCGAATAAATAAGAATGTCGTCCACGAAAACAACTACAAAACGATCTAAAAATTCCCAAAAGATCCGGTTCATCAAGTCCATAAAGACTGCCGGTGCATTGGTGAGCCCAAACGGCATCACCAGAAACTCATAGTGGCCATACCGCGTACGGAATGCCGTCTTCAGAATATCCTCCTCTCTGACCCTCAATTGGTGGTAACCCGATCTCAAGTCTATCTTAGAGAAACAACGGGAACCCTTCAACTGGTCAAACAGATCATTTATACGAGGCATAGGGTACTTATTCTTGACCGTAGCCCGATTCAACTTCCGGTAGTCGATACAAAGTCTCAAGGCACCATCTTTCTTTTTAGCAAAGAGGGTCGGTGCTCCCCACGGCGAAACACTAGGGCGAACAAAGCCCTTATCCAAAGAACTCCTCGAGTCAATCTTCAACTCACTTAACTCGGCTGGGGCAAAACGATAAGGTGCCATAGAAATCGGCGCCGTGCCGGGCACTAAATCAATGGAGAACTCAATCTTACGGTGAGGTGGCAAACCAATGATATCCTCAGGAAAAACATCCGAATACTCACAAACCACTCTCGGTAATACAATCTGGGTCTCATCACACTCACTACTCAAAAGGCTAGCAAGAAGACCACTAAGCTCACTCTGCCCTCGCGAATCATACACCGGTGGCAACACACTACCAACCCGATCCCTCAAGAAATGAAAACATTCCCTGCTTAAGGTATATACTATGACCCTCTAGCGGTAGCAATCGATAACAGCCTGGTATAACGATGGCCAGTCCATACCCAAAATAATATCAAAGCCCTTCATGGGCATAACTACAAAAGGGAACGGAAGCCGATGATCGGTGACCTCTATATCACAACCTCTACATCCGTGCTTCAAAATCAATTCACCCCCAACAGGTGATACAACACATATAGGAGATGCTAATTGTGCCAACTCCAATTCCAAAATAGATGCAAATGCAGCAGATACAAAGGAATGAGACGCACCCGTATTAATCAATACACTAGCAACCGAGTTGCAAAACAAGAAGGTACCTCTCACAACTGATGGAGCAGGTACTAGATCCTGCGCGGTAATAGTATACACGCGCCCAGTAGGCCCCTGATCCACTTGCTCACCTCTAGGAGCAAAGAAAATCGCCGCACTGATCGGATGACGGCTCCCAGATTGGCCTCGAGGCTTGCAGCATCGAGGTGGCCGATAACTCTGCGTCGCTTAGAACCAAACGCCCGAGTGGCACTCAAGCGTGGCAAAACTCTTCAGTGCCCAGTGACCACATTGATAACAAGACAAAGGCCGCCCTCGCCTCGACTCGATCTGCGGTCTAGTCAAGATGAAGCAACTCTCGACCTCCTCCCTCTGTGGGCAAACCGAAGCCTTGTGGCCCTGCTGACCACACTTGTAACAGGTGAAGTCTCCTTGATTGCCTCTCCCCGAGCCTGCACTCGGCACTGGAAAGGTCGATCTAGCAACACTACCCTGAGACTGCTGAGGGTCAGCACCCCTCTGTCTCCTGCCATCACCCTGACCATCCTGGCTCCTCTTGGAGCCTCTCTGTCCTTCCTCCTCCTGCATCATGATCTCCATATGGGTTGTAGCATCAACCAAGCGCCCATAGTCTCGGATCATTGACCCACCGACTCTCATCTTGAGGCCGCGCCTCAACCTTTTCAAACTCCTCGACAAGGCTTCCTCGGACACCACAAGTTCAAAGTAACTCGACAAGCTAGTAAAAGCAAATTTCATACTCTACCATCAAGAACTCAATCGCAAAAGTGGCAGAATCGATCTCTCACTTCTCTTTGATCTTGGAGATAAGAACTTCTCGAAAGCACCCACAAAGCCTCCCAAGTGCCACCAATACGACCCTTCATGAATTTCCACCATCGACCCAAGATCCTCCTTTGCCGGAAAGATGCCAAGGTCACTTTCAATGCTCTGTCTTCGATGCCAAGCATCTCAAACGTTTTACTCATCTGCTCCAACCACTCATCCGCCTTAAGTGGCTCATTTGGATCCCCAACAAACTCGTTCGGATTAGACCGGAAAAACTCACTCTTCAAGAAGGAAGGCCCTGCATCAACAACCTGGGCCTAGACTTGATTCTCAGCTTTGAGAATGTCCATGGATGCTCTCAATACTCCTGCCATCTCAAGGCTAAGGCGCTGTCACGACCCAAACCCGCCTCAGAGGTTTAAGTCAAGAACCGCCAAGAATCCTTGGATTACCGACGGCCTCTAATGACATTAATATAAAATAAGGGGCTAGCGGAAACAGATACATAAATATAAATGTCCAATGAGCTGTGTTGACTTATATGAAACAGAATATTTTAAAACTTTATTTACATAACCATAAGTCAACCATACATTATATTATACCACACACCTTACAGTATCTTGAGTACAGCCAACATAATTAAAATAAGTCTCATGCATAAACAGACTAAATAAAACTTGATCCCAAGACACTTCGGGAACCTCCACGTGAGGCACAAAGGCTGGCTGACAACAGAAACACAGTCCCCCCTCCCCCCCACAAAACCTTCGGGCTTGCACTCCAGAATGCTCACCTATAATATATATATACAAACAGTGAGCTAAAGCCCAGTGAATAACATTAAGGTAAAGGGGTTAGTGAACGAACTCCGAACATTTTATACGTATAAAACAGATCATAGCATAATCATAGTAATAATAGCATACTCCATAGAACATATCACATATCACATAACGTCTTCCGACTAAAGTAACCGGTTCCGGACACCGATTAAACACATATCACCACAATGAAGTGGCTAACGAGATCTCGTAAATGTTATGGACCCGCATTTTCATGCCGTCCCCCATGACTTGGGACTATCTATGGATGCCATAATAGATTTCAAACATGGGTCTTCGTTCACAGAAACATATCTCATTTCAGAAATCATAGCATATCTTATCTCATTTGGAACATAGTTTCATATAAACGTATCTTTACGATAACGTTACTCACAGTGGTTCCGTAGATGGTCAATCACTTCTCGGACGTTGACCTACAATCACAAAATACATAGCACCAACGAATCTTATCATTACTTATTCATGTGGCCATTAAGGCTTAGCTTACATCACGTTGGTTCATGTTTATTCTTATTACATGGCTTAGAACACACATACCCTTGCAATCTCTTTGTGTGATTCATTCTTATTACAATGCTCAAGTCACATACACACTTGCCATTCAATATCCTGTTACATTCTTTTCTTAGTGTGCGTTTCTAGCCCATAACCTCATTACTATAGCTTAATTAAGGCTTAGGAATGCCTAAGATGCAATGAGGATGTCAAAACATGCCTTGAAACACTTAGACAAAATTTCATAATTTTAAGTCCTCGCTCGAGCGAAGCTTTCCTCGCTCGAGCGAGCATGCAAAAATGTGACTGGTCGCTCGAGCTCACATTCCTTCGCTCGAGCGATCTGTAAATGATGCAAACTTCTGGGAGCATGAAATTTACGCTCGAGCGAACTCTTGGTCGCTCGAGCGGAGAGCACGACCTCAGAGTGGTCGCTCGAGCGAAGATGCAAAATCTGGAATTTCCAGATTGCACCTCCAATTTCAAATTTGACATTCAACCTTTCAAAACTCATTTTTCTGGCCCCAAAATGAAGGAAACACATGAAGACTTATAAAATAACATGGTTTAAGAATTAAAACAAGAAATCATGGCCCAAAAACTTGTCATTTCTTCAAAATCCAACTTAAATCCCAATTTGACCCATGAAATCAACATGGAAGAACTTCTTCCAATTCAAACCTTCCAAAACATGATCAAACTTGGTAATTTGATGAAAAATAAGTTGAATGACCAAAATGTAAGAGAAATTAACACATGCATGGAAGAAATCTTAGATTTCAAACTCAAAACATGGAAATTTATGCATGCATGCATGATTTAGCTCACTACTCAACTCCTCCAACTTAAATCTTGACTTTACACCTCAAATCCTCATGAACCATGCGAGATATTACTGAAATACATAAATGGAGAGATGAAAATTCTACCTTAAACCTTGAATCCCAAGTCTAAAGCTCAAACTTGCACCACCTCTTCAAATCTTCTAAGTTCAAGCAAAAATTCTTGTTGAAACTACTCTTCCTATTTTTCTCTCTCTCTAGCCGGCTCTACACTCTCAAAATGGCTGATCAAAAATGTGCCAAAGGCTTTAATCAAGTCTTCATAAGGTTGTAGAGATAGGCCACTAAGTGGCAATTCGGTAAATAATGAAACTAATGTGTTTTAATATTGTTTAATCCAATTTAATCATACCAAATCACATTTTAATTAAATATGCCATAAGGTTCTAAAAATTCCAAATAACACAATGATATAATCAATTCCGGGTTTGGATGCCGATAAGGCTTTCAATTTACAGTTTTAACCATTAAGCATGGACAGACGATTTAACGGTCAACAGATAGGCGACCAATTATGTTACAAATTACCTATTAATCCCATCATCAATCTTAATCACTTACTTAACATCCTTAATTACCGATTAATAGCTAATCACGGGTCGGGGTTATTACAGCGCCCATGGCCTGCTGACCTGTTGGCTCGGCCACATTGGCCTAGCCAACACCCTCCTGCTGCTCCAGAATGTCATCCGGTATAGGCACCTCCTGCCTCTTAGGCCTACCTCGCCTACCACCACGTCGTCGTCCTGACATCCTAATAAAGGTAACGGAGAACGTTAGCACATTCACAAATGTGCCGAAACTATAACACTCACGTCCTAATGCATGGACAACTGTAATTCACTCCACGTAAGCATATAAACACATAAGCACTTACGAATTTCATTTTCGGATAATGATAGTCTCGAGGCATTGCTAGAGTTCCGGTTAGAAATAGCATTGATCAAGTGCTTTTCCAACAAGACTCACAGAAACCCAAGGATCCAATCAATATCCTAGAAATCAAATCCCATACCCAAGTAGTCATATAAGCATGTTATCACATAAGCATATAACATTACATCTAAGTCTTTAACAAGCGAGACAAACCCATTGTGATACTAATCACTTCCTACGTACCTAAAGTATTCGAACCCGGTACGCTCTGATGCCAAGTTGTAACGCCCTCAAAATAATACATAAAACCCATCATTTTAGACATGCCATGATATAAGAGAAATCAACACCTTTCTATTCATCAGAGTAGATTTTACAATAGTATTACATGTTAACAACAAAAGCAAATGCCCTAAGAGCTTACAGCTTTCCAAGTCAACACTTGGTTACAAAAAGAAGAGTACTAACTTTATAAAAAAATAAGCCCTTGGCTTGATATACATGTAATACAAACAAAATAATCAAAATAAGAGTCTTTTACTCCCATAACCATCCAAGCTATGTCCTTGGAGGTGGCATGCTACATGTACCTGAAAATGATGTCCCATATAAGGTGAGCCAACGCCCAGTAGAGATATACTAAACACAATATGAGCAATAACTAAGACATTAGCAATTGATAAATATTTGACTCACATAAATCAATTCATATACCATTTTCATTACATGACTAATGTGTCCATGTTTTATTTCATTTTCCATTTCTTATCAAATTCACAATTCACAACAACAGCTCAGAACCTGGCCAACAACTTCAATGAGGTAGTAACTCATATTAAACATTTCCCATTTCACAACAGATAAACATACTAGCTGTATCAACACTTCGATAGATAAGCATATGAGCTATATTAACAATTCAACAGATAAGCATATGAGCTATATCAACACTTCGATAGATAAGCATATGAGCTATATCAACAATTCAACAGATAAGCATATGAGCTATATCAACACTTCCATAGATAAGCATATGAGCTCTATCAACACATCATTAGATAAGCATAAGAGCTGTATCTACGGAGTCCATCTCCTATCTCCTCCCAAACACTATCCGGTTTAGAGGTCTATCCCCTATCTTCCCCTAAACCATGGAATACATCATCTATCTCCTCCCACACACACACAACGTATATACACATAGGTCATATATACAACCAATCAATACATAACGTTAATGTATTCTACCAACAGTCATACTTTATGACACATCCAATCGATTAGTTTTAGTTTGCCTAATCATCATGCATTGTCTACAACAATCAAAACTACCCTCCACCGGTAGTCCAAAGTAATTATTTCTAAACAGATAATAAAAGCTTCAATAGATAAAATATCAATGTTTTCAAAAGAGAGCGATTAATAAATCCAACTCTACCATTTTACAATATAATGAGCCAATTTCATTATTACCAACTCAATTCCAAATAACAACAATTTTTCCAAATTAATTATACCAATTAATTTATACAACAAATTAGGATTTTCTATCCCATTACCCAATACAGACCCAAGAGTCCAAATATCAACAACCAACCACAATATCATTAATTTGAAATCCAAAATACACATTTTAGAATCAAAATAACAAACCCCCTTTTATACACTTTGAAACCCTGGATTCCAAAATCAAACCATTTAACAAAGTGCCCAAAAATCTAGGTCAAAACCCATAAGAGTGAGTAGGAATCCCTACCTCAAAAGATGACACTCAACGAAGAAGATGAAGAAAACGAAAATGCTCTAAATTCCAAATTTCTCGGATCAAAAGATAGCTCTCAACGATTAACAACCTTTTTGTAAAGGCCAAAGGTGAGGAAACAACTCCTACTAGATCAATACCTAGAGAAAAGCGAAGGGTTTAGAGAGAGAAGCTCTCCAATGGTGTTTCTTGAAAAAGTAAGAGAGAGAAGAGATGTGAAAAAGTGTTTTAAAAAGCCAAAACTCGGAGATTTAAACCAGTCGCCCCGCTCGAGCGTGGAAACCCCCGCTCGAGCGTCACTCACAGACTCTAGCTCGAGCGTCCAAACCGTTGCTCGAGCACCGGATACACGCTCCCAGAACTTTTGCAAAACCAGGTCCCCGCTCGAGCGTTAAACTCCCCGCTCAAGCATCATACACAAACTTCAGCTCGAGCCTCCAAACTCCCGTTTGAGCGTCCAACACTGCAGAGGAAAATACTAGGAGATAGAAAATCACGCTCGAGCGTCAAAACACCCGCTCGAGCGGAGAAACAACAACGAAGGGCCCGCTTGAGCGTCAAAAGCTCCGCTCGAGCGTGAAGGCAAAAATCTGGGCAACTACTTTTGGTTTCTAAGCTCAACCAACCTGTTTCAAACCTGCCCAACACAACCCAAGACTCTAATACAAAGAGTAAAGGACGTAAACGAGATATACACAACAACCAACTCCACAGAACCTAAGTCCAGATACAACAAATAAAGAAGTGAAACTGGGATTGCTATAAATTTGTTCATATTTATTTTGAAATCCTGAAATTTATTTAAAAATTGATTATGAATTTGTGAGATTTATTGTGAAATTATGAAATTTATTGTGAAATTTGTGAATTTGGCTATATATTTCAAATTTCAGTTTGGTTTTGAAAATTGAAAATTGATTCTGAAATTTGGAAAGTTTTCTACTGTTTCAATTCTGTTTTTTCAACTAAATTTGGAGTCCCAAATCTATTTGTGGCATGTTTAGCAGCTGCTATTCAACCTATCAAATTTAAGAATAAAAATGACATCTGTTATCTTTGACAAGTAGAATATCAGGCTATTGGATATTCCTTTTTTGTCACTCTTGTCAAATTATAATTTTAACAAGTATAGTTTTGACACTATTGCCAAATTATAGTTTTGATGGCTCCATTGAAGATGCTCTAAGGGAGAGCGATGATGGTTCAACTTTTTAGCTGGTAATATTATTTTATACATTGTTTAAATTTAATTTAATTTTATTTATTTATTTTATTTATTTTTTATTTTTTTTGATGATGATATCAAACTAGCCCGCTAAAATCAAAACTTTAAACGCAATATAAAATTAATAATTTAAGAATAAAATAATAATTAATAATAATACACACCAATTATCACTTCACATGTGTCAAGTTCTCTCCCAAAAACTTGACAAAAATACTACAACAAAAATGTTAAAGGTCTCAAAAAAATTTTATCAAAAGTTTTACCAAATGTCTCACATGGGTGTCGGACTCACATGGGACCCACATTGTGTGGGTCCCACACCCATTTGAGACATTTGATAAAAATTTTGATAGAATATTTGGGATCTTTAGCATTACTCAATACTACAATTTCACCAACAAATACCAAATTGGGTGGCAAATGAATTTACCCTAGTAGCACCAAATAATATTCCCAACAAGCCCCAATAAAACAGCTTACCATTCTTCCTCTTGTTCCCTGTTCTGTCATGTCTCTGTAGTTGCAGAGCTCCTTTCTCTCTCCTCTTCCTCTGTAAATATACCTATATATGCACCCCATGTATACATTTCCATCAAACCCTTTTCTTTTCTCTCTCTAAAAGAGAAACAATGAAGAACAGAAACAGTGGGAAAGTCTCTGTAAAGTGGGTTCCTGTTCTCTCCTCTTTTCCTTTTTTCATCGGTATGCTCATCACAAACAGGTCTCTCTCTCTCTCTCTCTCTCTCTCAACTTCTTCTCTAAATTTTGAAGCAATAGGGTTTTGAATTTCGATGGTCACACGTGAAATGTAGATGAAGAAGAAAAACAGAGAAACCTCAAGAAGCTATAAAGATTTGAAATTTGAAATAAAAAGTGAAACAGTTGTAGGGGAATTTGAAATGTAAAGGCTGTGACAAAGTGTTGTAGGCATTTATGTAATAGAATAGTTAGAACAGATGTAGTATACGTATGTTATGCATTTCATGGTTGTTTTGGTGAGATTGAGATTAGTTAGTAGTAGTAGTATTTGGTAGCTGATGTGAATGTGATTTGGGTTTTTCACAGATTGTGGGCTCCATTGGAATCTAATGGTCCAGTGATATCGACGCGTCGACATGATCAAGACGAGTTGCAGATCATATCTGAAGACTGCAAGACTGAGAAGGTCTGTGTGTGTGTGTGTGTGTGTGTGTGTGTGTGTGTGTGTGTGTGTGTGTGTGTTAGACACTGAATTTTTATATATACATTGAATTTATTTGAGTTGTTTTGGTCTATGCTATGTTGAATCATTTCCCAAAAGCACATAAAAACACAAATGTTTAATATTGAATTATTAATATTTTTCTAAATTCAATCTGACAGAAGCCTGGACTAGATGGGAATGTAATGGAGGAGGTTTTCAAAACCCAGAAAGCAATTCAGTGAGTTTCGACTCCTCATTTTCAAAATTCACTGTTTATATGTATGTTATTAATTGAAGTTGGTGTTGGTAATTTGCGTTGTTATGCTAATTTAATTTTTTGGGTGGTCTGATAGAGCACTAGACAAGTCAATTTCAGTGCTCGAAATGGAATTGGCTGCTGCGCGAAGTTCTCAGGAGATGGGTAGGTCTAATGGGTCCAATGCCATCTCTACCCCATCTCACGAGGGCTTGCCAAGAAAGAAGGCATTCGTAGTTATTGGGATAAATACTGCTTTTAGCAGTAGAAAGAGGCGTGATTCTGTTAGGCAGACTTGGATGCCTCGAGGTAATAAATAATAATGTCCTTCCTCAGATGTTAATTTTATGGCTTTGTTTGGTCTTGAATTTTCCTGACTGGATTTTTGGGTTTGAGTAGGGGAGAAGCTTCTTCAATTGGAACAAGAGAAGGGAATTATCATCCGGTTCATGATTGGCCATAGGTAAACCACAAGTCTTCATCTTTTCACAAATAATATTGTTTGAAAACAATAGAAATTCTTGGGCAAAATAATATGTTTTTTTGAAGTTGGATCCTTTGCTTTTGCCTGTTTGGATTTATGAAAAGTCAACTACTTGAGGGATCAGATACAACTAATATGATTGTGGAAAGATGATGGTGAGGTGATCGATGGTAGGCCAGTATAGTTGGAGATCACTGAAGGCAGCCTTAGACAGAGAGAGGGAGGCAGCCGTGTAGGAGAGAGTACTTGAGCTTGCCAAAGGGATGAGGCTTGCCTGTGTCCATGCAAGGGTATAATCACCTTTATTGGAGGGTTGAGCCATGGAGGACAGTTCACCCTATACAAGTTGTTCTCCTTCGTTTGACAATCTGTAGGTTCCAACCACTCACTGCCATGCTCAGATCTTGGGGGATGTATCAGGGGATGACAGTGGGTACGTATGATAAACATGAGAGATCATATCCGAAGATCTGCTGGGGTAGGTATGATATGTTGTCCAACATATCACATATCTCTGTCAAAACCTATCTCTCTATAAGTTTAGTCAAAGTGATTTGGGGGACGAGCTAAGTAGCCATGACGATCCATTGACTCTATCATTCAAACAACAATCCTCTAGTGTTCCCGAGTGAACATCCTAGGTCTTGCTCTTAGCCTAGGTGACAATGTAAGTGACCTCTATGAATTTGATCAAAGTGAACTACTTTGGGGGACGAGCTGAGTAACTGTGATGATCCATTAGCTTACAAACCACAATCCTCTAGTGTTCCCAAATGAACATCCTAGGCCGTGCTCCTAGCCTAGGTGACAAAGTAACAAAACAATTGACCTCTTCTTGGTAAGTTGTTCATTGCTGGCGATAGGGAAGGATGAGCAGACCTCTTGCAGCTGCTCATCAAGGCGATAGAGGTGGGTGAGCTCCCCTTGGTGGCTAGGCCTCATACTTTGGTCTGTGGCATGATGTGATTGGGTCACGTGCCACATTTTGAGGTCGACTCGTGGTTTTTTGAAATGTAGACGTGGGGATGATGTGGCCTTGCCACGTGGCAGAGGTGGAATAGAATCTTAAGAAATATCTATATTTTATAATATTTTGGTCCTATTGCGTGAGAAATGTTGTGTGGTCCATATGCCACATTTTGAAGTTCGAGAAATATTGTGTGAGCTCTATTCATTTTACTGCTGAATCGACAATATCTATAATATTGTTTTGAGAAATAGAAGTTTTTAAAATTTTGTTGGGTAATTTTAGAAAAAGCAGGTCCTTACTCAAAATATATTTGCATTATATAAGGACCTGTGTGCATATGAATGACAAGTATGCTGAATGATGATTGTTTTGATTGGTTCAGTGCAACACTTAACAGCATATTAGATCGAGCTATTGATTCAGAAGATGATCAGCATAAGGACTTCCTCAGGCTGGTAACGATGCACATATGAAATTGCTGCTTATATATGCTACAGTGCTTTCGATATTTCACTGTGATTTTTTCTCAACCTTTGTTCTCATGTTATCTTGCAGGAACACATCGAAGGGTACCATGAATTGCCTGCAAAAACCAAAATTTTCTTCTCCACAGCAGTTGCGAAATGGGATGCTGATTTCTATGTCAAAGTGGATGACGATGTCCATGTCAATTTGGGTATACACTGCCTCTTTGCATTTTCTTTTCTATATGTTTTCCCTTCCTTATCTCACTTTTCCATCCATTAGTGAAAATTTGGGGCCTTTAACCATTGTTCGATTTTGTTTTTTGGGTTCAAAGTTGACAAATAGTGTACAAGCTAGGGGTGCAACTCGGGCAGGTTCGGTCGGGTTAGGAGGTTGTTCAAGCCCAACCCAACTTGTGGTAAGACATGTCCAAGCCCGAATTGTAACCCGAAGTTGTCTGCCCAAACCTGACCTGAGTTAAACCCAAATTGTCCCAGTTGCCCGAATTGCAAATGAATTTTAGTTTTTTTTTTTTTTTTTTTTGGTTGCAGCTACATTATTAAATTATTAAAATTTGACTCTATTTACATTTTTTTATTATAGAAAATCATTAATACCATCAAAACAAATAATTTATATAATGTAAGAGATGCCGCTATAGTAGCCCTTACAATTTATGAGTAAAAATAGAAAAAGTAAGATTTTATATTATTTATATATATAATAATATATATTCAATATGATTTAATAATCTAAATTACTTTAATGTCATGTAATAGCTAATAATTTATATGTATATTTAATATTTTTATATATCTGTATATGTATAATTCAGGTTGTTCGGGTTGTTTGACGTCTTTGCCCAAGCCTGTCCAAATTTAATTTGGGTTTCTGAATTTTTGTCCAAGTCCGTACCAAATTTGAAAATATCTTGTCCAAGCCCTAAAAAAATTCAAGTTGGGTTCGGATTGTTCGGGTTGAGCCCGCCCAAGTTGCACCCTTTGTACAAATACAATTCATCATGTTTTTATATATAAAAGTATGATTACTGATTTCTATGTTAAAGTGGATGACGATGTCCATGCCAATTTGGGTATACACTGCATCTTTGCATTTTCTTTTCTATATGTTTTTCCTTCCTTACTTCACTTTTCCATCCATTAGTGAAAATTTGGGGCCTTTAACCATTGTTCGATTTTGTTTTTTGGGTTCAAAGTTGACAATTAGTGTACAAACACAATTCATCATGTTTTTTACATATAAAAGTATGATTGCTAACCACATTTTTTACTTGACACATAACACTATCTGAACTACTGTTTTTCCTTGAGTGTTTACATTCAACTTTCAAGTAGCAATAACGCATTTCAAGAAAAAACGTGTTTGTCAACCACGTTTTACCTTAGTTTAGGAATAAGTTAAGTTTAATAAGTTAAGTTTGAGTTTTTTTTTTTTAAAAAAAAAAACATAAATGGGTTAGAGAGCAGAAAATTTGGCAATCACTGTCTAAGTCAATTTTGTCACATGTTTGACTTCTGTAGGCATGCTGGCTGCAACTCTTGCTCGTCACCGATCAAAGTCCAGAGTATACATTGGGTGTATGAAATCTGGACCTGTGCTTTCTCAAAAGTAATCCTACAACTTTAATATTGATTAGTCATGTTCCAGCAGTAGTGTTTTTATATGTATATATATTTATAAATTTTTACCCCTTCTGTACTGTTCTCTAGGACCGTTAAGTACCATGAACCAGAGTACTGGAAATTTGGAGAGGTAGGCAACAAATACTTCAGACACGCGACTGGGCAGATTTATGCTATCTCAAAGGATTTGGCAACTTACATCTCAATTAATCAGTAAGGACCTGTTTGGTAATGTTTATTCAGTTTGTTTTCTGTCAAATCTCATTTACTTTATCCTGAAAGTGTTATGAGCTTGTGGGCATTTTCTTATATGGGGAGACAAATATTACGCTTTGTGTGCCTGCATCAACAACAATTTTTAACTTTCAGATTGTGATATTAGTGAAAATGGATATGAATTTATTAAAATAAATAAATGCATAAAGTTAGTCAGAATTGTGACATTTTAGAACTACCAAAATTAACTGATTGCTGATATGGCTTAGAATATTTGGTAAATTAAATTGGACAATCTTCTCACACCATATAATCTTCCTGGTTCTTAGACACGGCTAAAACTCTTGTTGATTGTTTGCAGGCCCATATTGCACAAGTATGCCAATGAAGACGTGTCGCTTGGTTCATGGTTTATTGGTCTTGATGTTGAGCACATTGACGAGCGCAGTATGTGCTGTGGGACTCCACCAGGTACTACTGTCTTTTTATAGTATATTCAACTCAATGGTGTCTTGAAGGGTCTAGTCCCCAAAAACAAAACAAATGGAAGAACAATCGCCCTTGGTCAGGGTATAACTGATTTGGTGCTTGTTCAGTCTCAAAGTTCATTGAGAGATTGCTGTTAAACCAAAATGATTTGGTTCTAAGTGAATGTAAACAAATGACAGGTATATGAAATACCTCAAGTATAAACAATAACCCACAAGCCCAAATCACATATTGGATTATGAGCCTCCAACGAATATATAACGGTACATTCAAATCAACGGGTTGGCTACCAGAGTTATCCCATGACTTATACGAGGCATTGGTGATGATGGCAGTCTTAGGGAGATTGAATCACAAAGAGAGGATTACTCTTCTACATATACAGGATACAGGTTGTAGTATAGTTGTCTACAACCATTTTATCTCCTACAAAATATATCCCATCATTTTAAATACATAGGTCTATCAAATAACTCATGTGGATGCTCCATGGGTTATAGTTCGGATCAGATCTGATACAAATTTCAACAAAAATAGTGTTATGAACTTCTCAAGTAAGTTATTCAAAAAAAATTCCGACATCAATAGAACTGCAGATATGAGGCAGTCCAGTATCATTATCCAATTACTGTGTTGAATGTTTTTAGTTTAGAATCACTTTCTTTTTTTTTGTTGGCATATTGCTTACTTTAAGTGCAGTTTCTCTCGTTAACTTCTATTCATATTACTGCCACATTGCAGATTGTGAGTGGAAGGCACAGGCGGGTAATGTATGCATTGCGTCATTTGATTGGAGCTGTAGCGGAATATGCAAATCGGTGGAGAAAATGAAATTCGTTCACGAAAGGTGTGGTGAAGGGGAGGCCGCTGTCTGGAGTCCTCTGTTCTAAAGTAATTCCGACAGGAGGGTGATTTTTTGACAAACTGGGAGAACTGAAACCATATTTTCATTCAGCTACCTGGAATCTGAGAGAGTTGAGATAGTTCAAGTTCATACATATTTGCCATGACAATGCCTTTGTATGCATAACTATCGAGTTTCAAAGCAAATTTTGGCCCATGAGACACAGAATTGTCTCACAAAAACAATCAATGTGAGAGAAGAAGTTGGGAGGCCCTTCTTTCTTTCTTTTTTCTTTTGTTGGTATCTCCCTTATACACAGTAATTCTTTCAAATTGGCTGGGAATTGTGAAAATGTAATTATTCCAAATATGCACAGTGATTGTTTTGTGTCATACAGAAGTTGCCTGAAATGTTTTAGATTGTGTTTGGTTTAATTTTTAAATTAATTTTGGATTGAAAAATTAAAAAATATGTTTGGTTTACTGCTTTTGAAAATTATTTTCAAATTTTTTTTTTCTCTCTCCTCTTTCCTCTTTCATTCTTTTACATTTTACACATTAATCAATTAATTTTTTTCACATCCATTTACTTAACTACAAAAAAAAAATACAAATCATTTTAAAATTATTTTTATGACTCATAACCAAACAAGTTTTCAATTTTCAAAACATTTTTTAGATACAATAAATTACAAATACACTCTCTGAGATTTGTTTAAAGTACAGATTGTCTCTTGTAATTTGAAAAATTATAAATACCTCATTGTCAGTATTTTTCATTTAATAGAATTAACTAAAAAAATAAAATTCATAATTGTTTTCCTATACAATAATAAAATTACCTAAATTATTAATTGAAACATATTTCTAACATCATTAAAAAACTGTTAATTGATTTGATGATTTATTAATAGAATTGGCGATTTGTTATGAAATTAGAAACCTCAAGTGGTGGAATGTAATTTCTAAAACCACAGGGGACGAGTTGTATTTTAATCAAATTTCAGGGAGTGTATTTGTAATTTACCCTTTTAAATACTTATCTTTTAAAATACAATTCAAAACTCAAAACTCTTTTTAATGATGTTTTATTTTTCATATTATTTTTGTTGAAAAATATCTCCAGTCTTGTGCTTCAAATTTGATTGATCGATACATATTGAAACTTTTTCTTTTTTTGTTGTTGTTGTTGTTGAAGGAATATACATATTGAACTTATTTCATGCCTCATGTGGCATTACACAAGCCAATTTAAGTCATTCATTTGTGTTGACTTATGTAAATCCCACACAAATGAATAACTTGAATTGATTTATAACATTGCCATGTCAATGCCTTTAGGACAATAAATAATTATTGCATAACCACAGTTTGGAAAATAACTCTAAAAAATACAAATTTCTTCCGATATTCACTAGTTTATGAAAAGTAAGAGTTAAAAGTACGTTTGGTATGATAGAATGGACTGAATGAAATATCTATTCTAACTTTATATTTTTTTTCTCCTTATTTGGTATAACTTGTCTAAGTGGGAATAGTCATTCCATTAGAATGGCTATTCAACAAAATGTGGGAAGACTTCCTGAGAGGGCAATTTATACGCAAATTGGGCCGAGCTGGGTATTAGGCCGTTATGGGTCATAGTAAAAGAGGCCGAGTAGAATGGCCCTATGAGTTACTTCGGTTTGGAGAAATAGCCTTGAAGTTACTCCGGTTCGGAGACCGTAATAGTCAGTTCGGTCCACCAAGGTCTTAATTTTACTTCGGTTGGTAAAGCGCTGTTGGTAGTTCGGTTTTCGTTGAATAAGACCGGTCGTGCATTGACACCGGTTTGTCCGTGTTAGTCCGGTTTGGGCACGCTGTAGTTCGGCTCGATTCTCTTATGGTTAGCTCGGTCGTAGCATGGGAAAGCCGAGGTAAGAGATAGGAAGGTAATGGTCGAACTATAGGTTACTCCGGTGGTATAGGAGTTCGGCCATAGTAGAACCATCTCACTTGGTTTATGCAGTGAAGGGTGTGTTGGAGGATAAGCATTATCTTCCAGGAGTATGAATCCTAGGAGGACTCTACGCAAGGAGGAGTAATCCTAGAAGGACTCTACACTTGGAGGAGTAAGAGTCCTACCAGGATTGTGCCACGCGAAACCTATATAAGCTCGCCAATATCACCTTTGGAGAGGTAATGCAACTTTTGCTCCCTGAATACATAGAGCTTTTGCCTACTTGTCTTGCTTACTGACTTAGGCATCGGAGAGGTTTCCGACACACACCCGCCGGCTAGCTCACGTTTGTGTTTTCAGGTGATAGAACGACATCGTACGAGGAACGCAGACTTGATCAACAGGATTATACGAGAAAGTGTATTTCTTTCCCGTACAATTGGCGCCGTCTGTGGGAAATTGCAGACAAGAACAACCTCTTGATCAAGTTTTTCTCGAACATCAATGGCGAACAACGAAGAACTGCCTCAGTCCGCCATTGACGGACAAACTCCAGAATGACGTACAAGGCGCGAAGGCCTACCTTTGGTCCCTCCCATGGCGAACCTGGAACCACAAAGGCAGAATTCCAGGAGGGATACGAGGGGACGAAGGAGGAATAGCAGCCCTCATCCCTCTCGTTCGCAAAGCCCAGAAAGACAAAGGCGCAAAGTTGATCCTCAAATTCTGGAGGATCGCGTCAGAGAGCAAGACTCGATCCGTGTAAGATGGCGGCGGACATAGAGTCTCTGGCGCCAGATGAAAGGAAAAAAGTGGCGGCAGGAGAGGCGCAACAAGAAGCGCCCTCGCCACTCGAGAGGGTCGTGGTAGAATTCTACACCCTCTCAACCAGAGGGCAAGCCTCGGGACAGGCGACACGCGATCCGTATCTTCCGGGACTCGTCCTCCAGTCCGAGAGGGACGAGGCCCGAGAGGTCATACCTATTGGCCCTCACATACGCATCATACGAGGTCCAGACAGACCGAATTACCTAGGTCGTCCGACCTAAGGTCCATGTTGGAAGAAAAGGCACGATGGAAGGAGGACGCCAGGACGCGCGATCCCCACAGGGTTCCTGCCTTACAGCGATTGGCTCCTCGGACGCATGGAAGCGTCGAGGTTGGAATGCCAAGACCGCACTTGGCATACGAACCGGCGGATAAGGCATTGGCAAGGCTGCAGACCTCACCATTCGTCCCAGAGATTGAGAACGCGCCCCTTCCGTCAGGCTTCCTACAACCCAAATTCACGACGTATGAAGGAAAGACGGACCCTTACACCCACTTGAGCCACTTTCGCCAGGTTATGGCTGTATACCGGCGGAATGAGGCGTTGATGTGTATCCTATTCCCTTCAAGCCTCGGCGACCTAGGCTTGACTTGGTTTGAGAAGCTTCCAGAGGGCAGCATAGCCTCCTGGGCGCAATTGGCAGAGGCGTTTGTAACACGGTTCAGAACGAACACAAAGACCCCGGTGGAGATCGACCAGCTACTCTCCATCGACATGGGCGATAAGGAGACTCTGAGGTCATACAACAGTCGCTACTGGGAGACATTCAACCAGATTGGGGACTGCCCAACCAACCTCGCCATTGCGCAATACAAAAGAGGTCTTCCAGTCGGGAACAGACTGAGGGACTCTATCACCATGGCGCCACCCCTCACCATGGAGGCCCTGATGGAGAGAGTGCATCAGCACATCAGGGTAGAAGAGGATGGCGCTCGTGCCAAGGCAAAAATGGGCACAACCTCGACACCAGAGAAGAAGACCTCAGCAAAGGTCAATACTGTAGATCGCCAAAACCGAAACGGACGAGGCAGGCGAGACAATGGCGAGGACCAGGATAAGAGATGGCTAAGAGTCCGCACCGCCATAACCACGGTATTCAAGAAGCCGATCTACCGTATACTTAGCGAGATTCGAGACGAGCCTTTTGTCAAGTGGCCTGCCAAGTTAGGCGAGGCCCAGAAGGACTATGATGACAGATCCAGATGCACCTACCACAAGGAAAAGGGGCACCGAACTGAGAAGCCTGCGCCATTGAGGCGAGATCTGGAAGAGTTGGTGGCGGCCACGGATAAATACATAGAGGAGGCGCGGCCAACCTCAGATCACATCAAACCTAACGGATGCCGATGGACGCCCGCCACAAGGCGTCATCAACGTAATTCATGGAGTCTTTGAACCGAGGCGCGTATCGAACTCGGAGGTTCAATCAAAAAGCGAGCACTTAAGAGAAGTACTAAGTGCCCAACCATCGTCAAAAGAGGAGGACGAAGCTACAAACGCGTCATGACTTTTTCGGATAAAGACTTGGGCATGTAATATATTGCCCACACAATGATGCCTTGTCGTCACTCTCGAGTCAAGGATTTTGACGTCAAGCGGATTCGATTGACCAAGGTAGTTCGTGTGAAATCATGTACTATGAAACTTTCAAGCAACTCAAGTCAAGACAAGGACTTAGCCCCGCCGTATCCTTTGATTGGATTCAATTCTATGGGAGTGGCGATCGGCAAAATCATCCTTCCATCGGTATGGAAGTGTGGCCAAAGCAAGTGGAGTTACGGTGTCAAGGTCCCTCCACCTACAACATCATCTTAGGCGAGAACATGGTCAAGCGCCATGCTCGGTGGCATCCTCCTACCACCAAGTGATGAGGTTCCCCAACGACACCGGAGTAATAGAGGAGGTTTATGGGGATCAGATCATGTCGAAACAATGCTTTGTGACAAGAACTGGAAGCTAGCGGGTATGTTCATTCGGTGGAAGAACCGAGGGTAACGAACCATTCGCAGACGCGTCGGCAAAGCAAAGAAGCCGGTGGAAGACTTGGTGGAAGTCGGGATAGATGAAAAGAACCGGACAAGTTCTTTTCGCTTGGTTCATCGTTGTCAGTATTTGAGAGGCTAGAGGTCTTGGAATTTTGACCTCTAACATCGAAGTGTTTGCTCGACCCCATCGACATGCCGAGCATTGATCCCAACTTCATCGCCACCAACTCAACGTCCACCCATCTGCCAGGCCAGTCATTCAGCGCACTCGCAGATCGGCACTCCACCACGCCGAGATAGTGGCAGAAGAAGTTGGAAACTTGTTGGAAGCAGGGGCAATCAGAGAGGTGCACTACCCCAGGTGGATCTCCAACACAGTCGTAGTGCCAAAGAAGAATGGGAAGTGGCGCGTCTGCGTCGACTATAAAACTGTCAACAAAGCATGCCCCAAGGATAGCTTCCCCCTACCAAGGATAGATCAATTGGTGGACCTAACAGCTGGTCACAGCAGGCTTAGCTTCCTTGACGCATACAGAGGCTACCACCAGATCGCAATGCATGAACCAGACCAGGAGGTTACATCCTTCACCACTCCAAGAGGACTATACTGTTACAAGGTCATGCCCTTTGGCCTAAAGAACGCAGGGGCGACATTCCAGAGGATGGTCACCAAGATGTTCGAGCCATTGTTAGGCAAAACAATGGAGGCTTACATCGATGATATGGTGGTCAAGAGCAAGGATGAGAGTGACCATCTCAAGGACCTGAGTGAGATGTTCGAGATCCTGAAAAAGCATAAGTTACGACTCAACGCGTCGAAGTGTGCTTTCGGAGTAGGATCAGGCAAATTCTTAGGCTTCTTGGTGACCAACCGAGGTATAGAAGCAGATCCTTCTCAGATCAAAGCAATTCAGGAGTTAGAAAGGCCTAACTCAGTGAAAGAAGTGCAGCACCTCACCGGCATGGCAGCAGCACTTAACCGATTCATCAGCCGGTCTTCAGACAGATTGCGTCCATTCTTTCAGTCATTAAAAGCTAAGTTTGAGTGGGACGAAGAATGCAACCAAGCTCTGGAAAGTTTGAAGGAATACATGTCTTCTCCACCACTACTTGTCACCCCCGTACCCGGAGAAGAACTCTTCCTCTACTTGGCGATATCTCGACGCGATAAGTCAAAGTGTTGGTTCGAGCAGAAGGACTCCAACATCTACCCATCTTCTATGTCAGCAAGACATTACTGGGAGCCGAAACGAGGTACTTGCCTCTAGAGAAGCTAGCACTGGCCTTAATGATGGCATCCAGGAAATTGGCGCACTACTTTCACGCCCACACCATTGTCGTCCTCACAGCTTTTCCACTAAAAGCTCTGTTTGAGAGGGCCAACTTTTCCGGGCGAATTTTGAAGTGGGCAGTGGAGTTAGGACAATATGATGTGAAGTTCCGACCCAGAACCGCAGTTAAGGCCCAACCTTTGGCAGACTTCGTCGCAGAGTTCACTCCTGGGAGCCACCAAGTCTGCCCAATCGACCTGACTGACATAACCAAACTAGGGATGGAGATTGACGCCGGAATAGCGCAACCCCTAGTACAGGCTACTCAGTCAGAACCCAAGGCAGACCAGAGTAGAGAGGGCGAAGAGGAAGCCAACCTTACTACACCAAGTCAAAATTCACTAGCGACTAATGACTTGGGCCCATCAGAAGACAAGGGGCAGACTGCAATTACGGACTCTAAAGAAGACACAAGCATGGAAAACCCCAAGGCATCGTCCGACCCCTCCACTTGTTGGAAGTTGTTCGTTGGGGAGATGTGGAAGCTCTTTGTGGATGGGGCATCCAACCGACATGGAGCAGGACTTGGCATAGTCCTCATCTCTCGACGGCCTAGTAGTGGAACAGCGATCAACCTTGGCTTCCCAAAGATCAAACAATGAAGCCCAGTCTGGCGCTTCTTGGGACTCAAGTCGGCCTACATGAAGGCCACCGAACTCATGGTCTACAGTGACACACAGTTGGTGATGAATCAGATTTTTGGCGACTACGAAGCAAAAGGACGAGAATGGCTAAGTACCAAGAGCTAGTCGAACCGAGATCAAGAAGTTCAAGTGGTGAGGATAGAACAGTTGGCGGGGAGGAGAATAGTAGAGCAGACGAACTAGCGAGCCGCCTCAATGGCGAATAGCTCCATCCCACATCCTCTATTGATCGACTATCCGCCTGCACCAAGTATTGAAGACCCGTGGTCAAGAGGTATGTTGTGCGGAGTTAGGTCCTTCTTGGATGGATCCCATCATCTTGTTCTGAAGACGGCACTCTACCAGAAGATAAGAAAGAAGCCAACAGAATAAGAACCAAGTCGCAACGATTTTGGCTCTCTCCATCCTTGGCATTATACAAGAAGTCGTTCTCAGGACCTTACTTAAAATGTGTCCACCCCAGCAAGGTAGAAGCATTCTTGTTTGAAATACACGAAGGGGTTTGTGGCAGCCATCAAGGAGGAAGATCATTGGCATACCGAGCTATTTCACAAGGGTATTGGTGGCCATACATGCAAGCGGATTCGGAGAAGTATGTCAAAAAATGCGAAAAGTGTCAGAAGTTTGCACATCAAATACATCAACCTACCAGAGAACTCCTACCTCTCACTAGTCCATGGCCTTTCGCAATGTGGGGCTTAGACATAGTGGGACCACTCCCAACAGCACCAGGCAACAGGAAGTTCTTTCTTGCGGCAACAGACTACTTCACAAAGTGGGTGGAAGCAGAAGCCTTGGCGTCAATCAAGGAAAAAGATGTGAAGAAGTTTGTCTGGCAGAACATCATTACTCGCTTTGGCATACCGAAGCATCGATTTCGATTCAAGACTCAGTTTGATGGCGAAATTTTGAAGCTTTTGTGAAGAGTACAAGATAGAGTTCTACAACTCACAACCGCATATCCCCAAGCAAATGGTCGGCGAGGCGTCAAACAAGGTAGTCTTGGACGGATTGAAGAAAAGGTTGGAAAAAGCCAAAGGCAAGTGGGCGTAAGAGCTCCCTCATGTTTTATGGGCTTACCGCACACCTCGACGATCAGGGAGAAACACCATTCTCCTTAGCATATGGCATGGAAGCGGTCATCCCATTAGAAGTTGGCCTTCCTACAATTCGAGCAAAATTTTGATCCGGACACGAATGGGAAGCCATCACGTTAGAACTTGACTTGGCAGAAGAAAGAAGAGAAAAGGCATTAGTTCACATCGCCTCCTACCAGCAAGAATTGTCCAGGAAATACAACAAAACAGTACATCCAAGGCAGTTCAAGATCGGCGATTGGGTACTACGCAAAGTTATGGGCAACACATTGGTCCCAGGAGATGGCAAGTTAGGGCCTAACTGGGAAGGTCCTTACAAAGTGGTCGGATTAGCGGGCAAAGGGGCATACCACTTGGAAGATGAGGACGGCACAACAATTCCTAGGCCATGGAACACTGCCAATCTTAAGTTATTTTATTTTTAGCTTTTTTTTTTTTTTTTTAAAGTATGTGTAATTTTTTACTTTCAATAAAAACAAATCGATTCTTTTTTAGCATATTTGTTTCTAGTAGAAAGTAACTTTTTGTAAGCTAATAGCATTGTAACCATAGTTGGCCGGATTAAACCAACTATGACCCCTCCTAAGCCCAGGATAAGGATCCAGGCTATAGGACGTTTGGTCGGAATAACCAAACACTATATTCTAGGTTGGCTGGAAAAACCAACTTAGAGGTTGGCTAGATTAAACCAACACTCTGTACTCTTCAGCCGAAGTATGGGCATGGCTGAAGAGTGGTTGGCTGGATTAAACCAACTCTCTGTACTCTTCAGCCGAAGTATGGGCATGGCTGAAGAGTGGTTGGCTGGATTAAACCAACTCTCTGTACTCTTCAGCCGAAGAATAGGCATGGCTGAAGACTGGTTGGCTGGATTAAACCAACTCTTTGTACTCTTCAGCCGAAGTATGTTATATCGGCTGAAGAGTGGTTGGCTGGATTAAACCAACTCTCTGTACTCTTCAGCCGAAGTATGTTATATCGGCTGAAGAGTGGTTGGCTAGATTAAACCAACTCTCTGTACTCTTCAGCCGAAGTATGTTATATCGGCTGAAGAGTGGTTATGGATTAAACCAACTCTCTGTACTCTTCACCGAAGTATGGGCATGGTCAAGCTTTGGTTGGTGGATTAAACTAACTCTTGGTACTCTTCAGCCGAAGTAAGTTATATCGGCTGAAGAGTGGTTGGCTGGATTAAACCAACTCTTTATACTCTTCAGCCGAAGTATGTTATAACGGCTGAAGAGTGGTTGGCTAGTGAGTTAGATAGTTAACCAAGATCACAATTTGGGCATATAAAGGTATGGAAAATTCATTACAAGTACAGGCAGACATTCACAACCGAAACGAGAGTCGATGATTTTTTCATTAAAGATCAAACCAAGTACAATTGTGGGGCTGTAGCCCGGTTACAAGAGAGTTCAAGACAAAAGAAAGAAAAAAGTACAAGTTCAATCAAACAGATTATCTATCTCGGCATCCAGATCGGCCCCAAGGTCAGCACTTACTCCGGCATTTGCTGTTAGAGTAGTCTCGGTTGGAAGTTCGGGCGCCGCATTTTCAACTATTGGATCCAACCGAGCTGATTGATCGCCGGCTTGCTCTTGGATGGCCGGAGTCTCAGTTGCTTCTTCTTCATCATCATCTTCCTCATCAGATGAACCAAGAAACTGGTTCTGGATCTCGTCAGCATATTCCTTCAGCGAAGCCGGAATAAAGTACTCGGGAGCATTGTAGACCTCGGTTTCGGGTCCACAACCGAGCTTCTCCACGGCACTTCGCCAGCCACACTTGAAGAATAAATCCTTCGCAGCTTCGCATTGCAAAGTGTAGCCGGCTTCGGCTTCTTTGAAGCCTTCCTTAGATGCATCTTCGATCTTTTTTTCTAACTCCGTTATTTCGGCGTTCTTCTTGGTTTCAAGAGTCGCCATCTCCCAGTAATATTTATCTTTCGTCTCGGTCACGGCCCGCTGTTTGTCACTATCAGCCGAGGCAACCAATCCGGTCAGACGCGCTACCTCGGCCTCTAGTTCGGCCGACCTTTGCTTCGGCCCCTTTATTGCGTGCCTTGTTGTTTTGCGAAGTTCCATTATTTGCTTATGGGCAATGGTGTTCTTTTGAATGGCCTGCAAAAGGAGAGTTCCTTGTTAGCCGAGCTAAGAGTTGGAAAAAATTAGACTGATCAAAGAAAAAAAACAGTCCTGCTTACCAAAATCATGGACTTGGTGGATGACCGGATGGCCTTCAGCTCGGTGTTTAGCTGCTTACTGTGGTGCTCCATGTCTTTGGGAAGACAAACACCCCTGGCCAGGTTGAAGGCCAGTAGGTGATCCTTGTCAGCAACAACGGAGTCACCTTCGTCGATATCTCGGTTGTTGAAGACGTAGGGTGGAGCCCATTTGTTGTTCGGCGCAGCTCGGTCAGATGATTCCGGTTGAAGGTTGAGTTCGGGGCTCGATGGAAGGATGGGGTCAACCTCATCAACCAAACGCTGCTCGGTCTCAGTAGTCCGGGCGCGTTTAGCTCGGCGTGAGGAGGATGGCTGTTGTGAGGGAAGAGCTACCACGGCTTCTGTGGTTTGGTGAGTTGGTGGCACTTCGGCCCTTGTGGTGGCGGTAAGCATGGCCTTCATCCTGTTCTTCTTCGCCATCTCTTGTTCGGCTGTTAGGGGAACAAGGACAATCTCTGGCAAGGTTGGGTCCGGTTCTGGTGGGTCTTCAAGGAGGAAGTCAGTCACCCTTGCTTTGCGGCGACCGGAGTAGCGATAAGTCGGTTCGAAGTCGAGGAGTTTAGCCCAACTTCTCTCGAACTTCGCGGTCTTGTGGAGAACACCGAAGTTGGGGTGGCCGTACTGGGAATAGAGGAAAGTGAATCAGAAAACAAAAGGCGTTAGTTCGGTTATAGAGAGGAAAACCGAGATAAATAAAATTAAGGAATGCAACCGAAGTATGGATACCAGGCTCTCCTTTCTTCCCGTTTATTCTTCGGCCGGGGATCTGGGCCTGAAAGTCTTCAAAATTTCCAGAAACCCAAAAAAAGTCGTCGTCGTTTAAGTCCTTATCCGGTGTATGTTTTATTATTTTTTCTCGGCCACGGCGTATTCTCAAGTAATAACACCAGCCTTCATTCTTTGAGCCTATTGAGTATTGGTGTAGTATTTCGGCTAAACCGAGGTTGAGACCGGTTTGTTGGTTTAATGCGGCTATGCCCATTATTATTCGGTATGTGTTGGTAGACAGTTGGGTGGGGCATAGTCTGGTTTGTCTTAAAAATTCACATATCAAGGGCTGGACTGGGAATCTGAGTCCGGTTTCTATAATTGATTGGAGGGTAAAGGGGACAAAGCCTTTGTTGCCCCAAGGATCTATGCCTTGTTCGGCTAGGACCAGGTTTACATCGGCTGGGATTTGGTAGTCCTTTCTGAAATCATCCAATCCTCCTGGGGTTTCTACAAGGACTCTATACTTGCCCATTTTACCTATAAATTAAGTATAAGTTATCTCAGTTGAAAAAAGTGTGCTCAGTAGCTCGGCTGAGCGCAGGGGCGTGCCTGGCAACCTAAGTCTGCAAAGTGGAAAAACAAGGTGTTAAGCATAGATCATCGACCGTGCTATAAAAAAACAAAACAAGGAAAGGCAGTTTTACTTCGGCTAGATTGTTTGCTGGGGGATCTACCTCGGTTTCAAAGAGGAGCGTGTTATCTCGGTTTTTGCAAGGCGTTGGGTTAGCTCGGTTCTACTTTTGGTTTTGCTATTCCGGCTGAATGTCAAGGGCGACTTCGAGTTCGGTTTAACCGAGAATGCCGCATGACCCAAGTTTTAGCTCGAAAAGCTAAGGTTTCCAGTTCAGTGGGTTTTTATTTCGGCTATTGTGGATTAGTTGGTGACCTATTGAAATTACATTGTTGTGCACAAGTGATAGTTCGGTTTCAGTTTACCTATATCTTTACGTACATCACAAACAGTACTCTAGTTCGGTTGAAGCATGTACAAAGATCAAAAAGGTGTTCTACTAGCTAAATCAGTATGTTCAAGGTGTTCTTGTGAAGTTCTTCAGACAGTACAAATACAGTAGAAGAAAAACGAAGTGTTTTGCAAAAACACACAGCATAGTCTACCATGGATCAAAAGCGCAAGTAAAAACAGAGAAACAAGAATGGATTCATGTACTTACCAGAGAAAAAACTGGAAGATTGAAGCAGCAGCAAAGGAAGACACGAGCTTCAGAGGCAGCAGAGAGAGAGAAGATGAACAGAGGTTAGTGTGATTCAAAAATGAAGGGTTCTTTTGGTAAAAAGGGAGAAAGAGCGGGACTGTTCAAATTTTTCGAAGTACGAGGGCGGCACGACAGCTATGGATGGCCAATAGGGGCTTGCCACGTGTCATTGGAATGTGGAACGCTTCAGTCGCTGTGATTGAAGAGACGTTTGACCGTACGTATTTAGCTCGGCTTAAGCTTAGCTCGGCTAGAGAAGCTAAAAAGGTTTTCAGCTTGGCCGGAGTAGCTAAAGGTTTGTAGCTCGGCTGGGTAAGCCAAAACTTTAGTTCGGTTCGTAAACCAGTAATCCCAATCATGCTTTGCAGATGGAATTAAGGGGCAATTGAGAGGGCAATTTATACGCAAATTGGGCCGAGCTGGGTATTGGGCCGTTATGGGTCATAGTAAAAGAGGCCGAGTAGAATGGCCCTATGAGTTACTTCGGTTTGGAGAAATGGCCTTGAAGTTACTCCGGTTCGGAGACCGTAATAGCCACTTCGGTTGGTAAAGCGCTGTTGGTAGTTCGGTTTTCGTTGAATAAGACCGGTCGTGCATTGACACCGGTTTGTCCGTGTTAGTCCGGTTTGGGCACGCTGTAGTTCGGCTCGATTCTCTTATGGTTAGCTCGGTCGTAGCATGGGAAAGCCGAGGTAAGAGATAGGAAGGTAATGGTCGAACTATAGGTTACTCCGGTGGTATAGGAGTTCGGCCATAGTAGAACCATCTCACTTGGTTTATGCAGTGAAGGGTGTGTTGGAGGATAAGCATTATCTTCCAGGAGTATGAATCCTAGGAGGACTTTACGCAAGAAGGAGTAATCCTAGAAGGACTCTACACTTTGAGGAGTAAGAGTCCTACCAGGATTGTGCCACGCGAAACCTATATAAGCTCGCCAATATCACATTTGGAGAGATAATGCAACTTTTGCTCCCTGAATACATAGAGCTTTTGCCTACTTGTCTTGCTTACTGACTTAGGCATCGGAGAGGTTTCCGGCACACACCCGCCGGCTAGCTCACATTTGTGTTTTCAGGTGATAGAACGACATCGTACGAGGAACGCAGACTTGATCAACAGGATTATACGAGAAAGTGTATTTCTTTCCCGTACACTTCCTATTCCTTCCTCTAACTTAAGGAATGGTCATTCCATTCTATCATGGAATTTTATTATTATATTTTTTATTGGCACTTAAAAAAAATATTATTATTTAGTTACTACCACCATTCCATTCAACTATCATCTACTCCACCAGTCTACTGCCACCGTCCCCACCTTATTGCCACCACTACCACCACCACCGCCCCCACCACAGTTGCCGCCACAACCACCACACCACCGTACTACCGATGTCACCATTACCGCCACAACCACAACCACTACATTACATCCACAACCATAAAACCACCACTATTGCCATCGTTAGAATCACTACTCTACTACCACCACTCCCACAACCACCACAGCCTCTACCGCCACAACCACTACCTTACCACCACTACTACTACCTTCATAAACATCACACCACTACTATCACCATTGCGAGAACCATCACTCTAGTTGGCCATTGACACCACCACCACCACTACTACTACCAGTACCATCATCACAACCACAACACCTTCTTATCCACCACCACTATGGCCACAACAACCTACTATCGCCACCACCGATGTTGGCGCCGCCACTACCACCACTAATACTACAACTCACACCATCACTTCCACAACTATCAACATTATCATGATCTATATAAAATTTTAATTTATTTGTTACTAACTTGTTAAAAAAAATTAATAAAAATTTATTCCATTCTATAAGTTTAATAGATATAACCAAACATGAGAATGAGAATTATCATCTTATTCCTTTGTCATTCCATGTTCTCAACCAAACAATGAAGTGAGAATGAACATTCCATTCTATTCAACTTGGTATTCCATTCTCCCTTTATTTCATTCTATGGTAAATTAATCTAAAATTCTTAAAAATACAAGTAGTTAATGCATTAATTTAAGCAAATAATTGTTGTATTTTTATGGATTTGAAATTATTTTTCACACTTATTATTTTTTTGATATTTCCCCTTTTATGAAATCCAAAAATAAATAAATAAATAAACCGAAAACGAAAACAATAACAAATAAACTCATAATACATATTCCACACTGTTATTTAAATACTGGCTTTAGGAAGGTGAGTTAAATTCAATACAAACAGGTTAACAAACAGGTTAAATGCAAAAGTTACAAAGAATTTAAATATACGCAGACTAGCAACAGGAAATGTTGAACTATTTTAATATCTTTTATTTTTATTTTTTTTTATATGATCTTTTGTCTTATTCATGAATCTTATTTTGTCTTGTTTATAAATCTCCACATTAATTTGATTTTTTTTGATGAATGGAAATTCATTTGTTTTTGGTGACTTTTTATTTTGTTCATGAATGGAGATTAATTGGAAGGTCATGCGGTTGGTGGTGAGTTAATGGTCATTATTTTTTTTTTTTGTATAGTTTGTAAGTCCTGGTGACCTATAAATAGTTCATCTCATTTACTCTTTTCTACACTAATTATTTTTTTGTACTTGAGAGATTACTAGCCAAAGAAGGGTATTTTTTCTTGGTGGAGCTTTGGGTTCACCATCTTGTGTAGAGTTGGTCTGAACCATACGACAAGTGGTCGGACTATTGTATCGTAAAGGGGACAAGTCATAGTTTGGTGACTACAGCATCAGTATTTGGGTTCTTCCTACCGCAGTGGACTTAATCTCCTTAAAGAAAACGGGATATCCGTGTTTCAGCCTGATCTATTTGTATCTTATTTTCTTTGTATTATTTATCAATAAAATATAATTATTCTAGTATTTTCACCAACAATTTTAAAGAGATCAAACATGAAACAAATACTAGAAAAAATCAATGGTAGAATTAGAGATCTCAACAAGCCTTTTAAGTTCAAGGAAGTTTATTTTAAGAGGTGGAAAGGAAAAGTTTTTTTTTTCCCTCAGCCTTTTGAAAGTTGCTTATATTCTTACCGAGAATACCCAAACAAAATCCCAACTGAAGAGATGAATGATGAAGACTACGAGACACATAAAGCAAAAGTGGCTTCTTATAATACAGATGAGTATAAATGTTATTTTTATCTCTTAAATTTCCTTTCTGATTAATTTTATAATTATTACTATGACACCACTTACACTTTGTCTTCTATTAATTTTGGCATGCTCGCTTGTGTTATATTAATAATAAATATGTGAGAATCATGATTAGTTTATGATTAATTCTTAAAGTGACAAAAAATTTTGAGAAATATGAAGTTTGCAGTAAAGTAAAAATTACCAAGAGGCCTCATAAAAGTGTTGAGAAAAATACCGAATTGTTAGAATTATTTCATACTGATTTGTGTGAGTTTGAAAGAATTTTAACTCGTAGTGGTATCCGATATTTTATCACTTTTATTGATATTTTTTCAAAATACACAAACGTATATTTATTAAAAAATAAAAGTGATACTTTTGAGAAATTTAAAGAATTCCTTCTTGAAATGGAAAATCAATTCGCTAAAAAAAAAAAAAAAAAAAAGGTTAAAAGAGTTAGAAGTGATAGAGGTCGAGAGTATGAATCTCTAGGATTCAACTCTTTTGTTCAGTCATTGAAAATGATTCATGAGACTACTTCACTATATTCACTTTCATCTAATGGCGTAGCTGGAAAAAAAAATAGAATATTAATTGACTTGACGAATGCTATACTTATTTATTCAAGTGCTCTCTTAAATCTTTGGGTCGAGGCTATTTTGACAACTTGCCATGTGATAAATAAAGTGCCACACAAAAAGACTAAAATTGTACCTTATGAGTTGTGGCGGGAGCATAAACCAAATCTAGGTTATTTGAGGATTTGGGGTTGTTTAGCTTTTGTAAGGCTTGCAGATCCTAAACAACCTAAATTGGGTGAACGAGCTACCACTTGTACTTTTCTTAGGTGTGCATTGCATAGTACATCTTATAGATTTTTTAATATGAAAAATAATATTATTTTTTAATCAGGTGATACTATTTTTCATGAAAATAAATTTCCTTTCAAATCTAGAAATAGTGGGGGTCAAATAATTTCTGAAAATATTTTATCCATGCCTAGCTCTTCTACTCTATCTTAAATTTTTCAAGAACAAGAAAATTTTCAAATCCAACCAAGAAGGAGTAAATGAGCTAGAGTTGAAAATTTTTTTGACTTTGATTATTATCTTTACAATGTGGAAGAAATTCCTCTTATGGTGCAAGAAGCTTTATCATCACCTGATACTATTTTCTGGAGAGGTTGTAAATGATGAGATAGATTCACTAATTTCAAATAAAACATGGAAACTAGTAGATTTATCTCTAGATTATAAAACTATTGGGTGTAAATGAGTATTTCGTAAAAAACTTAAACTTGATGGAAATTATAGATAAATATAAAGCAATGCTTGTAGCTAAAGGTTTTAAGCAACAAGTTGATCTTGATTTCTTTGATACTTTTTCTCCGGTTACTAAAATTACATCCATTAGACTATTGATAGCAATTGCTACAATTCATGATTTAAAAATTCATCAAATGGATGTGAAAATAATATTTTTAAATGGAGATTTAGATGAGGAGATTTACATAGACCAACCCGAGGGCTTTGTGGAGTCTGGCCAAGAAAGCAAGGTGTGGAAGCTAATTAAATCCCTTTATGGTTTAAAACAAACTCCTAAATAATGGCATAAGAAATTTGATTCTTGCATGCTTGAGAATGGCTATAAGACTAATGAATGTGATAAGTGCATATATTATAAAACTTATGAAAATACACATGTGATTATTAACCTATATGTAGATGATCTACTTATCTTTAACTCTAATTTGCATATTATAAATGAGATTAAAAATATACTTAATAGTTACTTTGATATGAAAGATCTTGGTAAAGCCAATTTTATTTTGGGAATTAAAATTACCAAAACTAATGATGGCCTTTTTCTTGATCAGTTGCATTATGTTGAGAAAATTTTAAAGAAATATAATTTTCTAGACTGTAAACATGTTGCTACTCCTTTTGGTGCAAGCATACATTTATCTGTTGTAACAAATAAAAAAGAAGTGATTAATCAAAAGGAATATGCTAGCATGATTGGTAGTTTGAGATATGCTACTGACTGTATTAGACTTGATATTGCATATGCTGTTGGAGTACTTAGTAGATTTACTGGCAAGTACAACAATGGAAAGAATTATGAGATATATTTTTAGTACCAAAAAATTATGGTTTGTTTTATAACCAGTATTTTGCGGTACTTGAGGGATATAGTGATGTCAATTGGAACACTTTGTTAGGTGATTCTCTCTCTACCTCGGGTTTTATTTTTATCTTTGGTGGTGGTGCTATATGTTGGAAACCTAAAAAACAGACTATAATTGCTAATTTTACAATGGAAGCTGAACTTATAGCGTTAGCTTCAACATGTGCAGAAGCGAATTGGTTGAGAGATTTGTTACATGAAATCCTTTTTGGGAAAAACAAATTCCTCCTGTGTTAATTCGTTGTGATAACACTGCTGCTATTGATAGAGTGAACAACTATTTTTATAATAGTAAATCCAGACCTATTCGAAGGAAACACAGTAATGTGAGATCCTATTTGAGTAATGATACCATAACTATGAATTATGTAAAATCTTGTGATAATCTTGTGGATCCGTTAACCAAGGCCTTGGCGAGAGATAGGATCTAGAATACATCGAGGGGATGTGTTTGAAGCCTATAAAATCATAAACCATGTATGAGGACACCTAACCTAGGGACCAGAGATCCCGTAACTAGGTTCAATGGGAAGAACGAATCATATGGTCGTTGTAAAAATGTATACCTTAATATTTTGGTATCCATCCGTATGATGTAAGTACATTTGTCTTGTAATATTGGAGGTTGAGTTTTTATACTCTTAATGAAATTCTGTAACTCTTGTTGAGTGGGGTATGTAAATTATAAGAATATCCTTGATAGATTTCACCTATGTGAGCATGAAAGTGGGGCCGCTTTCTATGAGAATAAGGCTTATTCTCAAATATGCTCATGAAAACTAGGATAGACACAAAGCCATAATGTGCTGACTATTAAAAGTTCATGTCAACACCTGGATTATTATGTGTGAGCAGTAATTCTTTATTTCTCCTAAGTAGTCATAGTTCAAATCTGAAATCACTACTGACTTTGGAGTAGAGGTTGCTGTTTCACTAATGGAGGTTCAATGCAGAGCACACCTTCATAATGCATACTAGTCTATCTTTGTTTGATAATCTCTCTTGTCCTTGTTGATATTAAAATGAGTGGGAGATTGTTGGACCATTTTAATATCTTTTATTTTTTATTTTTTTTATATGACCTTTTGTCTTGTTTATAAATCTCATTTTGTTTAGTGAATGAAAATTCATTTGTTTTTGGTGACCTTTTATTTTGTTTATGAATGGAGATTAGTTGAAAGGTCATGGGGTTGATGGTGCGTAAATGGTCTATATTTTTTTTTTTGGTATAATTTGTAAGTCTTAGTGGCTTATAAATAATTCATCTCATCTACTCTTTTCTACACCAACTATTTTTTTATACTTGAGAGATTATTAGTCAAAGAATGGTGTTTTTTCTTGGTGGAGCTTTTGGTTCACCATCTTGTACAGAGTTAGTTTGAACCATACGACAAGTGGTCAAACTGTTATATCCTGGAAGAGACAAAGCATAGTTTGGTGACTGTTGCATTAGTATTTGTGTTCTTCTTACCGTAGTGGGCTTAATCTCCTTGAAAAAAAAGAGATATCTGTGCCTTAGCCTAATTTATTTATATCTCATTTTCTTTATATTATTTATCAATAAAATATAATTCTTCTAGTATTTTCATCAACGGGAAAAAAAAAATAAAACCCCAAAAAAGTTGCAAAGAACGAACAACACAACTAAGAGCACCAAAATTCATGAACCAGATACAAAATGTATAATAAACTTTTCAAAATGAATGCACAAACAAATCGTGTGCCATATTATCCATGTATGTGGGTTCTATATTCGATTTTGTGATTGATTTCTATCTTTTATAAACCATTGAAACAAAATAGCAAAATGGCCAACTATAGGACAATTTTTATAACAATATCAGTAATGGTGGGAAATGGCAAATCACAAGACTTGGCTCTTTCAACAACTTAGCATACTAAAAATATATATATATATATATAATAAAAATCAGTATTCAGATATATAAAATGAATTAAAAAACTCCAATTAATACATCGGTGTAATAAATCTACACATCAGCAACTGTCAATACATGTATAACTTAAAAACAGAGCACCAGCGAGCCAATAACTTTCATCTAGTTTATACAACCTAGAAGCTGAATACATAAAAATACAAAGGTTTTAGACCATCAACTCTGCTCTTTATAGGGAGTCCATATCAATTTGCAGACATCTACCTCAAGTCCACCACGGCCTGCGGCTTTCAAATGACGATCCAAGACCTTTGGATCCGCACAAATTACATGCTGCCCTTTTCGATACTGGATCAATTCCAAGCCCTGAAGGGTGTTCAAGATATCCTCCGCCTTAATGGCTGTCATGTCACTAAGCTCCTGCAGGGAGAGCAAGTATTTGCAGAGGCCATGTTAGAGACAATATAGAACAGATGTGTTGGGAAAGGAGCGGGAGAGAGATAATAATATAAATAGAAGCAATCAATCGCACAATTAGAATTTTTCTAAAATGCCCATATATTTTCCTTCCATAGCCATCTGAAAGACAAGAATACCTCTCGAGTAATAAGATACAGAGAACTTTAATGGAGCAATTGAACTATTAAACTTTGGACAACTTCAGCACACATTCCAACATGTACCTTAATAGATATGTTGCCCTTGTGCTTTTTCAAAATGTCTAGAAGAACCCGTGTCCAGTACCCTCTGTAGCTTAGCAGCCCCAGGTCCGAAAGGGGTCTTTCAGGTGTTCCAACTTTACCTTCTTTCTTGGAAAGCTCATAAGCTGCATCATGTTTGAAATGACAATAGCAATTATTATTCACTTAAAAATCAATAACAAAGACAGATCAGTAGTAGCACTGAATTATGCCCCAACCTCTCCTGACTGATATCAGTTGGTGGTTACTCCAAATTAGACTTTTTTTCAAAAAATTTCAAGAAACTTTTCACTTTTAGACAGACTTGAAAAGTTTTAAAATAAAAATAAATAAAAATAAAAAAAATAAAAAAAAAATTGAAAATTGAAAAAAAATCCACTAAAGACAAAAGAAAAACTAAAACAGTTAAATTTTTTTGGTATGTTTTTTGGATTTTTTTCAAAAATTCTTAGATTCTTCTAGACTAGACAGACCTAAAAAGTAAATAATTGACACATTTACAAAATTCATTAAAGACAAAAGTTTGAAAAAATGCAACTTTTTTAACTAATGCCAAACAGTTGAGCAGTGAGCACCCCAATAACCAGGCATTAACATTGCACTAGTGGTGTCAGTAGACTCAAATCCTTCTACCAATATGGATACAACCTTTGGTCATGTCAGCCTAGTAAGTTAAGGGAGATAATGAGGAAAGATGTGAAAACAAATTGGCCCTAATTAAAATCCTGTCAATTTCTTGCTGAGGGCTTTCTCAAGTCTATAAGGTAAGTTCTATAAACTACATCTTGTGGAGTACAATTGACTCCATCCAACATTTCTATTTTACTCCCATAATTTAGGAAGGGAAAATGCATAAGACTCCTAAAATGTTACCACTAAATTTACCCCCAATGACATGGACTGTTCTATGTCAGTTGCTGATTTGTTTATGAATCAACCAACTAGGACCTAACCCTGCCACGTCAGTGTAGGCAAATTTAGGGGTCTCTAGCATTACTTTAGCAAGAGACACCAGTGAGCTATGTACTAACTCAAATAATCTTGAATTAGATTCGATTTTGAAAACATTGACCAAAAGCTTCAAACTCATACATTCCCAACTAAGATTGAATAAGAAAAATCACAAAGTTGGAGGGGATGGGGTCTATTAATATTCTGCACTATTTATACTGAACACAAAGAAAGAGGAATTGTTATGCTTAGTTCAGTCCCCATTAGATGAGGTGTGGGAGGGGTAGATTGGGCACAGACCTAACCTGTGGCATAATTTGCACAAAATAGCTGCCCTCTAGTTCAAAAGCCACAACCTCACGGTTCTATAAATTAAAAAATAAAAGACACAGAAATTAAACAGGAGAGCTTACAAAATGCAATTAGGAACTTTCCATAGCCTTTCCTCTGATAGGGAGGAAGAGTCAGAATGCAGGCCAAGTTATAGGACTCCTCTGAATGCTTTTCCTGCACCATTGGATGACAAAGCATGGTAAGAGACATTAAATTTCAACATAATTTAAACATTAATCTTCAGGAATTTAAACATTTATCATAAACTGCCTTCAGCTTTTCAAAAGTCAAAAACTCACTTGTGGCTGTAAGTTGACAGATACAGCCTACCTGCCCAAAGTTTATTTCACATACAAATACAACAATAGAATACTCCAGAACATAAATTCTAAATCTGTCTGTCATCTCAATTGGAGGCTACCCAGTGGAATGCACCCTTCTGAAGGACATTAGTTAAAAAATTGTGTCTGTCCTTGTGTATATGTCTACCTCTATGTCTGTGACTCATAACTCGCGCCAGCAAACATGTAGTAAGAAACTTAAGTGCGACATTAATAGGAAGGGGCAGGGAACCAACACAAACAAAGAAACAAACAAGTTGAACCACTTTAGGCACTATCTGCTTGATGATATGGTGTTAACACACACACAAAAGAAAATGGGAAAAAAAGAAAAAAGGGATCTAAATGTAATGACATTGACTATTAGCACCAAACAAAACGGTTTATACTTCTCTTACAAGAGCCATTATCAAAATTTACATTTCCCATGCAGGGCTCTCCTGTCCAAACCACCAGATATGATCCAAAACGCTGAATCTACATTATTTTACCACTACGCTTGCCTTTGTTTGATAGAAGTTCTTCACAATAGACTGTACTATATAATTATAATATGAAAAATCATGCCAAGTTGTTAGACTTGCGCCAGAATTATGCTCTTGTGTGTGCTTATTAAACACAGAGTGGCATTTGCAAGTATATATACATATCAATATGCAGTTGTGTGATTCAATAAGAGGACAGATGACTCCCATTTCAGGTCCACTTTAACACAAACCAGAGGCCTTGACTTCACTAATCCCCAAACCAAAAATCAAATGGGTGAACTACAACGCAATTTAGCATAAGAAGATAGATCAATTTTCAATTTTGATTCATTTTTACTAACACAACCCATGTTAAAGAAACTACCAATAGCACAGATTCACCAAAAGATTATTAATCATTCACACATAACAAATTCATTGTGCATGCCAGTAAACAGTGTGAGACCTACATGACATGCTAAATTAAACATTATTTTAGAAACTTTCAGTTCCCAAAAAATAAATTCAAATAAATATAGCAGGACAGCATTAAGGGAAGGGGGATTTCAAAGAAACTCTCAAACAAAAACAATTACCTTAGAAAAGTAGCCAACCATGTGGCATCCCCGATCGTCACATTCACAAAGCACGTAAAACAGAAACAGGTCAACGTCATAATACAGTGTCTTGTGATCCAGGAACAATTTCGCCAAATAGCAAAGATTTTGTCCATAAACCTTGTTCTTTTTGCCATCAATCTGTTTAATTTCAAGACATTATAACTCAGAAAAGCTAACTGAACTGTAGAGACCATGCCCATGCAATTGTAATAAATTTCCATTTAATGTGTGAAATACAATATGAAAAGAAGATATTGAAAACTGTGAAGCAAACTCTCACATTGCCTGGGTACAAAGGGCATGTGCAGGGTATAAAGGGGATGTGCAGGGTGTAAGTGTAGCAAAGTCTAACCAAGACCGTGTCACGTGGTATCAGAGCTAGATGTACCGTAGGGATGGGTAGCCTGTGTTTCGCAGGCCCTGCATGCTATGCGTGAGAGAGGATGTTAAGCAAAGTCTCACATCACCTACGTACAAAGGAGATGTGCAGTGTATAAGCGTGAGCGTAACCTCATTTCACAAGCTAACTTTTGGAGTTAAGTTCTTCGCAAGACCATGTTACAAAGCATAAATCTACATTTCGAAACCAAGCTAAAACTACATACTACAATTTTGAAGTTTCATCAAATTAAACAATGACAGGGTATGCAAACCTTGACCATGATGAGATTAAATAAGAAACAGGAAGCTAAGCCCAAAAAATAACGAAAAGAAATAATAATTGGAGGGCATGAGAGCATACCTCAAACATTGACAGGGTACCACTTCGATATATCTCATCACCAGGGGGATGCTTGAGATCGCATTTCCTCTTCAGACACAAGGCAAAAATTAGAAAATAAATATAGCTCCCATTAGATATTTCTTTCTTGACAGGAAATGCCATAAAAGCTTAAGATGACCTTATAGGGTGGGAAAAAAAGAATCTAAAAATTAACAAAGGATTGTCAAAGAATAAAATCTGAGGATTGGAAAGTAAAAAGTTTCACCTCTAATTCAACATCGTACATGAAATTTTCAGACCTCTATACAATAGCAGAACATGAAAAACAAAAAAATGTACATGTAAAACATATATACAAGTTTGCCTAAAAGAATATTTAATACCTAAATACAGCAATTATCAAAATAATTGAAATTCTTTCCACAATTAAATCCCCTTTAGCCAAAAGCAAGAACAGCAATCCCAATGATTTGTGTTTGACTCAAACTGCCTGGAAAACTGTAACTTCTTTTTTTTTTGGATAAATAATCAAAATTTATTAGAAAAGCATCAAGAGGATGCAAAGAATACAAAGAATATAAAACCCACTTAGGCCCCAAACAAAACTAATTAATCAAGTCCTCCACAAAATCTATAAAAGCCAGAACATCTGGGTCAACTGAAACCGTAACCCAACCATGTAACACCATAAGAAGCCGGCTCTCTAACCATGGAATTGAATGAGACACCTTGGAAAACTGTAATTCTTAACATATTGTTATAGATAGAACAAAGCCTTTGAGACCCTCGAAACAAGCAGATAACTCCACTATTCACAACTTCATTTTACTACTTTGGTATCGTTTGAGAACAGGCTTTTTTAGTAACTTTTTGACTTTTTGGCTAAAATATAATGTAAAAAAAACTAGTATGTTTGGGATGACTTTTTGATTTTTTACGAAAAAAATGTGCAAAAAGTAGAGAGAAAAGGGAATCTTTGACTTTTTGGTATAGGTTGTTGGCTTTTTGATTTTTTAAGTGATTTTTTGGCTAAAATCACCACTTGCCAAATGAACTATAAGTATGTGACAAATTTGAAGTACATGATGTTTAAATCCCCACATATATGAACCTATCTGATACATATTGGACACAGACCTCATCCATACACCCCATATCTATGTCATATTGACAGTAAGAATCCATGCAGCACAAAATACTACCCAACGTAAGAGGTTATGTGTTAAGGATATAAGCATCACATAGGATGAGAGGGTGTCTCCTATAAGGAAGAAGAAACAAGGTAGATGAAATCAAAGGGAAGCATTTACATTTTGCAGGCACATAGGTAACTTTATGCATGCAAATACTTGACGACAACATCCTGCAAAAATTAACATACTAGTCTACAGGTTCAACACTGCTTTTCTTTCTCATTACAAATATTCTATGCCACAATCTGAATTGGAGAAAGCAATGCCAGATAGAAAAAAATTGAGGCAAAGCTCACCATATGCCTCTGAAGCTGTTCTTTGCGCTTCATGAAAGTGAGGCAAAACTCACAAAAGTACAGCTGCAAAGAGTCATTGTATTCTGGTGGAAAGGGAGAGAAGTACCATGTCTCAATCTCATATCTTCCAAGCTCTATAGTTGCTATATTCTTAACTTTGGTGAATTCTTCATGTTCACGCAAGCTGGCAGCATCAAGCTCCTCATGGCCCTGCACAGTTGAAAATAACATCTTCAGATTATCATTTATTGAAACCTCAAGACAACAACAAAATAAAACTGAAAAAGGAAGCAAAAGCATGTGACTTAAGTCAATTCTCTATTAACATAAAATTATCAGATATTACTTGGTTCAAATCCAATTAATTTATGTGGGGGCCGAGATTCGGAAGTCGTAGAGATTCCGGATAGTCGAATCTGGGGGAGTCGAGATTCGAAGCACTTGGCCATTGGCTCGAAAGCTCAAATCCAACCCTACTCGGCCAAATAACCGATTAAGCCAGGGGCCGAGTGAAGATCGGTCCGTTATAAAATATGCCGAATATGAGGTGGGGGATGGACCTAATCTCGAGGCCCAAAGAAGAAAAGATATAAATAAAAGAGACATCAGCCAGAAGGAGGTATGTAAGAATTATTGTGCTTAACTTAGAATACAAGCATTCTTGAGTGTAGAGACTGATTTGTCTGTCGGAGTGCTAATTCCGGCACTCCCGACCGGAGCGTTTATTCCTTTTCAAGTGACTATCAGTGGATCTCAAGCGCTTCCCAGGATCAAAAGAGTATTTCCAAACCAATTCTTCACAATTGACGCTGTCTGTGGGAATACTCAAGCACATCCATGGCGAGCGTAACGGAAGATCCTCCGACAGTCACTGTCGACCCTATATGGCAAGATGAAACCACTCCAACAAACATGCTTGGAACAAAGACTATTGCCGCAAGACGTGCCTTGAATTTCGCCTCACCCTCGACTTCGGAGCACGAAGCAATGCAAGCGCTCCTGGAACAAGCAAAGCAAAACGCACAAAGATTAAAGCACATGATTGCAGAGAACAAACATCTCCGTCAGGATTTGGCCTTGGAGGTGGCGAAGTCCAAACAAGCTGCATACCAAGGCCCGGAACGACCCGACAGGGCAGCTGGTCGACGATCTCGAGCCCAACAACAAGATACTGATAGCAACTCCGACTCATTATCCTCGGAGCCCAAGAAGGAGGGACGATCTAAAATTTTCAGTACTTCTGAAGAGAGTCCCCGTACAAGGCGTAAGCGAAGAAGAAACAGCTCGGATGACGATCGACACGATCCTTTTGTACGACGGATTGCAAAGGCAGCACTACCCAAGAAATTCAAAGCACCGTCATTCACCCTGTACGACGGTAAATTGGTACAAGATGGCCGGCTACAACCGTACGTCCGAAAAGGCAACCCAACCAAAGCAATAGCCTTGGCACAGGATTCACATTCGCTCCACGTAATCCACATGATATACAGCCTGCCAATATCATCGGCGGTGCACGCGATTCAGTCAAAGTCTAACCCTCAAGAGCAACTCACTACGGCTAAACGGCCCCATGAAGCCGAGATTATCACTTTTGATGATTCGAATTTGGCCGGAATAACACTGCCCCACATTGATACCTTGGTAATTGAGTTACGCGTAAACCGATTCACAGTTGAACGCGTACTCATCGATCCAGGGAGTACATCGGAGATTATGTACTACAAGACATTCACCAAACTTGGCTTCTCCGAATTGAATCTCTCTCTGGCCCCTTATCCACTTTTCAGCATCAATGCCAATCCAGAGTACCCGTTGGGGAAAATCAGACTTCCCGTTCGAGCAAGTTCCCGAACAGTGGATGTGGGATTCTTGGTCGTCAAGCTGCCATCGCTGTACAATCTCATCATAGGGCGATCATGATTGCATACTATGCGAGCCGTGCCCAGCACCTATCATCAGCTACTCCGCTTCCCGACAGAACGCGGTATTGAGCAAATCTGTGGCTCCCAGAAATCGGCGCAAGCATGTTATCTCCTTGCTGAGAAAACGCCAAAGTAACTACAGGTGAATTCCATTGAGTTGCCGGATCTAGAAAGCCTCGACGACATTGGGCGGGCCCCAAACGAAAAGGCAACGGAAGACTTAGCACGAGTTTAAATCAATAGAAGTCCAGACAAGTTCTTCATGGTCGGCGCCTCCTTGAATCAGGCCGACAGACAGCAGCTAATATCTTTCCTGCTCAACAACCTCGATGTCTTTGTATGGACTCCGTACGAGATGTCGGGTATAGATCCGTCAGTTTCACAGCACCATTTGAATGTCGATCCTAAGTGTAAGCCAATCATTCAGAAAAACCGGCAGTCAGCCGCAGAGCACACTGCCGCCGTTGTTGAGGAAGTTGACAGGCTGCTTGACGCCGGAGCAATTAGAGAGGTGACCTACCCTACATGGCTCTCTAATACAGTAGTGGTGAAGAAGAAAAATAGGACTTGGTGCCTATAAAGGTTATCATCAAATCGTTATGCATCCGGAGGACCAAGAGAAAACTGCATTCCTCACCCCAAGAGGAACCTATTGCTATTAGGTAATGCCTTTTGGGTTGAAGAATGCAGAGGCAACCTACCAGAGACTGGTCACCACCATGTTCAAGGAGAAACTCAGCAAAACTATGGAAGTGTACATTGACGATATGGTGGTCAAATCCAAAGAAGAGCAAAATCATATAGCCGATCTGGAAGAGACATTCAGCATCCTACGCAAATATGGAATGAAGTTAAACGCTTCCAAATGTGCGTTTGGTATCGGCTCTGGCAAATTCTTGGGCTACATTGTCAACCACAGAGGAATCGAAGCCAACCCAAGGCAAATCACAGCAATCCTGGAGCACGGCTCCCCTCGTTCAGTAAAGGAGGTTCAAAAGTTAATGGGGATGGCTGCCGCACTCAACAGGTTTATCAGCCGGTCCACAGATCGCTGCCGACAATTCTTTCATACACTATGGCAAGACAAGGCCTTTGAATGGTCCACCGAGTGTGAAGCCGCTTTCAACGGCCTGAAGACCTACCTCCGCTCAATACCACTCCTGACAACACCCTCTGCTGGCGACCCGCTCATTTTGTACTTGGCAGTTTCTGACCAAGCCGTCAGCGCCGTATTGATAAAGGAAGAGCTGGGGGAGCAGCGGCCAGTGTATTATGTGAGTAAGGCAATGGTTGACGCCGAAACACGCTACCTTCCGCTGGAAAAGCTCATCCTAGCCCTAGTTATGGCGGCAAGGAAGCTCATGCATTACTTCCAGGGGCATAGCATTGGGGTGCTAACAGATTATCCCCTCCAATCGGTACTACGCAGTACGGAAGCATCTGGACGTGTTTCAAAGTGGGCTCTGGAACTTGGCCAATACGATATTCAGTTTCTACCTAGAACCTCAATCAAGGGACAGGTGCTTGCCGACTTTATCGCCGAATTCACTGGGGGCCTCGCCGACTTCAAGTCCGATGTCGCCGACTTCAAGTCAGATGAAATTCGTCCGAAACTAAACTAGAGGATTTATGTTGGGGACATTTGGCAGTTGTATTGTGATGGATCGTCCAATTAGCGGGGCAGTGGAGCCGGAGTTGTAATCATGACCCCCGACGGCGCAATAATTAAGCAGGCCGTCAAGCTCGTCTTCGAAGCATCAAATAACGAAGCCGAATACGAAGCCCTTTTAGCTGGTTTGCGGAATGCGCACATTCTGGGTGCTCGGCGTCTACTTGTGTTTTGCGACTCAAAACTGGTGATCAATCAGCTAAAGGGGGAGTACGCGGCAAGAAACGACCGTATGGCGACCTACATGAAAACGGCCAACTCCCTGCTGGCAAAATTTGACCATCATGAATTGAACCAAATAACACGTGATCAGAACACCCATACAGATGCCTTGGCTTGCCTAGCCTCCGCAATCAACTCAAAGATAAAACGAACCATCGAAGTAGGATTCATCTCAGAGCCAAGCATTGGCCCTCCGAAGGAAGTCCAAATCAACGTTATAGAATCTGCACCAAGTTGGATGGATCCCATTGTTGCATTCCTATCTTCTGAATAACTCCCAGAGGATAAGAAAGAAGCACATAAGCTACAAAACAAGGCCATGCGATACTACTTGGATCCGCAAGGAAGGCTTTATAAAAAGTCACTCATTGGCCCATATTTGGAATGTGTGCACCCGAACAAAGTCGGGGAGCTTCTGACTGAGATACACGAAGGCAGTTGTGGTGCCCATTCTGGCGGACGCTCTTTGGCACATCGAGCTATAACGCAGGGGTATTATTGGTCGACAATGAGAGTGGACGCCGAGTGTTATGCAAAAAAGTGTGAACAGTGCCAGAAATTCTCCCCATTAAACCATCTGCCTGCTGAAGAGTTGAACTCTATCACCAGTCCTTGGCCGTTCGCCCAGTGGGGGCTTGATATCGTAGGACCATTGCCGAGGGCCCCAGGGAACAAGCGATACCTGATCGTCGCAACAGATTACTTCACGAAATGAGTCGAAGCGGAGGCATTAACACACATTCGAGATGCTGACGTTAAGCGCTTTGTGTGAAGGAACATCATAACACGATTTGGCATTCCCAGAGCTCTTATTTCAGACAACGGTACCCAGTTTGATTATGGCGTATACTGAGAGTTGTGCAGCAAATATGGTATTCCGCCTTACTTTTCTACGCCGGCTTACCTCCAAAGCAATGGCCAAGCCGAAGCCTCTAACAAATCCATCTTGGACGGCATCAAGAAGAAGGTAGAGAAAGCCAAAGGCAAATGGGTCGAAGAATTGCCGAGTGTACTGTGGGCTCATCGAACTACACCGAGAAGATCGACTGGAGAAACGCCGTTTGCCTTATGCTTTGGAACCCAGGCAATCTTACCCCTGGAGATCGGCCACCCAACACAAGTCGCAAGTTTTTGATATGGGCCGAAACGACATGATGCTGGCTTTGGATTTGATTCTAATCGAAGAATGAAGAGACCGAGCCCTTCGTCCATGGCACGGTACCAGAAGCAGCTGGCAAAGTCGTATAATCAACGCGTTCACCAAGCCGCCACACACCAGAGAGTTGGTCTCAAGAAGGTGCTCCACCGACAGAAATCGGCCAATGGAAAATTGGGTCCTAACTGGGACGGCCCCTATCAGATCGATTCGATCGCTGGAGTAGGGGCATATCGGCTCAAAGACATGTCAGGAAAGAGTCTGCCACGACCTTGGAATTCCACGCACTTATGCAAATTTTATCATTAACCCGACTTGTAGGACATGATGCTTGTTCCGAACTGTTCGCCATGTACATCTCTTTTTCTATAATACAAAGATTCCCATTCACCTACCACAGAATCTAGTTCAGAGATGTTCCGATTAAAGCCTCCAGATTCGGAGCCCCATCGGCGAATGACGTCTTTAGGCCGCTAAAGTCTCCAGATTCGGAGCGCCCTTCGTGGATATCACAATTGGCCAGATAAAGCCTCCGGATTCGGAGCCCCATCGGCAAATGACGTCTTTGGGCAGCTAAAGTCTCCGAATTCGGAGCACCCTTCATGGATATCACGATTGGCCGAATAAAGCCTCCGGATTCGGAACGCCCTTCGTGGATATCACGATTGGCCAGATAAAGTCTCCGGATTCGGAGCCCCATCGACGAGTGACGTCTTTGGGCCGCTAAAGTCTCTGGATTCGGAGCGCCCTTCATGGATATCACGATTGGCCGAATAAAGCCTCCGGATTCGGAGCGCCTTTCGTGGATATCACGATTGACCGAATAAAGCCTCCGGATTCGGAGCGCCATTCGTGGATATCACGATTGGCCAGATAAAGTCTCTGGATTCAGAGCCCCATCAGCAAATGACGTCTTTGGGCCACTAAAGTCTCCGGATTCGGAGCGCCCTTCGTGGATATCACGATTGGCCAGATAAAGTCTCCGAATTCGGAGCCCCATCGACGAGTGACGTCTTTGGGCTGCTATAATCTCCAGATTCATAGTGCTCTTCGTGGAAATCACGATTGGCCGAATAAAGCCTCCGAATTCGGAACGCCCTTCGTAGATATCACGATTGGCCAAATAAAGTCTCCGGATCGGAGCCCCATCGGCAAATGACGTCTTTGGGCTGATTAAGCCTTCAGGTCGTGCGTAACACAATGATGTCGATTAAATCAGGCCGATCAATGTTCATTTACTCGTCTGAAATATGTTTATTCAAACATGTATATAATAAAACACATGCAAGCACGTATGCGCTGAACAAAAATTATAACAAAACATTGAAAATAAAGTTCTTTTTTATTCGACCAACCAATAAATACATAATTCTAGACGAGATCCGCGTTTGAACATTACAACAAATATTTTTATTCGGCGTCGCCCTCATCATCGCCCTTTTCAACTTCAAAGGCGGCAAAGGGCAAATGACCACGATGATCCAGGTCACATAAGTTAGAATCGACATCCTTTGCTCGGAGAGCCTCCGCGGCCTGAAGAGCCGCGATCCAACCATGCTTAAAACCCCAATTCTCGCATCGGCAGACCTCCTCAGCAAGCGTCTCTTTCGTTTTGTCGATCCCAACCTTCCGACCAGCATGGAAGCCCTTCTCGTAACCTTTGGCCCTGGCATTTTATGCAAAGAAACATGCCTCCAGATCTTGATCGGCGATGGCATAACTCAATAGCCGTTGGGTCACCCTCTCGCCCACAATCGGGTTAGATTGACGCCGCACGCGGATAGGCGACTTTAACCTTCCTAAGCTCCTAAAGGCTTTCTCGCTTTAACCTCCGAATCTGCGGACTGTTAGCCCATTTTCTTTACCTCACATGCACAGAATGCATGCCGACTTTGTAGGCGGTATACAACCCCTTCACCGCCCCATGAATACCTTCTCGAAACACTTCGAAATCTCGTCGTCCAACCATCAATTGTTGGACTTCCGGTGGAAAAATCTGTCAAGCGAACTCGACCGCTACACCCAGATCATTGACAATGGAATTTGCCTCAATCATCAGTTTATTCCCCACGAACACCGCAAAACTCAATGGTCGTGGCGTCACATCTGACTCATTCCTCAGTCATGGTCGCGGGGAGCTTCCCCATTGATGCTTCTCTCTTCGGGGTGATCTGCTTTGACGGCTTGAAAGTTGATGTTTTTTGCTTTCCTTGGACGTCCTTCCTCGTCAGTGCTCATTGCTGGCGCGATTCATCATAAGATATCTAGCTCGGCGGCGTTAAATCCCTCTCCTCTCTTTGTTGAAGAACAGTCTGTTTGACATTCGCCCTCGCCTCAAGCTAGTAGTTCAAATCGAGTCTGAATAAGAATAAGTGGACCCACTGGCGCAAACTCACCCTATTTATTCGTAGGCATGCAGCGACCCCGAGGCAATTTCATTAACGCTTTTGGCAGTCTCCAAACGACGGATGCCAATTGATATGTGCCACAACCACTTCATGTACTGATTTTTGGCTTGTTAAAACGGCTTAATTATCTAAACGACAATTATAGGAGAATGCCTTGAAGTCCATGCACTGGTTGGGGCAATGACAGATTTATTAATCTAAACGGCAATTATGAGAGAATGCCTTGAAGTTCATGCACTGGCTAGGGCAATGGCAGATTTATTAATTTAACCGGCCAAGCATCTTGGCCCCATGCCGATTGATATGTGTCACAGCCACTTCATGTACTGATTTTTGGCTTGTTAAAACGGCTTAATTTTCTAAATGGCAATTATAGGAGAATGCCTTGAAGTCCATGAACTGGCTGGGGCAAGGGCAGATTTATTAATCTAACCGGCCGAGCATCTTGGCCCCATGCCGATTAATATGTGCCACAGCCACTTCATGTACTGATTTTTGGCTTGTTAAAACGGCTTAATTATCTAAACGGCAATTATAGGAGAATGCCTTGAAGTCCATGCACTGGCTAAGGCAATGGCAGATTTATTAATCTAACCGGCCGAGCATCTTGGCCCCATGACCGATTGATATGTGCCACAGCCACTTCATGTACTAATTTTTGGCTTGTTAAAACGGGCTAACTATCTAAACGGCCTAATCATCTAGTCGGCAAGTATACAAAACGTTTTAACGAAAACGGCAACCAAACAATTCCGTTCATTAATAACAGCAAAGTTCAAAATGAATTTTCATTAAGTAAATTGGGCACAAATTGTAACCATTTTACATATGAAAATTACTAGACAAAAAGTTGTACAAAGCTGAAAATTACATGCAAATCCTAAAACAAAAACGAGAGCCGCCCAAATTAGCCCTCGGAGTCAGACTCCAGCGGCTTAACATCCACTTGCTCGTATGGAATTGGCGTAGCCAATGTCACATCAGCAGCAACAAGGGCTTTGAACCAGCCGTGTTTAAATCCCCAATTCTCAAATTTGGGGACTTCATCTACATATTCATCAAAAGCAGATTTTTTCCCAGTATCGAATGCGTTGGAAGCCTTCAGGTCGGCTGTTTCCTTCGCCGCCTTCATCTCTTCCAACCTAGCCTCCAATTTAGAGATCGCCTCCTGGGCCAATTTAAGCACGTCGTCGCTCGCATCTGCCCTCTTCTCCGCGATTGATCTCAGTTCTTCAGCATTGCGGGCTCTCTCTATCTCGGCCTCGGCACGGGCGCCCTACTCCTCTGGCCTTCAACCTCTGCTTGTAAACGGCCAATTAACTCGACGACATCGTGATAGCGACGGCCCAAGTCGACTATCCTTCCGACGGCCTGCAAAACAGGAAGTTGAGAACAAAATAATGTTCGCGTAAAGAGAAAAGACAAAGTGCAGATATATACCAAAAGAACCCAATTATAACCAGATCAGCTCGCCTCAAAAGCCGCTTTGTCAAGAGGGCAATGAAACGGACGTCGCCAAGCTGGGGGCAACCACTGGATCTTTGATCACCGAAGCATCGGAGGAGATCGGCGTATTTTTTATCTTTGGCTGAATAATAAAAGGTACAATCACATCCGACTCCTCCAAACGAGGTCGTTTGTCAGCACGGTCTTCTGCTGAGCCGGCCTCGACATCGGCAGGGCGCTTCTCCACCCTTTGCTTAGCTTCTACACTTGCTTGCACAAAAGGTTCCGCCCCGGTACTTCCGTTCTTTGCCGTCCCCTCAATAACAGGCAAGGAGGACTAGGACTGAGATTCGACAGCCCGAATCTCCTCCACCCTTCGCCGCGCGGCCATCCTTTCCGCGTTCGCCTTCTTAGCAAGTTTAGTGAGGCTCAACCCAGCCATATCTTCTCGGAACGCGCCGGAAAGGTCCTCCAGACCGTGAAAAATATCGTCAGGCGGATGGTTCTCTCGACCCGAGGTGGACGGAGGATCAGCCGAATTGAGGCCGATTTCTTCAAATGCTAACTTCAAAGCCTCGTCAACCTCGCCGGATTGGTCCGACTAACGGCTCAAAGAACTTCCTCCGTCGCTCGAATCGATCCTCGCAACCGACTTGCCTGAAATTTCTGAAATCTGTCAAGATAAGAGCGATAAGAAACTCCTCACCCTTCGGAATTTGGATGTTTTCCGCCACCGAAAAAGTCGTATAAGTCGGTTCGTAGCGGAACAGAACGTGGGCTGCCCTCCTCTGCTTCTGAAGACTCGATCGGCCGAAATACTTGAGCGCAGTCTTGATTTCCGAAAGGACGGCATCGTCAGCCGAGGTCAAGACTTTCTTCAAATCGTTTCCTGCAAAGGCAAAACCATGAGGTCCCGAAAATAAAGTTTTATAAATATAACAAGTAAATAAATAAAAGAAGATACTCGGCCACCTGGTTCGCCCCTCCGTCTAGGAATACGATCAAGGCGATCCTCGCCTTCGCCGAATTCCCAGTTTCCTTGGACGACGACCATAACATCATCGACTCGCTTCCCAGAGCTGAAAAGCATAGTCACTAGTTGATGATCTGTGTCTTTGGCCCTAAGGAAATAACGCCCGTGCCGACCAGTAGACTTGGCCAAGGCGTAGCAATACCGAATAGCGGGAATGCCAAGGTTAAGCCCATGGCGGCAGTTTAGTGTGATAATCCCCATCACGACCCTAAAGAAGTTGACGTTGGGTTGGGAAGGGATTAGCCCCCAATGGCAAAGCACGGCCCTAAGGAGTGGGTGAAAGGGGAAACGGACTCCACCCTCTGCGATTGATAGAAGAGGGAAGATGATCGTGGTTTCATCAACCCTCACCATATCAAGGGTGCCGTCTGCCACAAATGACAGACGGACGTCATCAGGAATGGAAAAATGGCGTCGGAAGCCAGAAATTCGATCCGGTGAGAGGAAATCTTTTAAATGCTTTGCCATTCCCCCCAGCCAATAGAATTATGCTAAGCCAAAAAAATGAAGCAGAGAAGGAGAAAACTTACAAGGGGTGAAAGAGATAGAGAAGAGTAGGAAGTTGCAGAGGTAGTTCGGGAGGCAGTCCAGCGACGGGCGTCTAAAAGCATGTATGTATTTGAAAAGACATTGAAATTTTAAATCACAATAAATAAAAGTGTAAGAGGGGGGCGGGAAGTTGAAATGATAACCGAGACGCGTGTGTACAGACATTTGCATTGGAATGCGGTCAGCCACTAAATTTCGGCTCTGACTCTTCGAGTTCAAAGCCAAACACTTCAGCCAACTGTCGTTAGTGGAATGCTTGGGGGGCAATTGTAGGGGCCGAGATTCGGGAGTCGTAAAGATTCCGGATAATCAAATCTGGGGGAGTCGAGGTTCAAAGCACTTGGCCATTGGCTCAAAAGCTCAAATCCAACCCTACTCGGCCAAATAACCGATTAAGCCAGGGGCTGAATGAAGATCAGTCCGTTATAAAATGTGCCGAATATGAGGTGGGGGATGGACCTAATCTCGAGGCCCAAAGAAGAAAAAATATAAATAAAAGAGACATCAGCCAGAAAGAGGTATGTAAGAATTATTGTGCTTAACTTAGAATACAAGCATTCTTGAGTGTAGAGACTAACTTGTCCATCGGAGTGCTAATTCCGGCACCCCTGACCGGAGCGTTTATTCCTTTTCAGGTGACTATCAGCGAATCTCGAGCGCTCCCCAGGATCAGATGAGTATTTCCAAACCACTTCTCCACAATTTATATAGTCAATCCTTTATGTGTGTGTGTGTGTGTGAGAGAGAGAGAGAGAGAGAGTGAGAGAGAGAGAGAGAGAGAGAGAGAGAGAGATTACATGGATAACGATCACCAAGATCCAAATTCAAATCAACAAATCTGATGCATACAACAAGTACTAGGTGCTACAAGTTCTTTAAAAAATGTGTACAAAAACTAGCTTCCTTTCTAGAATCTTAGCTCTTCTCATTCTTACTTATTCTTGCTACTATCACTTTCTAAACCTGGCCAGCATAATGAAACTAGCAGACCGTGGACATTGCGAAATACTCCAAGAAAAAGAAGATACAAATAAGGGTATATGGTGAACACACTGCGATCATGAAATAAAGACCACAAAAAAATTTCCAACAATGGTAACAGGCATCTAAGGAAGGCAACAGGGTGATGTGGAGCATGCTAACATGAAAATGAGCAGATTTGGAATTTCACGTAGGTCGCCTTGGACTTCGTAGAATCAGAAGATTATTGATGATACTAACCTAATTTTTTTTTCTTCCTCATAAGTTAATTTGGGAAGCATGTGTGAACTTTAAGGTTAAAATCTTTGGATCGTCTTTTAACTTTAACTCATAAGAAACTCAATATTAATGAAAGGTTTCAAAACAAGAGACCAAAATTTTTTCTTCCATAATGGTGCATTATGTGCAGGAGGAAGTTGGAAAGCATCGATCTTTTATTTCTATATTGTCTTGTGGCTATGGCATTATGGTATCATCTAATTCAGTTCACGGAGGTTGATTGGGTAGTTCCATGTTTGTGTACCAGTATGTTCGTTGTTGATTATAGAAATTTTGGTTGTGCTAAGACTAAGAGGGCCCAATTCCTATGGAAGAATTTGATTTATGTTGTGGTTTGGATTAGCTGGACAAAAATAAATGTAAGAACTTTTTATGGACAAGCTTGAACATGATGAGCTACGGGACAACGATTGTTATTGGTCATCTTTTGGGTTTCGATATCATCTCCCTTTAATGGGGTGCCTCTATTATTGATTTCTATAGATTAGAAGGTTGTTTGCCATGTTTAATTTTATTTCTTTTCTTTTACTTGGACTTCTTGTCCTTTTTAATGTATTTTACCTATGTTTCTTTTTTACAAAGTGTTTTTTTTTATTGTTGTTGATCAAAATACAAAAAAAAAAAAAAACAAAAAAGTAAAGGATGCCTACGGAATGGTAATAGGAGGGTTTGGGATGTGCCTCTTTTATGCATTATATAGTGCACTTAGATAGAGAGGAATTGTAGAGAAGGAATACTTGATCTATGCCTTGAAAGGAAAGTTGTTGGCGTCGTTGCTCTTTTGGCTTAGAGAAGGTTTTACTTTTTTGTTGTATTCTTTTGTAATTTTCTAAGGGAATTGTATACACATGTAGAAATATAAGCGGGCTTTCGGTATAATTATTGTTGTTTCCTTTTCTATATTTTGTGTACAAGTTCTTACCCCAGTTGGCACTTTCTTTTATACATTTGTTTATAAAAAAACAAGAATGTTAATGACCACACAATGGGGGTCATTAGTCTTGTTGTACGTGTAATGTAAAAAAGTATGGGAATATGTGAAAAGCACATGGGAATTCTAACTATTTCCACCTTAATGACAGCCCATAGGGTTGTTGTTAGCATGACCTAAAAAAAAACCTTTGACTAATCAACAATTAATTACAATAAATTTTCTTCTTTTTTTTTTGATTCGCCAATAACCAATAATGACAATTAATTAAAAGGCATAAAACCATTCTATAAAAGTTTTCACCATATATTCGCCGATAAAACAATAACAAAAACAACTTATGCAGCAATCAAGAGGGAAAAAAAGTAAGAGTGGTGATAAGTGCATACCTCCTCCACGTGTGTCTCGTCAATTTTACGTTTCTGATGGCGTGTCATTTTCAAGCTTGTTACCTAAAAATATCAAGGGTGAAGAAATCATTTCAATCAGCATTAATAAAAATATTGTTTTCCACAACATGTTTGTTACATGGACTCAAGTGTGGGTATGTGTATGTGTGTGTGTGTTAGATTATCTAATTCTCATGTTCAAGGACACCATGACACAGCTAGAATTTTTATTTCTTAAATACTATTTTTTTCAATAAAATGACATAGGACAATTTGTGCATAAAATGGGACTAATACGCATAGTTACAAAGTAAATGTGACAATTTAAGCATACTTGATGGGGTGCATGTCAAACTAACACGTCAAACATATATCTCATACCCTTACTCAAGTATCAAGTGTCCAACATGGGTACTTCACAAATTTGGAAGAGTTTGTATAACATAAGGTTTACAAAGAACCCTAAAACCTTACTCCCACCCACCCCCAAACCCCCAAATAAGAAACAAGAAAAGAAAAGAAAAGAAAAGAAAAAAAAAACATAAACAAGGAAATGAAAAACAATAACAAAACATATCCACGATCAAGTTGGCAACACAATCCATAACATTGGAATAGATCAAAGATAGATTGTCCTTTGGTGCATAATACATAACATTGTCCATGATCAAGATGGGAAAGCAATAGTAGGACATGTTCTATATTGCTTGCAGTTTGCACACTAATGGAAGTATAAACTGTAAGCAATATTACTAGAAGGACCTCTATCTCTGAATCTTAACATACTGGACAAACGAACTCAGTATTACTCAAAGTTTCAAATGAAGAACACGAACAGAAATATTACCTTATCCTCCACCTTTTCATCTACAACAGTCTCCACTGAATCAAGATCAAGTTGTTCAAGTTTAACCCATTCATCAAGCCTCCTATTGACTGAAAGAAACCAAATAGCATGAAATAAATAAAACACAATAATTAAAAATAAAAAATAATATTTCTGGCAGTTTACTTCCTTAGTGAATAAGTTTTATAATACATAACATAACATGCCATGAAATCAATCAGTGCCAGTGCAAAAAATTTGACAGTATGTATAACAAATTTAATATCTGCCAAAGCTAATTCCTCACAATGGCAGACTCACAGTACAAATAATAGCACTAGAATATCAAAATTGATAAACAAGGCCCCACACACAGTAGATAACTACTTAATCCCCTAGCATTGATGGACAAAAACACACCTCTAATTTTCATTAAGATTATTTGTAAATTGACCTTAATACCTTTATCTTCTTCCTCTTTTCTAAACTAAACCCTTCACTTCACCCCTTGTGGTATAGATTATGAGCACATAACTCCTTATCATAGGAAACATAGGTGATTGTAATGCATTTTCTGTTAATTTGGATAGAAAAGGTGACATTGCATTTAGTTCACAAACCACACAAGTTAAAGTGGTCATTTTCAAATGACAGTAGTTATGTGCACATAGTCTATACCACACAACAGACAAAGTGAAATTCGCCCAAAATTACTCAACTCTTGCAAACCCTGACCATTTAAAGCAAAACGTTCCAAATTTTCCTCTCTTTCATTTCTTTTTTTTTTTCTGAGTAGCCAAAGGAGAACGAATCAAACGCACCTCATGTAGAAACTGATGCAAACATTAATGGAGTGTTGAGCAGGCCAGTTATGCGCCCGGAAGCATGACAACCAATGAGCTTTGAGTGATTAAATAAGTAGTTAAAACAGTTGGACAGTTAGCCGTCAAGTAAGCAGTTAGCAAGTCAAAAGTTGGTTAATTTTTGGATAGTTGATCTTGAACTACAATCTAGTATATTGTGTAATCAAGGCTCCGTTTGTTTTGACATAAAATGTTTTTGTTAAAAATATTTTACTCATTTTTCGATGTTTAGTTGAACAAAAAGCAAGCAAAACATTTTTTAAGAAAAATATTTTTGCATCATTTTTTCAAAAATGACTTACCTTTAAAATTTGTGCAAGTCAATTTTTACAAAGTCGACTCTCACTTACTACCTTTTCAACACTTTCAGTCTTTTCCAATAAATATCATAACTCACTAAAAAGTAATAAATAACACTTTATTGAATCCCAATTCTGGTTTGGGCAATAAAAAATATTTTTGTTTCAAGTGTCAATCAAACCCCGAAAAGGAAAAATATATTTTCTGTGTAAAATCAATTTACAATAAAATATATATATATATATATATATTGTTTTTTGTAACACTGCAAAACAATTGGAGCTTGAATCAAATTTCTCTTTTCAGCAATAAAATATTTTTGTTTTAAGTGTCAACCAGAAAAAGAAAAAGACTAATCCTATGTACACTAATTAGTGTACCAATTGATGATATGACAAAATTTAAGATATTTTTGATACTTGTAATTTGTATAACGGGGTGAATAATAATGTCATGACTAGGTACACTAATTAGTATGTAGCACCACTCAAAAGAAAAACAAAAACATTTTTCCTTTACAAGAAAAATATTTTTTTTGTGTAAGACATTTTAAGTCAAAACAACCGGAGCCCAAATTGTTCTAGTCAGTTAAGCATTCGACACTTTTTCCTCTGAAATTCTACCCTTTGCAATTACAGTCCTTTTCTGTTTACTTCTCAAGCTCATATCGAATACACATGATACATCCATAGGCATAAACATAAACCCTAACCCTAACCCTAACTATCAAAATTGAGAAGAGAGACATAGAAGAAAGTGATATAGATCCTTACATTCAGTGTAGTGAACGTAGTACTCGTAATCGCTGTTCCCGCCGTTGTGCATCTTGCGGCGTTCGATGACCTTGACGGGGTGATACTTCCCGTCCCTCCAACGGCACATGACGCGAGTACCGACCTCCAATGGCAGCATACTCGCTTTCCTCTTCCTAGATGCGTCGTTCTCCACCGGATAATTTCCGCCGGAATCTGACGCCGCCGGAAGTGGTCCGTCGCCGGCGGACTGGTTTGGGGCGCCAGCCACGGAAGGGGTTGAGCCGTTTTCCGTACCAGTCGGTGACTCTATCGAACCCATCGTTTCTTACTTGAAAATTGGAAGGAGAAGAGAAGAGTACAAATTTGTACATAACATCCTGTATCTTAATAAATATAAAATAAGGTAAATTACACTTAACATCCTATATCTTTTACCAAAATTTTTATTGGTAAAATAAAATGACACTCTAAATATAAAATAAGGCAAATTACACTTAACATCCTGTATCTTTTACCAAAATTTTTATTGGTAAAATAGAATGACACTCTAAAATTTTTATTTAATACAAATCCTTCACTCACATTTGAAAATTGGCTCGATATGGTATAGCGTTGGAACAAATGTCTCAGGGCTTATTTTACATATAATGTTTGTTTACGTGTTTTAAATCATAATTCTATACTCACTTTTGAAAATAGGGTCGAAAATGAAAAAATTTGGACTAACCGGTCGTCCTACTAAACATCCTACCAGTTGTCCGACTGGTTGATTGAAGCAGTGAATTTTTATTTTTATTTTTTTTTTACAATTGACATATGTTAATTTTTATATATTCGAAAAAAATAATTTCTAAATTTTTAAAAAAAAATTATGGACTTTAATAGAATTTTGAGTTGTATATTTGATTATGAGTTGTAAGTTTTTATATATATGTCACGTCAAAAAAATTTCACTTAATTCAAAACTCTTTCACCAAACAAATTTTCCACACTCAGTGCCATTTTGGAAACTTTCATAAAAAGCCACATTTTTTATCATTTTCCAAAAACGCAACAAAATTGATTTGGGAAGGGCCAAAAACACAAATGTGAAATTACAAATTAGGGCCTATGATAAAAAAAAATAAAAATAATAAATTTCCTATGTTGGGTAAGGGTATTTTAGTCATTTTAATTTGATTTGACACCATAAATAAATATTAAATTAAAAAGTAAAAAGTCAGCTTTTTACCAACTTCCCAAATCACTTTCCAAATTGGTTTGGCATCATCTAAAAAAGTCAAAAAGTCACTATCTTATTTAAGTCACATCATCCTATTTAAATCACATCACCTCTCTAACACATCACATCAAATCCAACCCAAACCCAATCCAAACCCACAAATAAGTCAAAAAGTGCACTTTTTTAGTACATGCCAAACCAAAGCTTGATAAAAAGTCAAAAGCCAACTTTTTACCAACTTCCTAAAACACCCCCCAAATCATAATTTAAAAAAACTCACAAACTCAAAATATAACTCCTATTCTCAAATCATATTTATAAAGTTCTACCAAACGCAACCTATATTTTTCTTTTTTAAATTTGTAATTTTATTACAAATTATTTATGAATTGCTAATGTCATATCCTAAAATTTTTTAAATGACCATCTTGTCATTTTTTCAACCATTTCTTATTGCTATCATCATGATTACATTTTATAACTTTTAATCATTAAATTTTACCTGAATATATTCTTATTGAGTGATTATATATATAAACATAAATTTTATATAAAATTTTCAAACACAATAATATAGTTTAATGGTGACATTTCACTTTAAAACAAAACACTCATAAACATGATTTATATTTAAAACAATATTACTATCACAACATTTTATAATATTTTTTTAATAAATTTTTATATATGAACATAATTTTTTTTTATTTATTTCCACCTTTGTATCTATATTAGATCAATCTAATCTACATATATTAATAATAAGTAGAAAATTTGTACAAACATTTTTTAAAAAATGCATTGAATACAACCAAAATAAAGATAATGTATCAACCTTTTTTTTTTATTTTTTATTTGGTGAATTTAAAAAAAAAATCACAAAATATTATACTTAGTCTTCATTTGGGAAGCCAAGTTTGGAGTTTTTTTTTTTTTTTTTTCTATTTTAGCCACAAAAAAATAAAATATAATTTTTAGCCCAATAAGACAAAAATCACATCCAACCCATAATCATTACATTATTTATCTCACAAAAAAACCAAAAAAAACAAAAACCCTTCCCAAACGAGACTTTTTAACTTCAAACTAAAATAGTCAAAAAAATTAAAAAGCCAAAAAACTAACTCACTTCCCAAATGAACCCTAAGTATATATAGATTAAGTGTATCTAAACAAAAAAAAATTGCTTAAAATATTTAAAAAATCCAGTAAAAAAATGAAAAAATAAAAAATAAAAAACTCAACTTTTGTGTGAGTAGACAAAAAAAGACAATTGATATTTCTCTTGAAATGACATGAATAAAATATATATATTATTTCGTTATTTTATATATATAAAGGTTAGGAAATAAATATGTTATTTTAATCTTGCAGGGGTAAATATAATTTTCCAAATATGATGAGAGAAATTACATTACACAGAAACCTCATAAGATATCAATGTAATTTACCCAATTTTTATTTATTTATTTATTTATTTCTATCACTTTTAAATTGGCATCATCCTCACACTTTTAAATTATAATATCGATCATGCTACGTAACTTGAATCGCGGGGCTCGAATCGCGGCTCGACGCCAAAACGACGTCGTTTTGGTGTCGAGTTTTGTTTTTTTTGTTTTTTTTGTTTTTTTTTTCGTCTGTGTTGCAGAACGAAGAAGATGGTGGAGGTGGAGGTGGAGGTGGAGGTGGAGGGGGAGGGGAAGGGGAGGGGACCCTAATAACGAGGGTAACGAGGGAGGAGGAGGCGGAGGCGGAGGCGAGACGATCTGGCGGAGGAGGACGGTGGCGATCTGGAGCTGGCGGAGGCAATGGAGGCGAGGCCACGACGATCGACGGCTCCTCCTCCTCAAGGACGGACGATCGGCGGCGAGCTCCTCCCTCCCTTCTTCCTCTCCCTCCCTTCTCTTCTCTCCCTCCCTTTCTCTTTCCATTTTCGAGCCATTTCGAGCCTGGTAGCTTCGAGCTACCAGGCATTTTCCTTATAATATTATCATTTCATTTATCTACTGTTAGAACTTGCTATCTGAATTAACAAATTATAATATTATCATTTCATTTATCTACTGTTAGAACTTGTTATCTGAATTAAATACGGTATGTTTTTCATCTCATCAGTATACTTACACTTTTATAAAAATATCATTTTAATTATTGCACTTTTACTAAGATCGTACATTGATCCATTTATTATTAATTTTTGCCAACTTTATTAGCTATAAATAAATATAAATGTGACATTACAATTTGACTTAAATATAAAAGTATTACCATTGCAAGCAAGGACGGAATCAAAATTTCATTACTAAAATGATCAAAATAATTTTTTTATTTTTTTTTTAATTTGGTCATAGCTCCCTCACTATCTAATTTCTCTTTCGAAATAACAATAATTATATAAATACTTTCAAAACCCCTTGATATTTTAAAAATTGTTTCCTTTACTATATTACCCTCATATCTATCAGCTCTCTTATTAAGACATATTCATTATGTATTTCAAAAGTAAAATTTTACACTCTGAAACTAAAGTAAAATATTACTCTATATAAAAGTAAAATTTTGCTCTGTATAAAAGTAAAATTTTACTCTGAATGAGAGTAAAATTTTACACTCTGAAACTAAAAGTAAAATTTTACTCTGTATAAAAGTAAAATTTTACTCTGAAAAATAAGTAAACTGTGAGACTCTGAAACTAAAAGTAAAATTTTACTTTGTATAAAAGTAAAATTTTACTCTGATTCTGTCAAATGAAAAAAACAGAGCAATAAAACCAGAGTAAAATTTTACTCTGGTTCTATCAAATGAAATTTGATGTTTACTTTGAAAAATCAATGGAATTTTGAGTTTTGAGCTTTGAATCAGGCTTATAATCCTTGAATCAATCGATGTTTACTTTGTAAAACATTGAATCATGCCTATAATCCTTGAATCAGGCCTATAATCTGAAAATTTCAAAAAAATCTCAATTTTTCATACCCCGGTTCTTCAGATTTTACAGATTTTTCAGATTTTTGAAACTTTGAGCTTTCAAAAATCTTGAGATTTTTCATACACACAGATTTTTCAGATTTTACTTTAAATCTTTGAGCTTTTGAGTTCGAATCAAATGATCGCCAAGACCGATCTATGCAATCATTCAAATCTCCGATCTTAAAGACTCAAAACACACATATATAGATATATATAGATTATAGATCGAAATATGTAGATATATATATATATATATTCGAATTCAAATCTCAGAACACATATATATTCGAATTCAAATTTCAAAACACACAAACACACACATATATATAGATATATAGATATATATATATGTATGTATCAGCGCGATTTGCAAGTTCTCCACAGCTCTGGCCATGGAGGAAGCTAGGGTTAGAAGAGAGAGATGAGAGAGAAGATGAACAGTTGAATGAGAGTTGAAGGAGGAGAGTTGAGAAGATGCGGAGAGAGATCGTCGGAACTTAGGAATGACACAGCTCTGGCCATGAAGGAAGCTAGGGTTAGAAGTGAGAGACGAAAGAGAAGATAAATTTTGTATCTGGATTGTGTATATGTAAATATATAATAGTCTGATAAAATATTTAAATAATAAATTTTGTTCTTTATGCAAAACTTTATAATTATGAGGGGGTTTAGAAAGTATAATTTTTTTCTTAGTCCGTCTAACAATGAAAGAAAGGTAAAGGAGGTTTATAGCCAAATTTCTCATTTTTTTTTCACCATATACACAAAACACACATGTATGTAGTGGCGGAGCCAGAAAATCAAATTAGAGGGGGCACTTATTAATTATATTATTGAAAAAATTTACAAAAATATCTAACACGAGTTTTTACGATTGATTTCGAGGAACATCAAAAAAAAAAAATGTTATTTATAACTAGTGTATCATGGACAATATAAAAAAATATGGACATAAGTCTTAAAATAAATTATATAATGATAAAAAAAAATTTATACAAAATTTGATTAAAAATTCAATATAATGGTAATACCACATCATCATTAGTATGTGATATCGCAAACTAATAGTAAATAAACACATAGAGAGTGAACCTCAAATGTCAGATGTAACTAACAATCCAATAAATTTCATATCTTTATAGTGAGATTAGTTATACTTGCATGTCAATAATAATGACATCACCATTACATTAAAAAAATTTCATAAAATTTTCATAGATGATATGGTTTATAAAAGTCTCTTCATTTTCATTTAAAAGAACCATTATTGTTCTCATAATTTTTAAAATGTTATTGACATTTCATTCTAATAATATTTTTGTAATTTTTTTTTATTTAAAATATTTTCTTTATATTTGCAACAACAACAACAACAACGCACAATTAGCACACATTAATATGTATTTGGGGGGAGAAAAATTGAATACACACCTAACATTCGACATAATACACAAAGTGGTGGTCCCAATACTTGAACCCATAACCTTAAGGTTATTAGATCAAGTCTTAACCATTAAATCAATAATCACCCTCTTTCTTTATATTTGCAAAAAAAAAAAAAATCCCAAAATTCAGGGGGGCACGTGACCCCCCTCGTCCTTGGCTGCCTCCGCCACTGCATGTATGTATATATGATATATAAATTATATATCTAAAAAAATAAATATTATAGAAACAATTTATAATAAAATGACTAAGCTTTTTATTTTTTATGTAAAATAGAAAGAGAATTTAAGATAAAAAGAAAAATGACATATGTATTTTTCATACTGAGTGCTATTTTATATATATAATAATATAAATATATTTAAAGTTCCATGACAAACAATAATATTTATAAAAGCCAATGGGCCATAACTCCCAATCTTCTCCTAATTTCGCCCCTAATTGCAACTGAATTAATTGAAATAAATTTATAATAAAATTATAGATGTGCTATATGTAATTAACATCATAAAATACGATGATGATAAACAAAATTTAAGAACACAATATAAACATACAAATTACATAAACTAGTTTAGAGATAGCATTGAGTTATTTTGAGAAGATGATTATAATCAGTTTTTTGATTAAAAATTGATTATAATTAATTTTTTATGAGAGAGAGAAGTGGGTTATAATCTATAAAGTGGATTATAACCCACTTCCCAAAAAACCCCATTATAAAAATAAATAAATAAATAAAAAATTAATCACTAGTCATATATTTTAATATTATTTATTTAGAGAGGTATTATATATTCAGAGTATTAATTTTAGTGCCTCTAATAGAGTGCTAATCACATAACAAAAAAAATATAATTAAAATTAAAATACCACATCACATTGAAACTGGTTTTAGTATAAAACTTCAAAATTTTAAAACATTTTTTTTAATATTTTAATATTATTTCAGCGTTTGGTCCCAGGCTATGCCCATTTTGGAAAGCTGGTAAAAAGCCAGCTTCCAGCTTTTTATCAATTTTGAGTCACATCACCTCTCACAAAACTTTTCCACAAAAAACAAAACACTCTCACAAAACTTTCTCAAAAAAAGACAAAATAAGCTAAAAAAGCCAAAAAGCCAGCTTTTTACTAACTTCCCAAAACACCACACAAACAAGGCAACAGTGCAAGTGGCAGGTGTCATTTGTTTTAAAGTAAATCACCTGACTTAAAAATATAATTTCATGTAAAATAATCTTACATAACAAATAAATTTCATTTTATATTTTTTGCGTGTTAACAATCTTCTGCAAATCACAATATCTTATAGAACGATTTATAATGTTTATCTTTAGAATTGTACAAATGAGAGACATTTCTAAATGAGATGGTTGTTAGCTCATTGCAAAAAAACGGCTTACAAAAATTAGAAACATATATTTTTAGTCTTTTTATTAAAAGGTTTTCAATGAATAAATAATTGGCTCACTATTTATTTAATCAAATAAAAAAATGATACACAAAAAATTCACAACAAAACAAACAAAACCTAAATCTCACATCATTAATAGAAACTTGTTGAATGTGAATTACGATTGTGTTTAAGTCAGGATTTTAACCAAGATTTTAAGCAATTTAGCTATATTAAAAAAAAAAATCACCTGACTTAATCCAAAAATAAATTTGGACATTATTTTCATAGACTCAAGCGATCTTTATAATTTTATTCAATTATCAAATAAAAAATAATAATATTTTTATTTGATTTGAGGTAATTGATGGTTTTTTATTTATTAAATAGAATTTTAAATTTTATAAATTTTAAAAAATAAAATAAATTTACAATTTTAAATTTTATAAATTTTTAAAAATAAAATAAATTTACAATGATTTTTTTTTTTTTTGTTGTTGTTGTTTACAAATAATTTCATAAAATATAAATCAGTTTCACAAAAAGAGAAAAAGAATCCCATCCCATTATATAAAAAACAAAAAATAAAAACGGACCTGCCTTGTCTGTCTGCCAAAAATTGGGAATATCTCTATTATCCCTCATCTCCTCGAAAGCGAAATCCAACTGCGGAAAATAATTTCACTCGAGCAAAAACGGATCCAAAGGACAACCAACGACAATTACAGCAACCCCTAACCCTAGCTTCGACTCCCCTCCTCTCCCCCAATCTCCCCGAACGATCTTTCTCTCTAGACAGATTCTCTATCAGGTCCAAACAATAGGAGGTACCGCTAACGGTTAGGGTTAGGGTTAGGGTTAGGGTTTGATGGAATTCATGGGTGGTGATGATGGTGGTGGATGTCGGAGGCAATGAACGGAGGCCGATGTCACCGGCGGAGGAAGATGATTGGTGGTGGTGTAGACGAAGGTTGCGATACAGAGGTGAATTTGTCCCCAATTTCTAGGGCTATGATTAAATTTCCCGCGAAAGAACCCGATTTCTATACACAGGCTCGGAAGGCGCTGTCTTGGCGCTCGCCGTTTGATACGGAGGATGTTCAGGCATCTAATATTCTCACTCTCCCCAGTGGGTTGGCGAATTTATTGTCCAAGCATTCGGATACTCGGAAGCGGCACAAGAAGTCTCATTCGGGTGTGGAGGCGAAGTCGTCGCGGGCAGGCGGGGCAGAGAAGTCTCGTGGGTCGAACATTTGGGTTGAGACTGAGGAGTACTTCAGGGAATTGAGTGTGGATGACATTGACAAGTTACACCAATTGTCTTCTTTTAATTTGCTAGCTAGTCAGAAGTGTTTTTTAATTCCAGTTTTGGGAAATTTGAATGATGTGAATGCAAAGGGGGTTGGTTCTGATTGTGGAGTTGTGAAAGAGGAGGTTAAGTATCAGGGTGAGCATTTTGTGGAAGTAGATAGTTCAGGAGCTAATGTTTTGCTTCAAGAAGAAAAGGGTGGCTCTTCCTTGTTACAGTTGAAAAAATCATGTAGTGGTGTAGAGTGGCTTTTAGGTTCCAGGAGTAAGATATATCTCACCTCAGAGCGGCCTTCGAAGAAACGGAAACTTCTGGGCAGGGATGCAGGGTTAGGGAAGCTACTTGTTGCATCTCCGGTTGAAGGATTGTCATCCTTATGTCACTATTGTAGCGTGGGTGACACGGGTGATCAGTTGAACCGTTTAATTGTTTGCAGTTCTTGTAATGTAGCAGTTCATCAGAGGTGCTATGGTGTGCAGGATGATTTAGCTGGTTCTTGGTTGTGTTCTTGGTGTAAGCAGAGGAATGCAGTCCATAGCACTGTCAGGCCTTGTCTGCTGTGCCCGAAGCAGGGTGGTGCTTTAAAGCCTGTTAGCAAGAGAGGTGTTCAAAGTGAAAATGGTGGGTCCATGGAATTCGCTCACTTGTTTTGTTGTCAATGGATTCCTGAGGTATACATACAGGATACAAGGACAATGGAGCCAATAATGAACATTGAGGGAATAAAGGAAACACGGAGAAAATTGGTTTGTTATTTATGCAAGATGAAGTGTGGTGCCTGTGTTCGGTGCAGTAATGGTATGTTTGTTGCTTCCTTATTTACACCACTCTGCATTTCTTTGTTGGATGGTTAGCCAGGAGAGCATTTGTTTATTGGGATATATGGTTATTGCAAATCTTTAGCTTGCAGACTCGATCATATTTGAGCTGATGATGTGGATTGTATGGTGTTGATGTTGTATTATGACATATTGAATACATGTTTGACTTATCTCTGAGCAGTTGAAGAATGTTGTATCAACCATGCCACTATAAATAGTGGCGGCTCCAGAAAATTTTCTCATGTTGATATTCAAAAATTTAAATTTTACAAATTAGATAAAAGAAATCACACTTAACAAATAATTTATTTTTCAGTAAGTTTATCCATAATGGCAGAACTAATAAATAATATACTCAATTTGACAGAGTAACACTGAAGATCAACAAGCATTTTAATAAAGAAACTCAGGTGAAAAGTATCCAAAAGATCAAGAAGCATTTTAAATACACTTCAGCTCATCGAAAACAATTAAGGAAACACACCTTAAATGAACGAAAGCATATCAGCATTTAAGACCAACAAAAAAGCATATAGCAATCATCTCATATATTTCAGCTTGCAAAAACCAACAAAACAACTATTCTCTACTTTGAACCACCAAAGCAAAATGTCTAGACAACAGCTAGGAATCAACCTATTGCCCCCAACAACCAAAACTCCGTGGTCAAAGAATGGAAACACCAAGAAATGCACACACCATTGCAATACACCATCTTTAACCTGCATCTCATGCCAAAAGACATTTGACTTTGCAACACAAAACCTTATCACCACACACCTCAAACTACAAAAAGATCAACAACCCATCACGGGAGAGGAACAAATGAAGAATTATTCAATGGGTTAGATAACACTTTTTTGGAGTGGGATGGATTTGACATCGAGGGTGTTCAATTTATTTTTATTTTTTTGCTAGATGTCACAATTGAAATTCCAAGATATATATGATTGATATTATACATATATATATGTATATTTTCAGGATGTTCAAGTGAACCCCTGGAAATTTATGTGGTGCCACCCTGGTTGTTAACTGTATTTGTTACTTTTATAAGAACTAAGAAGAAATAAGCGAAATTAATTATTTTTTAAAAGTCAGCAACCAAATTAAGATGGCTATAGGTATTTGTTAGCATCGTATTTATGCTTTTTCGTTAATAAAATTGACTTTTATTTATCAAACAAAAAGATGCCTGTAGTCTGATGGCCTGTTGGGAGGTTCTTCTGTTGATTGGTATGTGCAGTTGGTAGTCTATCTATTCCTATATAAACATAGCCTTGTCCAAAATAAAAGAATCTTTCGAACTCCAATCCTCCACTTCATCTCATGGTTTGGGGTTGTGGAAAGGTATAACTTTAGGGAAGGGGGAGTTGGATAAGTGGGTTGGCTTTCTTGTGGGGAGTGGGGAGTGGGTGAGGTTTTGGAAGGATAGATGGTGTGGTGATCAACCGTTGGAAATTATGTTCCCACTAGTTTTTAGGCTATTTTTTTTTTTTCTACAAGTGAAAATTTCCACTCATCATTAAAATTTGTGGTTAAAATCTTGCAATTGTGTTGGCTTATCCTACTCTATTAGTTTTTTCTTATATTTGTTTATCAATATGCTTACCGGGCTGTTAGCTGTATTGCCTATTGTGATACTAATTTGCAGATTCCTCTCTCAAGCATGTTAGGTTTTTCCCCAATCCTCAAACCCATTACATGCTTTGCATGTTGCTCCGGTAGTTGCAACCAGACATCTCGTTTAGCTGCGCCCGTCAAATCATTATAAACTTATAACATCAGTTATGCTTGCCCCTTTTCTTAAAGAAAGTGCTTTTTTCTTTCTTTCTTTCTTCTTGTTCTTTTTGTGTGTGTGTGTGTGTACTATTCAGCTTTTCTTTTCATAGGCAATGATAGGATTTTCAGTGTGTGATAATGGTGCTCTGTTGGTAACATGCTATTTGTTTTTGTGTCTGCTTAGGAACTTGCAGAACTTCATTCCATCCTATATGTGCGAGGGAGGCAAGGCACAGAATGGAGATTTGGGGAAAATTTGGATGTGATGATGTAAGACTTGTTATTTGTTTCTTTGAATGGTTGGTCTTGTGTTGAATGTGGCTTGCTGATAAAACTTTTTTCTCTCCCTCCCCCCCAAAAAACAAGGTTGAGTTACGGGCTTTTTGTTCAAAGCATTCTGAAGTTCAGAATGGTAGCAGCATTCCACAACCAGGAGACGTATCTATTGCAACTGGTTCCGATTCATGCATTACCAAGCATCAATCAGTGACACAAATAGTTAACAAATTGCCTAAGTTAAAAATTGGCAGGAAAAATGGAGATAAAATCTCTGTTCGCATTGAAAAAGCCGATACTAATGTCAATAAGTTAGGCAATAGCATACTGCACGAAGAAGGATTGTCAGATGCCAGATCAAATTGTAAACTTCAGTCTGAATGTGGTGATGCTCAGCAACCTCTTAGTGCAGAGACATTAGAAAGGAGCACCAATGAAGACGCTAACACATCAGACTCTTTGGATTTTATTGTGATTCTCAAGAAGGTAGATTGCAGAACCAGATACTTCCATTATTATTTAATATTTTATATCTGGAAATTCATCTGTAGTAGAAATTATGTATAAGCTTTATCTTCTTTTAAGTTTTATGTTTGGCTTTTTTGCAGTTAATTGATCGAGGAAAAGTCAATGTGAAGGATATAGCCTCAGAGATTGCCGTTTCACCTGATTCATTGGCCTCAATGCTTGCTGTAATGCTCAATTTCAGCAAGTGTTCATATTTGTAATTAATGTCTGAATAGGATAGGTTATGTTATACATCTAAACACACGTATTATGTATTGAATAGTTTTAGTTGTATCTTATTCTCATCTTTGTTTTGATTTCACAGGATGATTGTGTAGTCCCTGACTTGCATTGCAAAATAGTGACGTGGCTTAGAAATCATGCTTATGTTGGTACATTACAGAAAAATCTTAAAGTTAAAATTAAATCCTCAATTGGGTCCAAGGATGATACAGGGGCTTCTGAAGATTCGGATGCTATTAAGATATCAAAGTCGGATATCCCTGATGTTGTTCCTGTTAAGTCGGTTCCACCACGGAGAAAAACCAAAAGCAACATTAAGATTTTGAAGGATAACAAAGTGATATGCTCATCTAAGGAAACAATTAGTGATGATGGAATGGTAATGGATGAGGCTAAAGGAGGTCAATTGGTCATTGAGAACACAGATTATTCAACTAAAAAATCTGTTTCTGATGCCACTGAGAAGGTAATTACTTTATTCAATTATTTACTGCTCTCTAGTTTTATATTGGTGGACTTTGTAGCTTGTTTTTGTGGACAGAATTTGGGAAATAAAATGAAGTTTTCACTTGCTGCAGTCCATGTTTTTGTTTTGCTTGCACCGTTATCTTCTTTGCCATCACAACATATTGTGTGTTGACAACCACCACCATCACACTGTTAAGGCTTCTGCATCATTATGATTTTTCACATTGCTAGTGCCGATATCATCATCATTTTTTTGGGGACTAGGAGTATGTCTCAAACTATTTCATTGTTCTTGTTTAAAGTGACTAGAATTGACAATGTTTCTTGTTTTGGTTCTTGTTTGTGCAGAATTTGATGGAGCCTGATGGGGTTCATGATACCTTGGCAAGCGATTTACCTAAACATGAAGGTATGCTTTATAAATTATTGTTTTGGTATCTTGCTTGCTTCTTCTTGTAAAAATTAATTACGGTTCTTTTCAATTAAGGCTATATTGAATTTTCTTTTAAAGTTTCAAATCTCCACTGTCTGAGAATGTTGCTTGTTTGGCACGTTTCTTATCATTTATGCTTATTGTTCATGAAATCTGTTAATCTTGTTTCTCATAGTTGGGGGTTGGTGTGGAAATCTCGTTTCATTCAGGCTGTTCAATATTGGGAGTCATAGGCAGTGGTATTTTTTTGGGGCTAGTGTACACTGTACAGATCTTTGGGGATAGGGAGACAAGTTGAAGTTTATAAATAAGGGACACAAGTACATTGTCAAAAGTCCTAAACATTTTTAATTGTTCTATTGGTGGTGGAAGGATAAATCCTTTCTTCGGAAAGAGTTTGGAACTTGGGGGTTCCCACTAGTCGATTTTTTGTTGCACGATGGTTTTGGATTTTGGAAAAAAAAAGCTACTTTTTTGTTCAATTGTTGTCGCCAGCAAGAGGGCTGAGGTACTAGTGGAGCATTCCTGATTTATTGTGATGTTGCTAGAGATTAATGGAATTTGTTCTTTGTTTTTGGAGTGAGTTGGGTAATTCTGGCTTCTATTCTAGAGTTATATATGGGGGTTGGGCTCATGGGTGTCATTTGAAGAGGTTGAAGAAGGCATGGATGGTGGGTCCTATGCGCGTGATGTGGTGTGTTTGGAAAGAGAATCAACATAACTTTGAATTGAGCACATATAAACAATGATTCCTTTAATCAAGCTAAACTTCCTTTGTTGTATTCATTTTTGGCTGTGGGGGAAGTTTTATGATTCTTCTTTTTCTTTCTTTTTTTTTTTTTGGGAAGATATTGGAGAACTAAATTTTGGGGTTGGTTTGTAGTTTGTATTTTATATTTATTCTTGTTTATACCTCAGATTGGACAAGGGTGATGCCCCTTGGTTTCCTGATAAAATTTTAGTAATTTTACTTATTCAAAAAAAGAAAAATTTAGGTTGTGTTTGGTGAAGCTTTGCAATCATCATTCCACCCTTCCATTTGCATGCATTGTTTGGATAGAGTTTTGGAAATGTGATTCCACCACACATTTCAAAACATATTTCTTTTTCACGTTTGGCTATTCTCTTTGTTTTGTCTTCTCCATTCTGAAACGTAGAGGATTTTTGAATTTTGGGTCTACCTGGTCATCCTCCTGGACGTCTAGCCGATTGACTGGAATAGTGTAAATTTTTTTTTTTTTGCAATCGCTAATCGTCACTTGTTATTTGAGGAAAAAAAAATTATATTTGTTTCTGATATTTTTTAAATATATAAATTATTTTTTTAGACCAAAATGACAATTTTTTTTTGAATTGAATGTTAAAAAGAGTTTTGTTACGAGTTTTGAATAGAATTTTCAATAGAGTTTTGAGTTGTGTGTTTGGTTATGAGTTATAAGTTTTTGAATTAAGTTTTGAAAACTCTTTTCAAAACTCATAACCAAACTACTTTTCTCATTTCATATGTCACATCAAAATTTCAAAACTCTTTTCAAAACTCATAACCAAACAAATTCTCTTTCCAAATCATAATTTCAAAACTCACAAACTCAAAATACAACTGTATTCTCAAATCATAATTCTAAAACTCTACCAAATGCTACCTTAGTTTTTGAGGATGATCTACAATTTCCACACAATCCTTTTCTTTCTTTCTGTCCATGGATTACTCTAGAATTTTGTAACTTCTAATGATTGTGCAGTTATTGTAGTTGGGAAGGAAAACTACAATGAGGTCATCCTCATGTAGCTAATTCACGAGCCCCCTATTTTTAGGTTTTATCGTGCTTTCAAATCAATGCAGATGCTGTATGGTCGAAGTTTCAATTAAAACTCTATGAAACTATATATTATACACAACACTCAAAGATCATGGCATGATCTTTTCTCTCTTGATTCATACTCACTATATTCAGGAACCCTAGGCAATTCCGCCTTCTGCATAGGTTCAATGTTGATTGAAAATGGATCCCCTTAAATTAGTTGATTAAAGCTAACTTCCATCACTGGATGCAGGAAGTCCAAAGCACTTATAGCCTAATTAAAGTTGTTTGATCGGCACGTATGATCTTCTCTTTGGTTATTTGCTTTTGATGTTTTACCAGTGGGATTGTCCTAGGGAAAGATTATAATATGCCACATTAAATTTTTTGCACCATAGGAATTGATATTGTGCCCTCACTGGCCTAAGTTCTTTATTCTAATTGTGTTTATTTTGATGAAAGATATTTTTGGGGAGATGTGTCTTGAGTTGAATGAATCTTCGGTGTGGAGGGATATTTCTGTTTCTAATTTTTTCTAAAAGCTATAGTTGTCATAGCTTATTTGCAAATTACAAGGTAAAATTCAATAAGGAGAAATGTATCATTCTCCATTCTTTAAAAAAAATTAAATGATTGTTTTAAATATATTACAACTCAATTTAAAGAAATGGGATCTAATACCATGTACCTTGTTAAGTAAAATTGCCATCTTCTGTGTATATTTGTTTCTTATTTGTCAATTTTGGCTTTGTTTTTTGGACCTATTATATTTGTTCTTTATAGTATAATTTGTCTGTAAGTTGTACATAGATACAACATAGAATAGCGGCTTATATTTCTATGCAACTCTTGGTTGTTTTGATATTTAGGTAGTTAAATAAGTGGGTTAAGATAATATCAACAAGGATCCTGCAATGGATTAAGTTAAATGCAATTTGGTGATTCTTGTTGATATGTTATCTTACTTTATACTATTATACCAGCAGCATACTAACCTAAGATTAACAAAAAAAAAAATCTCCATTTAGTCCAAAACTGGACGGTACACAACTTGGTTTTGGAAGATTTGGCCCTTGACTCTTGAATGTGGCAGTCATTATATGAAAGTATTAATTTGCTCCCATTCTTGTTGTCATGCTTTGTTTCTGTAGTATTTATTATCTAGTAGCTTTAATAGATATGGTTTGAGTTACATAAGGTTGTGGAATCAGTGTTGTCAAATTTATTGGTATATAAATTTTCAAGTGGAAGGATTATTGGTTAATACCTATGAATCACCGACACTTAAATACAAGTGCCGTATCCGTGTCAGACACACGGACACTTCGAGGACACGTGTGGGACACACTACATGGCATGTCCCCTTATTTAATTAATTTATATTTAGGGGACACGCTGGGGACACTTCGATGACACACTAGAGATATGCCAAGTTGTCCTTTCTCCCATTTTATTTAGTACTTTTAATGAATGTTAGATGTTTTTTCTTTAGATTTAAATACTTAATAGATCATCTATAAAAAAAATATATAACTACAAGTGTTAATTTAAAAGTGCTTTATTTTTTTTTTATAAAAAAAGAAAAAGAAAAAAAGATTTTGGAGTTAGTTTTTGTTAATATTAATTGTTTGTGAATGTAATATTAATCTAGATAGCAAATAAAAATATATGAAAACATATTTTATTGTTGTGTCCTCACCATGTCTGTATCCCAATTTTTTTGAAATCGCCGTGTCCCGTGTTCGTGTTCGTATCCGTATCCGTATCCATATCCGTATCCGTGCTTCTTAGGTTAATACATAATAATGCAAGTAGACATACGGACGACAGAAGCAGTGCTTGATTAGGCCAAGCTACTTGCCATATCATGATACACTGAAGAAGGAGATTAGGGTAATAGAGGGTTGGGATTTTATATCTAGGTAGATTCCATCACTTTATGGACTTCTTCTAAGAAGACAAGGTAGAGGATAGATAGGTCAGAGATAAGCAGCAGACACTAAGAAGAAAAATAAATTGAACCCCCGGGGGGGGGGGGGGGAGGGGAAGAGAAAGAGAGACAGAAAACGGGATCTAAAGTTCCAACCCACTGTATAAGAAGACAAGGAAGAAAACAAGACAGAGAGAATAGTTTGTTATTTATTTATTTTTTATAGTTTATTTAGGATTCCTTCACTCAAAAGGGAAAAATAAAAAGACAAGCATACTCTACTGCATAGTTGTCAAATTGGAATTTGAATCGTGGATCGAAATGGTCTTGTACCGAATCGTGAATCGTAAAGATTCAATCACTTTTTCTAAATTACTTAGAAAAATATATTTATACACTTAAATGTTAAATATGTCTTATGAATATGAAATATTTAGACTTAAATGAATGAAAATGTTGTTTTAAATTATGGTCACATAGTTTTTTTTTTTTTTTTTTTTTAAAGATTTTTGGTCACATAGTTTAATAGGTAAGAAGTTAACAAGTTTCTATTGAAGATCACAATCTTATATTTTTCCTTTTTTGAGATAATTATCAACCATTCTTAATATAGGCAATAAACAAATACAAACTCAATTTTCAAAATAACAATAATTCAACAACAAATTGATATTTAGACAATAAGCATACATATTTTTCCAAGTAACAATGACCAAATAATAAGAGAAAATTATTTAGGTTCTTTTATTTTAAAGCCTAAAACATTTTAAAAAGTATAACGGACCTTACTCATATAATATTTAATTATATTTAATTTAATAAAATAGCAATAGATAATTCATGATGCAAGTTACTTTATCTTTAAACATCTTTAGAAGATATATTATAATTTTTTAAGGAAAAAAATAAGAAGAAAAGTTCAAAACATGTTGGGTCAGATTGAATCTGATTAGATCCTATTAAAAACTCCATGATTACTAAATAACAACTAATCATGTATATATATTGGTTATTTTGGTACTAAACGCTATTAAAAGTTGTAATATGTCATTTTTACTAAAAAGATGGAGAAAAAAATAGTTGAAAATATGTCAAACACGATAGTTTCAAGAATTGCATGAATCGTCAAAAGTGAATCGAATTATGAATCGATTGTGAATCGTGAGATTCACTAGAGATTCACTTCCAAAATAGATTCGCCCATAGATTCGTATCAATTTTGCAAAAATTGCGAATTGAATCGTGAATCAAATCGCAAATTGTAAGATTCTAATAATAGAGCTTTACTGTCTTGGGTTCATGGCATTTTTAAGGGGCAAAATTAGTAAAAGTAAAGAAAAGGTTGTTGATCATTTGTTTACTTGACAGTGCAACCATATCTTGTTGCAATCTATTTATTTATGCTGATTTCATTTGTCTCATGTATTTCACAAGCTACACACACACACACACACACACTTACAGAAAAAAATAAATAAATAAAAAAAAAAAGAAAAAAAAAAAGAAAAAGAAGAAGAAGAAAAAAAGCCATATGGTATTGTGTTAGCATGGTTGTAAGTTGTGGCATTGTATGTTTTCTTACTACGTGTCAGTAATTGTCCATGTCGACATTTGGATAGCTGGTAGTGCACCCATATCTTCTAAGTTGTAGTAATCTGTTTATATATACTGCTTTCGTGTATGTCCTCTATAGTTATTCTATCTCTCCCCGTTGTATGATGATCTTTAATCATCTCTTCCATCCTGGGAGAAATGTTTGATTGACTATTAGAGTGTACAAATTTTCATATTTACATAGGATGAGTGAATTTAGATGTAAGTTGTCATTCTGTTCAGAGAAAAATGCCTTTGTTAACATGTACAATGCGCATTTTGATCATTTGATGTTGGCCAACCTTCAAATCAGTACCTGGTTGAAATTTATCTGTTTGAAAGATTATAAAACAAAATTATTTTTTCCTGTATTTGTACTAATCACAACATTGGGTTGAACAAATGCACAAATTGTTGTTGATGGAATCTGCGATGTTTAGTGGTGTTTAACATGCATTGAAATAACCATGCAACAGTACAAAACCCTGAGAACAGAAGGTCCCCTAGTGCAAGCAAAAATGTTATAGAGTACTGGAGTACAAATTTCAAATTTGACTTGGTCACCTGACTTCTTAAAATGGATTCCCTAGCATCTGTCTTGCTTCATTGGCAGGAGCTGCAGTCGAACAGTGTGCTAAATCTGGTATAGATGGAAATATTGAAGATGTACTTTTAAGGTAATTCTCCTAGGTTTCTCTCCTGCCATCAATAAAGTGGAGGTGCAAGGTTTAAGTCTCTGTTCTGATATGGCGTGTATCTTTATTGCCCCCCACCCGAAAAAAAAAAAAAAAAAAAAACACGCACACACACACACACACATGTACTAAAAAAAAAAAAAGGAAGAAGAAAGAAAAAAGAACAGGAAAACACAAAACAGAATGAATGAAGTAAAAATTAAAGGGATAAGAGAATTGTCTTGTGCAAGGAATACCAATTTGATCTTCTGCAGTTTGCCATGTGGAGAGGTGGCAAAGCTCCAATGTGGGTGAATTCCATTATTCTTGTCATGGTTGCTTCCATGCATAGAACTTCTTTGACAACAAAACAAAGGCACAAGTAAAAGATAGAAAAAAGATATTTGTCTTGTGGAGGAAGTGCCAATTTGGTTTTATGCAACCTGCCATGTGGAGAGGCAGCAAGGTTGCGATCTAGACGATATCCTTGAACTTGCCACAGTAGCCTTGGCAAGCATTAGCCAAGTTTAGTTCTTGAAAAATCTTGCTATATATGTTTTTCAACCATTGTACAGTTTGTGTTCCATAGAATGGAGAAAAGACGAAGCATCTCTTAATAGTTGCTAATATTATGGTCTTTAATCTTTGCAGTTGGTATCACCAGTACAACAGTCTATCAGATTCCAATATCAAATGAATGAAAATGCTTGGCTTTAGTTTGCAGTGTATTACACTTTCTAAGAGAGAAAATAATGTAAACTGGTTAGTCAAATGGGTGGCCCTTTTTTTATTTTTCTATTTTAAAAAATCCCAGATAAAAAGGAAAAAAATGTTTTGATATTTATTGTGTGTGCATTTCATACTTTACTTTTGATGCTTGTACCATATTTTGGATTAGTGATTCTGTCAAACCTTTTAACTGCTATCTTTCTTAAGGTGGTCAAGCAGAGGGGGCTGCTATCTCTGAGTGGAATTTGACACCAAATTCAAACCTGGAAAGTCGTATTTGCTCAGTTATTAAGAATCATATCCCTGATCTCATGTAAGGTTTACTTGTTGAATTTTCTTGATGAGGTGGTTTTGATGCTGCTGGGGGGCATATGTCTTGTACCTCATATTCCTGACATTATCAAATTCATATAAATTATGGAATGCAGAAAAGCTGAAGCAGTGTCTAGTTCTTACATTCATCCACTTGTCCGCAACAAAATGAGTGAATTGCAGAATATGCTGCTTTCAAATAATGCAACTTCTGAGTATGATGGTAAAATCTTGTCTGATGCTTATGTGTCACATCTGTTGAGGTCATGTGGTCACCTACTTTGCTTGGCAGGTTCAAGGGACCGAGAAAATTTTCCTATGGAGGCATCTTCCAGTTCTGGCATTTGTTGTAATCAGCCAATTGAACATTTAAATTCCAGTGACATGATTTCTGAAATTGGTGGATCAAATTTAGAACAGTTGGTTAAGGCCAGGAATATGGGTGTTCTAGAAATGTCCCCAGAAGATGAGGTGGAAGGGAACTTTTTTTACCAGCATAGGCTACTCTGCAATGTGGTTGAAAGGAAGCGCTTTAGTGGTCTCTGCTTTGCCCCTTTTTTCACCTCTATCACCTGTCCTTTTACTTCATTTCTTTCTTTTACTAGTGCCGTGGAAGCACGTGATTTGAAGATTGTGTAGTTTAGAGAGTTACGTCTTTATGCTGTATCAAATAAACATCTGACTATATCATTTGCATATACATATATAAATATTTTTGTGTTGTTCATGCAGATGATTTAATTTGCGAGGTTGTGAAGAGTCTACCATGTGAGATTGATGCCATTGGGAAGCAGAAATGGGATGCTGTACTAGTCAATCAGTATCTTTCTGAGCTTCGAGAAGCAAAAAAACAGGGCCGGAAAGAGAGAAGGCACATGGAAGCCCAGGCTCTGCTAGCTGCTGCAACTGCTGCAGCTTCATCTTCTTCACGGATCTCGTCATTTAGGAAAGATACACACAATGAATCTGCTCACCAAGAGGTCGTATTTCCTGTTCCTTCTAAACTTAGTGTGATTTCTGATTGTATTTCCTGTACCTTCTCAATTAAACACGATTTATAGGGTGAACTAATGAAATAATTAATAATAATTGTCATTATCTTAATTGTCATCATCATCATACCATTGCCATTTTTTTTTCTCCTGTGCAGAACCTTTTGAAAATGAACACTTTGACTGGAAGGGCTGGTCTTTACTCTCAGCACATGCCACGGGTGAAGGAGACACTTCCAAAGTTGGCTGTTCCACGGGTTTCATCAGAAATGAACTCTGATTTTGTCCATTCAGTTTCATCAGATTTTTCTAAAGAACATTCCAGAAGTTGTGACATCTGCAGACGCTATGAGACAGTTTTGAACCCTATCTTAGTCTGTTCACGTTGCAAGGTTTTCTAACCTAGACTGAAAACTGTTGAACAATCCTAGATATCTTGTTAAGTTCTAACAAATTGTTTGCTTGAGAGCAGGTTGCAGTTCATTTGGATTGCTATTGTAGCGTTAAAGATTCTGCTGGTCCTTGGTATTGCGAATTATGTGAGGATTTATTGTTATCTAGGAGCTCCGAAGCTCAAGCTGTCAATTCATGGGAGAAGCCTTATTTTGCTGTTGAATGTGGTTTATGCGGTGGCACTGCTGGTGCTTTTAGAAAGTCAACTGATGGTCAATGGATCCATGCTTTCTGTGCGGAGGTAAAACTCTCTTATATATTGGTTACACATTTGTTGGAAGAAGTTATTTTGTCTCTTATTTTCGTTGATGCATTTAAACTTAGCTTTTTTTCAATTTTGTAGTGGGTGTTAGCATCAACTTTCAGAAGGGGACAGGGGAATCCTGCTGAAGGAATGGTATGTGGATGTACTTAGAGGACGATTTCGATAAAAGCATAATTTCTATTTTATTTTATGTAAATCCTTAGCTACCAACTAAAAATAGAAGCAGTTTGCTGCTGTTTTCCTGGGTGAATAAAATTTGGCATGATGCATGGAATTTGCAGATATTGTTTCTGCTAGCTTAGGGCAAACCTAAAAATTTCATGTAAAACCTTTCACATTATATCTAATTTATATTGCCAGGAGTCACTTTTGAAGGAGTGATGTTTGTCATATTTGCCATTGCAAACAAGGTGTCTGCATAAAGGTGAAGATTGTCATTAGCCTATCTGTTCTCTCTCCCTTCTTCCTGTTCTTTTTGAACTGAGTATATATGAGTGAGGTAATTGTAGCATCAACTTCAAGTTTTACTGTCCGCAGTGCAATTTTGGCCACTGTCAGAGCACGTTTCATCCTGCTTGTGCTAGAAGTGCTGGCTGTTACATGAATGTTAAAACAGTTGGTGGCAAGTTGCAGCACAAGGCATATTGCGAAAAGCATAGCTTGGAGCAAAGAGCAAAGGTTGATTTGATATGCTTGTGAAGTAAATTTCTAATGTTTTGGTGGGCGATTTGTTGTTTGTTGCGCCTCATCTTTGCTAAATGGATTTTATGCAGGTGGAGACTCAAAAACATGGAATTGAAGAATTGAAGAGCATTAAGCAAATTAGGGTGAGTGAGGATGCTCTCTGATCATTCTCGGTTCAAGCTGCTCTATATTTATTGGCATATTTTTACTGGTGTAACAGTGGTATACTATCCTATGTAATTCTTTTTTCTATTTGTCTTGATAGTTTTTAGTCATCTGAAGAAAAGATCATGTTTTTTACAAAAAACTATGGACATTATTTCCTTGGTACATGCTGTCATTTGATAAACACAACAGGTTTTTTTTTTCTTTCTAAATACTATTTATGTTGGGGTACATATTTGTAGCAGGATTTATCTGGATTGATATGTGTTTTTGACTGGTTTTGCTTTTCTTATGTTTGATTTAGCTCTTGGAGCTTTAATTGTTGGTTAATGTTTGACATTTAAAAGCTGGTTCTAATTACTATGATTGTTTTTCAATTAGATTGGTAGAAACCTTTTTTTAACTGAACTCTTAGAAAGTGGGGTGTCCATTAGCGCTTGTTTTGGGTGAATAGTGTTCATTAGCTCTTGCCTCTTTCTCTCTCCATTATTCTAAACAGATATTGAACTTAGAATTCTGAGTAGCTGTTTAATTGGTGGCTTTTTTGCTCTATTTCATGCATGTGGTGATAATATATATCTTGACATGTGCTTTCCTATTTTGCCAGTTGTTTTGATTAGTATGCTTTTATGGTAATCTATGTGATACTATGAATTAAGTATTTGTTTTTAATCAGAATTGCAAGCTGGTTTGGGGATTTGCTATCTGGTTAATAAATTCTATTTGGGCCCTAATTTGATGTCTGTGAGAGTCAAGGCCTGTTTGACACTCGTATTATAGAAACATTTATGTTCAGTTTTGTGATATAAAATTATGCATAGTCCTGAATTAAATATAAACTATAAAAGAATTATTTTTAACTGTGAAAATTGAAAAGAGAAACGAGATATGAAACCTGGGGAGTGATATATTCTTCAAATATGACACGTATAAATTGGTGTGCATATATTTGTTCTGGTTGCTTTTAGCGAAATATGTGGGTTTTCTGTTCATAAGGGATGCAATTTGTAATTCAGAACATTAGTGCTTGAGAGATTTAATTTGTATTTGCTTATTGGACTTGCTAGTTTTAAATAGTATGTAGACATAATGATGCCCATGGTCTACATATAGACAAGTTGATTTCTTTCCTCTTGCACAGAGTCACACAGAAAACATAATTTGATACACATTACCTGGCGTTGTAACCTTGATGCCGTTATTTTTGCAAGTTCAGTTTGTGAAATTGGGCATTTTTCCTAATTTATCCACGTCGATGTTCTGGTTTCGATGTTCTGGTTGAAACTAGGAAAGGGGTTGGAGGACAATACTCGTTAACATTATGGTATGTGCTGTTTTGTCAATCACTCACTTAATGGGCCAAGCGTTAGTGTGACATAGTTTTGAGGACTGAGGTAGGCGGAGGGAAGTGTGACTATTATTGATGGAATAGGTTTAAATGAACTTTTTACACCAATAACTTGCCGGGTCTCCAAAAAATAGCTTGTTGCAACTTGTTGGACAACAATTGATTCAAGTTCAACTTCCCTTCATCTAATCTGAATTTTTTTTTTTTTTTTCGTTTCCTTCATTCCTTGCATCTTGTGGTTATGGCATTTATCGTATCTCAGTTAGTTAGACTCATATTTTCATATCTGTGTCTGCAGTTACACTACATTGTTTCTTTTTAAAATTTGTGTTTTTATAGTTAAATTCGCAATTTTAATTATATCACTGGGCTGTATTGCGGTTCTTTCTGTGTTATTATATTAATTGCATATTCATGCCCTTGTGCAGGTTGAATTGGAGCGGTTACGTCTGCTTTGTGAGAGAATTGTCAAACGAGAGAAATTGAAGGTAAGCCCTTTTGAGAAGTGGATCATGATGTTTCTCTCTCTCTCTCTCTCTATATATATATATTTATATATGTGTGTGTGTGTGTGTGTAATTTCGTACTCGTAGAGGTTGTGGGATTAGTGTGTTCATTCAATTTACAGAAGAAAGGGTTGTTAAATGCAGTATTTGCATCTTAGATAATGCTAAAACCTTGGCCTAATAACCTTGAGGTTATGGGTTCAATTCTTGGGGCAACCACTTTGTACACTATGCCAAAGGTTGGGTGTGTACCCAATCTTTCCCCTCCCAAACACACATCAATGTGTACTAATTAGGCGTCGTTTTTATAACGTCTAATACAATGTTTATGTGTTGGATTTTGAGTTTTATTATCAATTTAAATTTGGATGCAAACGGGGTGGTTTGGAAGAAAAAATTGTTTTATTGTAAGGATTCTTGCAAAGAAATATGCAAGTTTGAAGTGTGCAAAAATGAAATGATTGAGAATTGAAATAAGCTTTGTAATTTTAGAAACCTTCAAGATTACCTACTTGCTTTTTCCTGGCTAGATTGTTTGCCTTTTGTTCTTCGAGATGCAATTAATTGCTGTATAATTGTCATCAACAGTAGACTTCCATATTTTGAGTTTTTGTGAAATTTCCATTTCCTCTGTTTTTTACTTCAGCTAGAAATGGTGGCATTTGCCTTGTAGGAATAATACAATGAACACTGGGAAAAGGAGTTGTCTGTATTTAATAGCATATATTTTCCATCAACAATAATAATATGTGAGATCTTTGAAGATGCTAGTCGTTCAGCACATGATGTATAAAGATGACGACTGCTGATATCGAAAACTCAATTGTACCAGCTATGGATTTACCATTGCTGGAGTCAGATGAATGGTTGATCTGGTCATATTATTCTGAATTATCTTAATTTTTTTTATTTATTTATAAAACCGTGGATTCCTCATGCTGGAGTGAGAAGAATGGTTGGGCTTTTGTTATTCTCATCCCTTGTTTTTACTAATATATATTAAATGGTCTCATTGTTCAATATACTGCACAGTAGACTATATCACGAGGTGGTCTATAGCTACATTGACGGATTGACCTGTTCAAGTTGACCTTTTTTTCACATGGTCTTCTATGTGGGTATATATGCAGGCCTTTTGACTGCACTCTTTTTTTATATAAATACTAAGAATGTTCTAGCAATACTAGTTGGCTGACGTGATCACCTGTTTTCTTTTTAGAAAATATGAAAGACAGCTCCAATAAATTATTCAAGTTTTCTGCAGTGGCCCCTTCAAAACCTGCATCCTCTCTCTATGTGTGTGTGTGATGTCAGATGTTAAGAATTATGTTGAGCATTCTTTTCTTGTCAATTTTGCAGCGCGAGTTGGTTCTTTGCTTTCAAGACATACTTGTTTCGAATAGAGACTCTGCTGCTTTGTCTGCTCTTGTTCGTAGTCCTTTCTTCCCGCCTAATGTCAGTTCAGAATCAGCTACAACCTCCCTCAAAAATACAGATGATTGCAGATCAAGCAGGGTAGCAATCCAAAGGACAGATGATATAACAGTTGACAGCACACTATCGGGTAAACGCCGGAATAAGGTTTCTTTTTCAATGGAGCATGACCGAAAAACAGATGACAGTTCTACATCCCAACACCTCTATATGGAAAAACCTAGGGAGAGGGTATCATTCTCGGGGAAACAAATCCCACTGAGACCATTTGTTGCATCTCAGAATCTTTCCGATGATGGGGAAAAGAGGTCAATTTCTAGAAAGGTATAATTGTGCGTTACGCCTCTTATGTTGTTGGTTCAATTGAAACTTCTGTTTAGTTGATCAAAAGATTGTATCTAAATGAAAATGTTGGCTGCTGCTTATAAATCACACAGCATAAGGAAACATTTGAAAAGGAGCTTGTAATGACATCAGATCAAGCATCTATGAACGAATCAAGCATCTATGAAGAATCAGCGATTACCTAAGGGATTTGTTTATGTTCCTATTCGATGTCTTTTGAAGGAGAAAGAGACCGTCGCAGATGCATATAATGGCAAATCATTGGAACATGATGACTAAACTTAAGGTATATCCTTTCTGGGTTTTGATTACCCTGTTCGAAGCCAACAACCATATATCCCCGTTATATGTTTTCTTCCTGGGTGGTGCCATATTTTTCTCATTATATAGTGGAAGAAAATGGAGGATATTTACACCGAGATACGAGGCCCAGCCAGAACATTCTTATTAAGGGGTCATTCTGGTTTGGGTAAGGAAGTTTTGGTGTCCTTGTTGTACATTGTGAGAGCAAATTGTACAGTGGGTTAGGGTTTGTTGCGTTGCATGTAATCAGGTGGCTCAAGTTGCTGTCTTGATGCTTGTTTTCCATGTGAAAAGGCAAAGTAGAAACTCTGCTTCTTGTACACAATACATGAGAGTTAGAAGGTTGTTGCCTACTTTGCAGGCTCTTTAAAGTATAGTGTATATATTCTTACAGGGCAGCATCGGTTTGATAAAGGGTAATTTAAATTATTTGACAAAAAAGTTTGCATCTGGGCTCGTCCTGTTCAGCTTTCATGTTGGTTGCTTTGGCAGATTCACTAGCGCTAATTTTTTACAAGGTTGGTCCTAGTTATGGTTCTCCTCAAGTTCAGATTCAGCTTGTGGGCACTGGATTTTCAGCTCAGTTTCCTGCATTTTTTGATTGCATTTGATGTTTCCCCCCTCCTATCTCAATATTTTGTTTTCGTAGAGAAGCAGAAATGTTTCTCATTTGTGTAATCTTATTGCTTTCTGTGCATGGGTGGAGCTATGCATAAAGTAGTGGGTTCAATTGAACTCATTGAACTTTGATTTATTTTTATTTTTTTTAAGAATTATGTAGTATTATATAAAGCCCGGTTTGAAAACAGACTATTTTAGTTGGTTATTTAGCTTTTTAATTATTTACTCTTGGTTAAAAAGTTGGTTAAAAGAGTTGTGTCTGACATGATAATTGATTTTTTTTTTTTTTGGTAATTGATTTGATGGTTATAAAAAAAAAAGAGTAAAATGATTATAGATTGGATGTGATTTGTCTTATGTTTTCATAAATTGGCACCATTAAAATTGTTCAAAAAAATAGATTTATCAATCAAAAAAAAAAATTGTTTAAAAAAATAATTAATTCTATAATTATTATATTTTTATATCATTTTTTTTTTTGGTTTAGGACGCATAATTATTAATGGTTGAATATAAATATGAATATGAATAAGACTTATATGGATATTATTAATAAGGGTAAATTATCAATAGGTTCTAATAGTTGGATTTAATTTTTATTGAGTCCTATTGAAAATAAATTTTGATAAAATTATCGTTAAAAATAATTTTTTTGTGATAATTTTTTATATGTCGCTAAAAATTGACAACTAGTGATTTTTTTTTTTTTTTTTTGTTATGATTTTTATAAATTGTTGTTAAAATTTACAATTAGTGATTTTTTTTTATGACAAATTTTTCTTATATGATCTATTAGATAATAAGTCTACTTATTAGGATTTACACTTAAGTACCTTTTCATTTTTAAAGTACAAAATTCTTAATTGCTTGCATATATATATATATATATATATATTATTTTGTCTCCTCTCTATTACTGTTATTATTATTATTATTATTTGTTTTTTGAACAGATGAAATTTTATAGATAACCTGACTCATTATATCACTAGACAAAATAGAAACACGGGCCAAAGGTGGGTAATCAACCCGATTAGCTGGAAGCTTTTTGCTAGCATAGGAACTAGCGAGCCAATGCGCTGCCCTATTGTTTGCTCGGCTGGTCCGTCCAAACTTCCATCGTCGCAGCTTTGAGAGGCTTCGAATGTCAAGCACCACTGTCATACACTCTCAAGGGGCACATCTTACATACAAAGTTGGTAAGTGATTGATTATCACTCTCAATTTATTTGATTGATTGAAAATCACAATCTTGTTATTTTTAATTTTATTGAAGAAATAGTATATTAGTGTACTTAAGTATTGTTGTGTAATTTGAATATGAATTAAGATATTATTTATACTTAATGAAATAATTTTTTTCCTGTATTTGCATTGGAAGGTATTTATATATAAAATTATTGTAAAGAAGGAAATCTCCATGCATATCCGAAAAACATAAAATTTTTGGTATAATGAACTTGCTATCATTTAACCAAATAGTTATATTTTTAACCTTAAATTGTATAGAAGTATGGTTGCCATCAATTCCAGTAACTAAAATTGGATGCTTCATTAGTGTCTATTTTTTTTTGGTATAGCATTCCATTTACATGAGCTGACTGTAGCTCCTGTATCTATGAGAACACTGAGGCTATAGGGTTTATAACCCGCAAAATTAAATGTTTCCAAAACATATGTATATCTTCTTTTTCCTTAGCTAGAAGAAAAAATAATATCATCATTTTTTGTTTGAAAATAATACATATATGCAGACTTAATATGTTTAAGTTGTTTTCTTATTTCTGGAAAAATAGGAATCTGAACATTGTTTAAAGTAATAGATTCTTGATTAGAATTATTACTTGATTCTCTAATGCTTACTTTTGAAAATAATTTGTTAGGAAAATCTTTTTCAAATACAGAAGTTGATCTTTTAATTTTTGGAACTTTATTTTTAATATATAAATTTTTTCCTGATGCCTACATTTGTAATTGTGCAGGATTTTTTGTTTTAGAAAATTCTCCTTGTCCCACTAGGTCTTGGATTAACCATTGTTGAGGGACTTCTAAATCGCTCCAATTCATTAGACAAGATTATATTACTGTGTCAAATGGTCTTGGTTCAAAGATTTCAACGATTTTATTATCGTTTGATCTTGTTTTTGTTTCAGGAAATTTGGTTAATTCGTGAATTATTTTCCAACGAATTGCTAAATCATGAGAATTTGATTTCATTCCTAATCCTTGTGTTTTAATTCTTATTTTGACTATATCTTCAAGATTAGGATCATTTATGGAAATAAAGAAATTTGGTCTAATATTAAACCAAACTACTCCATTAGCCAAATTAGACTGAATTCTTCCAATGATTGCTTTCATTGGGTCAGAAAATCTTTTCTCAAAAATTATTGCCAAAATAGGAGTATCTATCCCTTGGCGAAATAGGGCTGTTATTGTTACTTGAATTAATCCAATATGAATATATTGAATTTCAGGATATTTCTTTTTCCATCTTGCAACCTATTTCTTATCAAAAAAAGGAATATCAATATTTCTTTTTTCTGACCATTTTACTTGAGTGTTACCATTGTATTGTTTAAACACTCTTGCTGAAAAGAAGTTAAATTTTGAAAGTTTATAAATTTCTGGAACATCAACTTCTTGCATTTTTTCGAATTTTGCTAATTCTTTGTCGGTAAATTTTTTTTTTTCTCCGATTACATCTCCAAGTCAAATTGTCTGTAATTCTTCTTGAGATATACTATCTGCTTCTTGAGATATTTCTTGACTATTATTAGTCATCATGAAGATTAGTTCTTCATTTGAACTTTCTTCATCCCTAGAAATTTCGTGTAAGATTTCTTCTTCATCAGAAATTTCTTCGCCGTATATTATTTCAAAATCTTGTTCTTCAAGAACTTTGATCATTTTCTTTGCACTTTTTTCCTTTTTTGGGCATTCGGGTGCATAGTGACCTCCTTCGTTACAAATGTAACATTTACAAGTTTTCTTTTTTGAAACACTTGTTGGTTTCCTTTTTCGAATATACTTTTTCTTTTTTGAAAAAGTTTTGTTCTGTTTCTAATGTTTCCATTTATATTTTCTACGTTTTTTGAAAAATCCTTTTCGTTTAGGAAATGTATTACAACTAATTTTTCAATTTTCTTTTAAAATTTTATCACAATATTTTTGATTGTATTGTGAGTTGGAAATTTGATTTTTTATTTGTTTTTTCGCTTTTGCTTTTAGACACCGATCTGCTATCAATCTTAGAACATAATTAATGCGAAAACCAAGATTATCATATTCTTTCTTCTCCATTTTTTTGAGAAAATCAGGATATGTTTTAATACATAACTCTTCCCATGGATTAGGGAGTTTATGAAAAAATTGATCTAACCAGGGCTGATTTGCTGATAGATCAATAAGATAATAATATTTTTTAAAAGTTTGAATATAGTCTTCAAAAAGACAAATTTTACATAATTCTAATTTAGTCAAAATATAATTTGCATCTGCTTGCAAATTATTATCTCCTGTAAAACCACATAAATTTTCTTTTATGATTTTGGCAAATTCAGCTAAAATTGTGTCAAGTGTGAGAAATTTTTTTAACAAAGCCGTTTTTTAACTTTTTCCAATTTCAGATTTTTCCCACTATCTTAACCATTGTAACACATCTCCCTAGAGAGTTGCTGCAATATAATCAAGGAATTTTTTCTTTGACCAACTATTTTTATAATTAGTAATAATGATGGACAAGGATTGTGCCCAGTCATCAATTGCTTGTTCTTGATCCTTAAATGAAACATGAGACAAATCTAAATAAGTATCATTTTGAGCTATTGGATACTTATGATTATTATCTTTTCTAGATATTACTAGCTCAGGTGTAGGATTGGAGGTACTTTCAATGTTAATATCATTTTTAACTTCATTTGTCTGAATAAAGTCAAAATTTTCTCCATCTTCCCATGTGCCAAATAATTCGGGATCAATTGACTCTTTTGTCTTTCTTTTCCCTTTATTTATTTCTGGTGAAATATCTTGATCTAATGTTTCTTCAAATGAGGATGATTGACTATCATCATCATTAGTTAACATATTAATATCATAATTAAAATGTTGTAAAAGGACTTCATGTTCTAGATAAGTTTCTCTTATCTGATCTAGTAGCCTATTTCTTTCATCAATATCTAAATCTAGGTCTTTATATAATTTTCTTCAATAATCCAATATTTCAACAATATTTTCATATTCAGTCCTATTATAGGTATTGGTTTGAAGTACCATAATATCTTTTGTACCATAAAATAGCCTAGGAATGTAACTATCTCCTGGACTATTCATTCTATCATTGTTTATGAAGGATATAGTTTCTAATTTTGTCACCAAATTGTTTATTTGGTTTTTTGCAGCTTTATTTAAGTCAATATTTATTATAGAACCAAAATTGTCTATTTTAGATTCTATGGACTCAACTTTGGTTTCTAGATAATTCTGATTTATTTTTTGATTTTTATCTAATTTAAAAAACCAAGAACACATAATATCGGTAATATTATTTAAACTAGAACACACATTATTTATATTTGCAGACTCTTTAGTAATATGCAAACTATGATCATATTTATTATTAACATTATTTTTTATATTTCCAAAGCATATTATATCTTCAGGGTTACTTGCCATTATAGATTGTTGTTGGTACCTAAGACCCTCTTAGTGTATTTATCCGGTGCCTAAAACCTCTCTTTATGATCTTAAAGACTTAATTATGGCCAATAGTCAAAAAATCTTAATGAGTATATGGGCTTTGACATACACTAAGTATATAGGTTTTACAATAACTATAAATGAAACAAATAATTATGAAGATATAAAATATAAAGGATACACAACTAAAAACTTAGACGAATTTTTTTTTTTTTTATAACATAAAGCACATCATACACATTTATATATATCAAAATTTACACATAGATAGAAACACTTACATAGCTTGATCTTACTTTCAAAACTCTTCACCAAGCTCTGATACCATTTAAAAATATAAAATAGGAAATGAGTTTTTTACTATTTTTATTATGGAATTATGATGGAGTTATGGAGTATGGAATTATGATGGAGAAGTTAGAGAAGTTGGAAGCACAAAGATGGAGAATTTACATGCTTCATTATGTTGGCATAAAAGCCAATATATAGAATACAAGATGGTGGATACAAACAAAATCATAACTTAATACATACCTAACTTGGGAAGACTTTACGGCCAAGATTTGTTCAAAATTCTAACACCCTAGTCAAGCCTAGTCATAGGCTTTATAAAAGGTCTTCATAAAATAAATACAAAGAGACAAAAATGGTTAAAGGAAATACTACAATTATTTGCTATGTGCTACAGTTTTTACAATTATATGATAGTAAGTTCATTATACCAAAAATTTTATGTTTTCTATTTATGCATGGAGATTTCTTTCTTGGCAAAAATTTTATTTATAAATACTTTCCAATACAAATACAGGAAAAAGCTATTTCATTGAGTATAAATAATGTCTTAATTCATATTCCCTTGTTAGAACAACATAAATATATTTGTGATAAAGAGTTTGCGCCCGTGCCGCGTGGTGATTTAACTCCCATCATCAAAACCATTGATGAATCACACTGGATTTATAAAATTTTGGAAGAAAATTTTAGTGAACATCTATTAAAACTATGGCAACGTAGTCCACGTTATTGTAGTTTAAAATTAAAAGACCCTAACGTTATTATTAGGGTAAGACTAATGATCTATACTAGACAAGATATAGATGAATTTGATATTCAACTCCAATAACTTTTAGACAAAAAGTTAATTGAAGAAACTAGAAGCCCTCACCCTAGGCCAGCTTTTATGGTAAGAAACCATGCTGAAATTAAAAAAGGAAAAGCTCGAATGATAGTCAACTATAAACGGCTAAATGAAAATTTAGAATTTGATGGATATATTTATTTCATGAAAAGATGTTTTGATTAACTTAACCAAAGGATCAAAAATCTTTAGCAAATTTGATTGTAAAAGTGGATTTTGGCAAATTCAATTGACTGAAGAGTCAAAAAAATTGACAGCTTTCAGTACACCTAGAGAACATTATCACTGGAATGTTATGCCTTTTGGATTAAATGTTGCACCACAGGTATTTTAACGGTGAATGGATACAATTTTTAAAGATCTTAAAGATTGTTGTGTAGTTTATATTGATGATATACGTATCTTCTCTAAAACCAATGAGGAGCATAAGAAGCATTTAAAATTACTTTGTGAAAAATTCTAAAAACATGGAATTATTTTGTTTCCAAAAAAGATTGAACTAGAAAAAAAATCAATTGAATTTTTGGGAATAATTTTAGATCAGAAAGGTTTAAAATTACAAGAACATATTTTGTCCAAAGTACGAGATTTTCCTGATACTCTTGAAAATATAACACAATTACAAAGTTTATTAGGCATTTTAAATTATGGACAAAATTTTATCAAAAATCTTTCAAAACTAGAAATTCCTTGGTTAACCAAATTAAGGAAAAATGTTATTTTTGAATGGACAGCAGAAGATGTTGTTTTAATTAAACAAATTAAAGAAAATGTTAAAACTTTACCAGATGTTTATCTTCCTAAAACAGGTGATAAATTAATTTTAGAAACAGATGCCTCAAAAGTATGCTGGGATGTGTTCTTAAATAGGGGTGAGCATGGTCTGGATTGGACCGGATTTGGGTAAAACCAGGACCAATCAGTTATCTACGGTTTTTGAAAAATTAGAACCAATCCAATCCGTTTAAATCATGAAACCAATCCGAACCAATCCATTTAAGCACGGATTGGATCGGTTTAGGACCACGGATTTACATAATTAAATAACAAAAAATATATATATATATATAACATTTTAATTTCATAAAAATATAAATATAGCATTATATTAGTTTCACAATAACAACATGTCTTTTCATAATACCGACATACTGTTCTAGAATTTAAACAATCATAAGAAAACTGGTTCCACCATAAGTATTTAGACCATTACAAATTAACATTAAAAACTAGCAAACAAAAGTAATAAAAGAAGATACTATGCGAGTTTAGGTTTGGATTTAAGTTTTATATAAAATAAGAGAAGATACTATGCATGAGGGTGTATAAAAAAAATATAGACTATTTGCATACGGTCCGGATTGGTTCCAATCCGGAACCGTGGGTTCAATCCAAAACCAATCCGTGAACTACGGATTTTTAATTTTTCAATCCAGAATCGAACCACGGATTCAAAAAACCAATTCAAACCTACTGGATTGGACTGAATTGGATCGGATTACGAATTTCACGGATTCCTTGCCCAGCCCTATTCTTAAAGCTATACCCAGTAATTTATGGCATGATAAAGAGATACCTTTATCAGAAAATGGGATTAGACCAAGAAAAAATCTAATACCCATAAAATTACAAAAAAAAGAATTCATTTGTGGATATAATTCTAGAACATTTAAACCAAATGAACAGAAATTTATTATTTTCAAAAAAGAATTACTTGCAATAAAATTGGCAATAAAGAGTTTTCATATTTATTTAACCCCATAAAATTTTATTGTGCACACTGATAATAAGGCAGTAAGAGATTTCTTGATCGATAAAAAACCTATTGAACAAGGAAGAAGATTAGTTTGGTATAATAAAATTTATGAATATATTTTTAAAGTAGAACATCTTAAAGGTACTAACAATTTTCTTGTAGATTTTCTTAGTAGAAATTGTTTCAGAAAATTAAATTACTAAACAAGTAATTTTAATTTTTACAGAAGACCTCTAGACTAAGAGGAAAACAATGAATAAGGGTAAACAATCCGCTCAAGAAGATTGGGTGACAATTGCTAAAAAAGCAATTCCCAGAGAAGAAAAAGTTTATGTTGTGTTTGTAGGAAGACAACTTGAAATTTACACATAATAGAATGATTGCAAAACACAAGTTTGGGGATATTCAGGAGCAAGCTATAAAGCATATAATAACATGACCAAAGCTAAAAAAGCTGTTTACAGTGCACCAACTATGCCTGTTTATCAAAAGAATTAAATAAGAACTAACCCAGTTCCAACTAATATTCAGACATCTAAACCAGATGAATCTGAGATAAAAGATTTTTTCGACCCTGGTATATCCAGAGAAATTTATACAGAATTCAATGGAGTTTGGAAAACTTACATTGTAGACAACAAAGTGAAATTTTGAAAATACATGGGAGTTCTGACCAACAAATTAGCTGAGCAAACAACTAAATTAAAAGACTTGCAAAGTCTTTGTTTCAATATTCTTAAACAAATGAATTGGAATGAAGATTTTAATATTGAAAAAATAAACAATTTTCTTCAGCTATCAGACCTTATATCAGATGAGTTTTTTGATCCAGTTTTTGAACAAATAAAAAGAATTTGTCTTTTTGAAAAAGTAAGAACTTTGCTGCCAAAAGAAATTTTTATGTTAATTAAAAATCGAGTTGAAGATCATCATGATAAGATTAGACAAATCTTAAAACGATCTTATGATAAATTAAATTTGAAAGATGGAATTCCCAAAATAACCATCATGGCAAATCACGACATGTGATTTTTTGAAGATATAGATTGGGGAATAACTAATTAAGTTATTTTCCAAATTTTAGATCCAATCCAATGGATAGATTATCCAATAATCATCAAAGCAATGCTCTCATGGATAGTAAAAGGCTTTTGATTGAGCAAATATTTTACTTTCTGGATCTCCAGCATTGTTGGTTGACGGGAACGAGAACATTTTTTCCAACCATACTATATTTGGTATCTTAAAGAAACTGAAGATTTTGAATTTAAAGATGATTATTTAGATGAAGATCGCCGGAGAGAGAGATTGGAAAATATCCAAAAAATTTCTTTGACAGAATATTGGATAAAAAGTCAAATATCTGTTTCATAGGCAGCGTCTGACATCCATGGCTCAGCAAAATTGCCATTCATGGTCACAGATGGAAGAATACTGTTTGTAACCCATTTTCGCATAACATATCAAAGGTCTCCTACACAAATTAATGAGGCTCTTGATATGTTAATTAATCTCAAAAAGAGAAATAACTTGGATCTTCCGTTAGAGCTAGCTATGACCGCGGATGATGTAGAACATTTTCGGAATGAGCAATACAGCCAGGATCTGGATTCCCCTCCATCAGAGACTGATGAAGAATATCACAATCTCATCAACAGGATGGAAGCATAGTTGACCCTACTATCAAATGCAACTGTCTCCTGATCGACTCCAACCTTATTCAGGACACGTGGAGCAACCTGCATTATTAGGCAGAAAGTGGTCAGCCAAATCCTTTCAGCCGACGCTACACAACAAATCAACTCAGCTATAATAGTCTATCTCTTTGAAAACCGGGGATGGTAGACAGTGAATATAATTGTAAAAACTGTAGCATATAGCAAATAATTGTGGTCTTTCCTTAAACCATTTTTGTCTCTTTATATTTATTTTATGAAGACCTTTTATAAAGCCTATGACTAGGCTTGACTAGGGTGTTAGAATTTTGCACAAATCTTGGCTGTAAAGTCTTGCCAAGTTAGGTATGCATTAAGTTATGGTTTTGTTTGTATCCACCATCTTGTATTCGATATATTGGCTTTTACGCCAACATAATGAAGCATGTAAATTCTCCATCTTTATGCTTTGTAATATTATTATATATGATACTTCATCATATTTATAATAGATATGTGAAAATTTATTTCGATAAGCATTCTAGAATTAAAAATATGATTTAGTAAGATCATTGATAACTAATTAAATAACCATCACTGAATAAATCTTTTAGCCATACCACTACCTACACAAAATCTCCATCAGAAGAGGATTGGAACATTGAAAGTTAATAAAAGATTCCAAAAACTCCCAAAAAGTTTGAGAAAATGTAAGAATATTGTATACAATTCTAAAACTGGTATATAATATCCTAGAGTAGATTCTAAATAGTTCTCAAAAGGTTAGAAAGATTGTTGAAGGTTCCAAGAGAATTTCACATACCACATTAACTGTACATTCTAGATTATTCCTAGGAAGAGCAAGGTTGCCTATATAAAGAGAATGCCTCATTTGGCCAAACTAGGGACGATCATTTCCCCATTTTTACTCCACCCTTACATCTCAGCCCCACCCTGAATGAACAAGTTTTTTCTGCTCCAATGAGGAAGTACCGTCCGGATTATATTTATTAAATATATTTATATGTATATAATATATAATTTAAATGACACAATTGAAGAGATTTTCTGATCAATACACCATTTTTAATTGTTATATTGCCATTTGCTACTTGATAATTTATCGACCCGTTAATGGAATTATCCATCCTTGGTTTCATTTGACAATATGGTGAGGACGATGAAGAACTTTCCATACATATTTTCGGATTTCTAAACTTCAATGGAGAAAAATGATGAATGGTGAAACAAGAGACCATGGTCTATATGATTTCTCATATATAATGTGTCTATTTTGTCCACATGATTTGAATGCAATAAGATTCTTGTGAATTAAATGTGAGCACATGCATTAACCACGTTTTAAGGTTCGTGCAAAATGTACTCATTTGTGCTTGTAATATTTGCAGTTGTCCTGTACTATAGATTTGAACCTTGGTTATGCTTTCAATGAGTGTGAAATGTCACTTAGCTTCACAATGTCTACATTGTGGAAACATGTTTCAAAATTGCGATTAGATACTAACCTTGGAAAGTTTTATAGTTTTCGACGCATTTCTATTTAAATGTGGACAATTTATTTTGTAAAGTTTCTAGTTTTTACATGATAGTTTTCAGTGATGGATGTTTCAGGCCAAGTCTTGTGGATGGAATATAAGTTATTATGCGATGAGGGAATTTGTTTTTTGTTTGTTTGTTCATTTTTTTTTTGTTTTGTATGTTTGTGGTTTGTGTTGGATGTGGCCTCATGCTTACTCACTAATTGTCACGACCCAAACCCGCCCCTATGGGTTTAGCACCATAACCGGCCAATAATCCGAGATTACAAGGCTGCTTATGATGAGACGATGTCTGATCTGAGGGCATGAAGCCAATATCTGATAGATAAACAATGTCCAATGAGCTGTGACAGTCTGTACGCAAAAAGATTTTTCATTCATATATGCAGTCAGAGACAAAACAGTATGTACAATGTTTACAACTATTCAGAACAGGGGCCTAATCCCCATTAGACAAGACGATGCTGATGGTCATCTATGATCACTACAAAGCGAGCGAAGGGAAAAACTAAAACACCCCATAGCCTTAGCTAGACAGGCTCGAAACCTCGCAGTGAGGCACAGTAATTGGCTTGACAAAACTGGGAGTCTACCCAAATGCTCCTAGCTCCGGTCTGGTGCCTGTATACCTACATATATAAATGAGCAGTGAGTTAAAGCCCAGTGAATAACATAATGCGTAAAGGGTTTAGAATGAATGTCCTTACAGTAATGAAAACAGTTCATTTCAATCAGTATATCAGTTATTCAATACAATAACAGTCATATGTGGTACATCCATTAGCATAACAGTACAGTAAACAGTGGGTCTAAAAGACTGAACAGTAAATGATGGCCATCAATCAGTAAACAGTAGTGGTTCCAACAAGGGAACCGACAGAGATCTCTGTAACAGTAATAATGTAACAACCCCATCACGTATAATGATTAATACTTGATTAATTAAGAGGATTTGAGATTTAATTGCCGAGTATTATAATTTATTTGGGATTTATGAGAATTGTGGAACCTGACACGTAGATGATTTTATTGATGATTTATTTTGGAATTAGAAATTGAAAGCCTAAATGGCTCAAAATAGTACAAATGGTGAATTGAATTATGTTAATTTCGAGTATCGGACCATTTGGGAGTTTAATTAAATATTCGATTCAGTTTAGTAAATTGAGATTCGATTAATTAGGTCCTAATTGGAGTTGATTAAATTATGAGGATTGAGAATTGTGATTATTGTGAATTAAATTTAATTATGATGTGCCCTATTTGAATATATAATTTAATTGACGGAAACTTGGAGTCTGATCAGAAATTGAAGACCTAAATGATTCAAGAAACCAAAATTGAGGTTGGAAATAAGATCGATTTATTATTTGGCGTCTTTTGGGAGTCTGACTAAAAATCTGATTCGGATTGATAGAATTAAATATAATTAATTGGGCCTTAGTGGAAGTCAAATTAAATCAATTAAATTATGAGGGATTTATGATTAGTCATAATTAATTTAATGATGTGCTAATTGAAATTTAGTAAGACTAGGTGTTATTTAATTAAATTAATCCTAACCATAGATTAAATTGTAAAATGATTTAGAGTTGGGAATATATGTGGGGGTGTGTGCAGAGAAAGTCTGGTGGGTGTACTGAGAAACCAGATTTGAGTGTGTGGGTGTGTGTTGGAAGCTTAAAACAAGGTGCACGTGTGCATGATGTGTAAACAAGAGAAGTGTGCAAGTATGTATGTGTTAAAGGAGATGAATCAAGACCCATTTTTGGGTGTTCTTCTCGGAAGAAAACCGTGGATAAGAGAGAGAGAGAGAGAGAGAGAGAGAGAGAGAGAGAGAGATTTCAACCCAAGGAAGAGGAAGAAAGGAAGAGGGTCTTATGGGTTGTCAAAATTCAACTAAAAATTGTGGAAAAATCATCTTAAGGTGAGAAATCTTATCTTTTTATAGTGTTATTTAAATAATCTAGATGTAAATTAATTCAAGATGAATTTTGAGAAGATTAAAATGAAGATTTGTGGATCATTTATATAAATGGATAGAAATTAGATTTGTGCATGTAAATCAAGTTGGGTTGAAAAACATGAGTTATGATCCTTTTAATTTGTTAAATTTGAGTTCAATTTTATATAATTGGGATGAAATTAGAAAATAAAGATTATTATGGAAGCTAATTTGGATTTGGGATGTAAACATGAAATGGGTTGCATGCATGTGGTTGATTTTGGAATAAATTTAGGAACTTATTTTCTATGGATTTGATGTGGTGATTTTTCATGAAAATGTTACATGCATGAGCAAATTAATGCTCTAATTACAATATATTGCATGAATTATGAAAAATCTAAATTTATTCAAGCTCATATTTGAAGAAAAAAAGGGGGGGGGGGAATGTTTGATAAGAATCAAGTTTATGAAAATTTAGAATGATAGATAAAGTTTTGGGTTCATAATTAGATTTTTAACCCATGCATGTAAGGTAAGTTAAGAAATTAATCCATAATTTAAAGAATATAAGTTTGTGATTGAGTTTTGGTGTAAATTAAGAGTTTAATTATGGTTGGATCTTAATAAGGTAGAATTTGTGGGGTTTTGATAAATGTTTTGTACATGCAAATATTTCTTTAAAAGAGTTTGTAATTTTAATCTCATGACTTAAGAGGAATTAGTAAAATAATGAAGAATTGGAGCTAATGTCAACTTATGAAGGTTAATTAGAAATTAATTATTTTGGATTTGGTTTTCGAAGTTATAATTAAATCAAGCTCCATAAATTATATGTAATTTTATTGTGCATTTGATTTTGGAAAAAGGATTTTAAAATCATGAGTTCATGAGTTTTGATTTTATTATGAAAACTAGGAATTTGTTTAATCCATGCATGAGATTTAATTTAAAAGGTTTGTTCCATTTAAGTATATTTTAGAAATTGAGTTGAGTTGAATTTCTAAGAAATTGATTTGTGTAATTTATAATTAAGTTGATTTTGTTATTAATAATAAAATTGGGCCTATTTGTATTGCATACATCATGGATTTTGAAGGATTTAGATTAATTCAATCTCATATTTTGAAGAGAGAAATAAAATGTTTTATAAACATCAAGTTTATGGAAAATTAGAATTAATCCTAATGTTAAATAAAGTGTTGATTTTATAATTAGATTTTAATCCATACTTGTAATTTGAGATTAAGCATATTTTGGGGCATCTATGGTTATGAATTAAATTGAGGTTATAAATTAAACTAAGTCCAAGATTATGGAAACTAGTTGAAAAATTTATAAGAATATAAAACTAGTAATTTTGATGTCAATTTCATGCATGTGAATAATGTTCTAAGGAATTTATGACTTAATAAAGAATAATAAGCTACTAATCAACATAGATTAGTTAGTTAAAGAATGAATCATTGGTCTAGTGGTAATTGTTTAATAAGCCAAGTAAAGAATCAATCTATTTGGAAAAGAAGGACTTAGTAATGAAAGAATATGTGAAATAAGAACCCAGTTTATTTAAATGAGAAAGAATAAATGTAGTAGAACTTCGGACTATAAAGACTAGAAATGACAAGTTTAATCAAGAGAGTAATGTTGTATTTCAGTGTGTATATGTTATATGTTTGTGTAGGTCACGCGCCATTATCTGCCCGATTTATCTGATATATCCAGTCTATCTGATTTGCCTCTGCAGCCCTCTGTGAGTAATAACTTTGTAAAGTTATGTTTAACTTTAAGTATTTTTCGGACTGATATGAGATGATCTGTTTTTTTTTTGAAATGCTACTTTATGATTTATGAATGAATGTCCAATTTTCTGAAAGGTATTGTGGCACTCTTAGTATCTGGCCCTTACCCCGGGGAAATAATACCGTGGATCTGGCCCTTGCCCGGGGGAAACAATACCGTGGTTATCTGTATCTGGCCCTTGCCCGGGGGAAACAATACCGTGGTTATCTGTATCTGGCCCTTGCCTGGAGGAAATAATACCATGGCTACTTGCGCGCAAGATATGGACCCTCCTGGTCGTTGGTACCAACTCTGTCTGTGGTCTTTGGACCTATCTGATCTGTTAGCTAATGGGTGTACCACATATGATCTTATGCAAAATCTGAATATGGAAATGATTATGAAAATGATTACGAAAATGATTTGGAATCTGAAAATGCATAAGACTCTGTTTTTGATAAGATTATGTTTCTGAGATATACTCCGATTTCTAACTCTGTGATGAACATCATTCATTAAACCCTTTACTCTGTTATTAATCACTGGGCTTTAGCTTACTGTATTATTTATGTATGTAGGTGATCAGGTGCGTGACCAGGCTTAGAGGCATCTGTCTAGAATCTGTCTTGTCAGCCAACTAATGTGCCTCCCGTGGAGGTTCCGGATATGCTAAGTGTTGTCGTTATGTGATGTAAAGTTTAAGTTCAATTATGTTTTCTTGCTTGGTTCTTCAAGTCATGTGTATTTTAAAAAGGGATGATATGTATATATGTATATAGAAAGTTTTAAAATTATTCTGTCTCATATAAGTCTGCACAGCTCAATGGACGTTGTATGTTATTATTTGCTTCCGCTAGCCCCTAATATTTTATTAATTTGTTCAGAGGCCCTAGGTAATCCTCGGATTACTAGCCGGTTACGGTGCCAAACCTATAGGGGCGGGTTTGGGTCGTGACAAATAGTAAGCAGTAGTTGCTAAGGATGCCACAGTACAATTCAGAATATAGGACATACATTCATTCAATTAACAGTATCAGTTCAGAAAACAGTACAATTCAATTATTCAGAAGATAATCATTTTTGAACATATCTTTACACAGTTGTTACTCACAGAGTTTTGGGCTACAGTAAGCCAGAGCGTCTCCTCGGAAAGCCAACCCTACACAGTTTACAGAATGAACACGCACTAAGCCACACAGTTGGGAAAGATAATAAGTTCTAATTGCCTCGGTGTGTTCTACATCTATATCCTCAATAAGATGCCTTAAATATGCCCTAGGAATGCCTAGGATGGAAAGAGGATGTAAAGATGCACTCAGAAAATATTTTCAGAATTTTCAAAAAATAGAGGTCCCGCTCGAGCGGACATGCAGACAACGGTTCCCGCTCGAGCGTCACTTTCCATGCTCGACCGGACATGCAAAACAGTCAAAAGTACTGGATAGGTGAAATCCACGCTTGATCAGGCGCTCGATAGCCTCTCGAGCGTAAGACACAAGGTCCCGCTCGAGCGTCAATCCTTCCGCTCGAGCGGACTTCAATACAGTGCAAAGTATTGGGAGCACGAATTTCCCGCTCAAGCGCCACTTTCCCCGTTCGAGCGGGAGTCCAAAATCTGGAATTTCCAGATTTGAACTTCCAAGCTCAAATCAAGTTTAAATGCACAAAATTCGATTCTCTTGGGCCAAATTTCTGGAAAATATTTGTAAACACATAGAATAACATGTTTCAAAGCTCAATTTGAGAAATCAAAGCCCAAGAGTGTTTAATTCAAACTCAATCTCAAACCAATTTTCGTGAACATGCTACAAACATGACATACATGAGTTTAAATCATTTCAAAGCTTTAAATACAAGCTCAAATGATTCTTTTCAAAATAAGATGAAATTATGGACTTAAACATAAATATGAGCATGCATGTAACCTTTTGTCATGAAAAACAACTCAAAACTCTTCAATATACACATGCATGCATGGAATGAGCTTCAATTCAACATGCTAGAACTAAATCATGCCTTAGCTCTACAATTTGACATGAATCATGCAAGGATCAACTTAAAGACAACAATGAGAGGTTGAATTTCCTTACCTAAGTCTTGAATTAAAGATATGGAGGCTCAATTGGACAATTATCCTTCAATTTCTTCAAGATTCTCAAACAATTCACAAGATGAGACCAAATTCTCTCCTAACTCCCTCTCTCTCTCTCTCTAATTTCGGTAGAGCTCAACAAAATAGGCTGAGGAAATGTTTTGTTGCATGAATGCTAAGGTCCACATATGTCTAGGTAGTGGGCCACTTAAGTGGCAAAGTTGTAATTAAAGCCAACTATGCAATTCAACCTATTAATCTAATTTAATCATACCTAATCAGTTTTCAGATAAATATGCCATAAAATCACATAAAATCTAATTAATACAGAATATCAATCAATTTCAGATTCGGCCGCCGAAAAGGCCTTTAATTTGCAATTTAAGCATAAAACATGAACAAATCAATTAACAATCAACAGATAAGAAATGCATTAAAACAGATACAGTCAATCAATTAGTTTCGGATTTCAGTCAGTCAGTTCAGTATTTCGATCAATCCGATTATTAGTCATAATCAGCTCAGTTTAGCAGTATTCGGTAGCTAATCGGTAAACAGTGACGAGGGTTGTTACACTAATTGTTGTCACCAATATTGAGAAGTGTACTAGCTAGTCTTGCGAATCAATCTAAAGTTCGGTAAGATCAAAAACAGAATTGGAGGTTAGTGTGAACTCATCTGTTTTTGGTGTTTTGGCTAAATTGTGAAACGGCCCTATCTTTGTATGTTTTCACCGTTAGGTGTATTTCCAATACCATTGAAATTGTGATTGGCATTTGTAGATTTGGAAATGTTCTTGAATGTTAGACAAGTGCCTTTGCCTTGTTTGTAATAAAAAAAAAAGAAGAGGTCTTTGGACTACGATATGTCGCTTGAGGTCTCTGTCAAAAGAATGATGATTTTTTGGTATGTGGTTTATTTTCGTTGTTACAATAAGCTAAGAGCAATGCTCGTTTAAGTCTATTAGAGTCCAGTTGTGAGAAGTTGGATCTTGGACAGTTGTATTGAGTTGTTTCTAAGAGTTTTTGCAATTCAAATATAATGATTTTTTAATTTATAATGATTTTTTTAAAATTTATTTATTTTTTAGTTAAAAAACCTTATTTTCTAAAGAAGGCTTAAATAATTCAGTAATACTATAAACCTAGAAACTACCCATAAATTATTTAAAATTATTTTACTTATGATTTATATTTTTTTTACATATAAATTTCATATTACATAAATTTAATCTCCACTACATATAACTATCCATCAAAAAAAAAATTGTACTAAATAAGTCTGATTCCAAACTTTGTGTAAATAATTTTGAACCTAATCATTGGCCCCGTTTGGTAAAGCTGTGGGAAAGTGATTATAGATTATAACTTAACAGATTATAACTTATAACTGTGAATATAAGTTGTTAACCTGTTTAGTGCAGCTATGAGATTATAGATTTAAGCAGTAGAGTAGTGTTTGGTTGATAAGCTGTAAAATAGCTTTTTACTGTATAATTGTCCTTTTTGCCCTTATATGATTAAAAATGATAATTTTGTCATTTTTTTCAATTTTAATTAAAAAAATTATTTTAATAATGAAATTTAATATAATTAGTATTAATTAGTGTTAACTAATATAAAAATTGATACATTTGACAAAAATGTAATGGAAGTATTATTGTAACAAATTTTTTCCATTATAAAATTAATTAGTATCAATTAATACTAAAATTATTAATTAGTATGAATTTCTTTTAGTCTCAATTAATACTAAAATTATTAATTAATAACAATTAATATTAATAATAATTTTTATTAGTATCAATTAATAATAAAATTATTAATTAATATCAATTTCTTAATTAGTCTCAATTAATACTAAAATTATTAATTAGTATCAATAAATATTAATAATTAATTTTTATTAGTATCAATTAACACTAAAATTATTAATTAATATCAATTTCTTAATTAGTCTCAATTAATACTAAAATTATTAATTAGTATCAATAAATATTAATAATTAATTTTTATTAGTATCAATTAACACTAAAATTATTAATTAGTATCAATTTCTTAATTAGTCTCAATTAATACTAAAATTATTAATTAGTATCAATTAATATTAATAATCAACAATTGTTATCAATTAATAATTAATTCATTACAAAAATATATAATATTAATTTATTAATAATTAATACTAATTAATATTGATTTTTTTTTCTTTTTCTTCAAATATTGATTTTTTTTTTCTTCAATTTGTTTCTAGGGTTTCAACCCAACCGGGGAACAACGATTGGCAGAGATGAACGGCCGTCGATGTAGGTGCGGGAGGCAGCGGAGAGAGAGAGCGAACAACAGAGATGATTTCCAGTTTCAGATCGCGAGAGAGAGAGAGAGAGAGAGAGAGCCTAGCCGTCGACGACATTGATGTACGATGGAGAGAGAGAAGTAGGAAGAGAGTGAGAGGTCTGGTTTGTGTGTGTGTGTGTGTGTGTGTGTGAGAGAGAGAGAGAGGGAGAGAGAGAGAGAGTTAAGAATAGTGTTGAGAGCTAGAAAATCGTCTTCTCCGAAAATCGCGTTCACTGGAAATCGCACTCGCCGGAAATTGCCATTGCTGGAAATCGCCTCTGTCTCTCCTTCTCGAGTGAACAGTGCTTGAGAGCAAATGTTATATAGGTGGGTTTTTGATAGGGATGGGCACGAATCGGTTGCGGCCACGGAACCTCCAATCCGCTATCTGTCCGCCAGATTGGTGGATTGGAGAAAATCAATCCGCATCCGTCTACCAATCCGGCGGATGTAGATTGAGCGGATTGGTGGTGTGGCAGATGGATGCGAATCGGTTTTGCAGTTTAAAATTTTATAAATTTTCGACATAATTCAACTTGTGCACTTCCTCAAAAAAAGTAGAAGAAAGTATTGTAGTCAATGACTTAAAAAAATATTACAATCACTGCATACCTCATCCAAAGTAAGAAAGTTTGAAACTTTAGAATATCACAATCACAGCATGTCTCATCCATATACTACAATCACAGCATGTCTCATCCACATAAAGTATTATAATCTGTAGTTCTTAAAATATAAAAACAATTTAAACTACCAAAATCATGAACAGAGCAGTAGTAGAGACTGTATGTCTCTGTATTGTTACATTTATATATGTTTTTGAAAACAAAAACCAACTAGCATATATTATATTTTCTATTTATTATTTTTAGAGATAGATTTAAAAACAAAAAAATATAGATAAATAATACGTTTATTTTTTTTCAATTCTAAAAAGATATTCAAGTTGAAAACTTTTTTTCAACAGAATATTTAAACTTTTTTTTAATTGAAAACACAAACAAAATATTTAAACAAACTAAAAACACAAAGTCTTATAAATTACTAGGGCTGCTCGCGGTTTGGCGGTTTGGCGGTTCGGTTGCGGCTAAAGGAATCTCAAATCCGCCATCCGTCCGCTAGATTGGCAGATTGGAGAAAATCAATCCGCAACCGTCCGCTCGTCATCACGCATCTGTCCAAAATGTGGCGGATCGATTCGGTTCGGTCGATTTTGGCGGATCGATAAATCCACTGCTCACCCCTAGTTTTTGGTAATAGTATTTAAGTCATTACATATTGGACTAAACAGCTTCCCGTATAAGCTGTAAAACTGAGCACCCCAAGAGCAACTTCAACTTTTAAGCCGAATTTGACTTAAATTAACCCATACTCCATGCCCATAAGTTGTACCAAACACACCAATATAACTTAATTTAAGCCAAAAGTTGATTTAAGTTGAAAATTTTTTTTACCAAACACCCCCATTGTATAGCAAATTATTGCTCCAATCAAAACAAGCCAAGAAAGTGTGAGGAAAGTACGTGTATGTTTTTCTTTTGACAAAAAGCTTGCCTCTAGTGTATAATGGTGCTGTTGGGATTGTAGGTTTCACTACTGCTTTTATTTTGATAATTCGAATCATTCAATGTATATAGTTCATTGAGTATTTTATTTTTACAAAAAAATCACGTTAATCAGATGTCAATAGCCTTTTGATCAAATCGTATATTTTTTTTAATGGTAAATATGATTTTAAAATAAATTATTGACAAAAAAGTGTAATGATTAAGAGGCTATCGATTTCCGATCAATGTGAGTTTTTACAAGACGAAATACTCAACGAATTTTATACATTAAATGGTTTAAATTATTGAAATGGAACACATTGTCGGCCTCACGAGCCCAACAACATTGTCCAATCTATTTTGTAAACTGTAGACAAGCCTGTTCCTCTTTCATAAGGGCCTTTTCCCTCCATTCATATTCTGTTGATTTTCAAAAAGAAATAGTAGAATGCAGTGGTTAATGAGTTTGTTTGGTGCAATTTTATATTTTGAAATTGATAATCAAAAACTAAAATAGAAAATATTTCTTTCCCAATTTTTTTGAAACGTAAATTACATTGATGACACTTTGAGTAAAGAAGACAAATTATTTGATAATATTATTTTATTATTCATATGAATTACTCATTATTTTAAGAGAATCTAGTGTAATTATATCAAATTTGTGGTGCTTGATGTATTTTTTACAAACTTTAAGAAAAAATTAATCTATTTTTTTTAAAATTTATTTAAATTATTTTTATTGACATATTTCTCCTCCGAATATAAACAAGTTTTCTCAAAATAAAGAAAGTACAAACAACACATAATTTAATCAAATAAGACTATCAACAATGCTAGTTCATTGACCTTAATATATATATATATATAATAAATAAATGAATAAATAAAAATTTAAAAATTGGAATATAGCAAAATAAATAAATAAATTTGCAATTTGAATGGAGAATCTAAAATGATTAGACTAGAAAAAGAATTTGCAAAGATAATTGCGATAAGGGAAGAATATTTTATAAAATTACAAATTTATCTTCTTTCTCCTTTATATTCTCTCTCTCTCTCTCTCTCTCTCTCTCTCTCTCTCTCTTATGTTCTCATCCTCTATTTTCTCTTAGCTCTCTTTGAAACCTCTACCTGATTGGCATATCCTCCCTAGCATTGACATTCCGTTATTACCTTCTCTTGACCACCTAGCACACTCTTATTCATCTATAGCCCCTTTACTAGTTACCCCTTAACTCTCATGGCTTCCCTCTGCCTTGCTCCCCTCACTTCGTCCGTCATTGTAGCCCTCCAATTCAAATTTTACTGTCATCCGGAAACTCTAGCTCTACTACCACCTTTATTTTCTACTTCCTTCTCTTTATTTTTTTTCTTCTTCTGAATGTTCTCATTCTCTTATCCTTCTTCATCATCTTCATATATGTATATATATATACAGGGACGGAACTAGGATTTGATTACCGAAAGGGTCAAAACAAAAATATTTTTTTTTTATCATATACACAAAACATACATTTATGTATATATGATATATAAATTATATATACATTAAAAAAAAAATTAAATACCATAGAAGTAATTTCAAATAGGATGAATAAGTTTTTTTCAATGTAAAATAGAAATAGAATTCAAAATGGAAGAAAAATAACATATTTTTTTATACTGGAGGCATTTTATATATAAAATAATATGTATATATATATATTTAAAGTTCTATGGCAAACAATAATGTTCACAGAAATAGGGGGGTCATAGCCCTCCATAGTCTTCTCCTAATTCCGTCCCTGTATATATATATGCTTCGGTTTGTAGAGTGGTGAGAGTAGTGGTGTGTGAGTTGTGAAAATGGATGCGATAAAAAGAAGAGGGGGGGAACAATTATACTTTTTGGGGGGAGAGGAAACATTATACGTTTTGAATATGTTTGATTCACAGTATTAGAGTATGAAATTGAGATTATTAATTCGTGGCTTAATAATTGTGTTTTTGTTTTGAAATTTTATTTTAAGATTATTAATCTAATGGATAATTAATCCAATAAATTTGTAAGATTATTAGTAATGGGGTAGGAATGAGATTATATATCATGAGTTGGAAAATAAAATAAAAAGATCCTTTTACACTTGACTAAAAATTAAAACATTTATTATTTTTATATAATTTTATATTTTAGATTTATATTTTAGAAGGTTAAAAATAATTTTTAAAAATTAAAAAATATTTTTTGATATTTATTTTTATCAAATTAGTTTATATTTAAAAAAAATTTAAAAATCAAACATGGCCCTTGTATTTTTATTTTACTTTTATTTATTTATTTATAATTTTTTTCAAAACCAAATTTATGAATAAATCTTGATAAAGTAAAGATTACGAAGAAAAATTGATGCATGATAAGATTAGAAAAGAAGATAAATATAGTTATAATCCTATATTCATATATTTTTTTATCCAATGCAAATCAAACAACGCAAAAGAGGATAATTTATTTTATTAATCCAATTAGATACTGAATACCGCATTAATTTGATGAGATTATTAATACTTTCACTTTTAATCTTGTGAATTAAACATGACCCTTAAGTATATCTAGATTATATATATTTAAAAAATAAAAAAATTTCTTAAAATATTAGAAAAATTCAGTAAAAAAAAAAAAAACGAAAAATAAAAAACTCAATTTTTTGTGTGAGTTAAACCAAAGAAGATGATTGTTATTTTTTTTGAAATGACATAAATAAAATATTCATATTGTTTTATTATTTTATATATATAAAAATTAAGAGACAAATATATCATTTTAATCCGATGAGATTAAATATAATTTTTTAAATATGAAAAAGAAATATGTTAGTATAAATTATAGGTATAAAATAAAATAAAAAACAATAAATATAACATATAAATTATAGGTATAAAATAAAATAAAAAACAATAAATAAAACAATAATCCATCTAACTCCATACACCTCGATTCTCGAAGGACCTTTCTTTCTACCTAATACTCTCCATCGACTCTCTCTCTCTCTCTACAATCTGATCATCCTCTGTAAAAATTAACAAAAATAAATAAATATATATAAAAAAATTAGTGCATAATTCGAGTTACTGAACTATGGATTTGATAGAGCTGTGGGCGATCTTCGGACCAGCCGTTGCTGGTGCGGTCTTCGGCGCCGGCTGGTGGTTTTGGGTCGACGCCGTAGTTTGCAGCTCCGTCGCCGTCTCTTTCCTCCACTACCTCCCTGGTCTGCTCTCTCTCTCTCTCTCTCTCTCCTGATGTTTTTTTTTTATATATATATAGATAGATACATATGTGTTTTGTGTTGGGTGTTAGGGTTTCAATTGAAACCTTACGAAGAAGGCGGCTTTGATGTTATATTTTTGTAGGTATATTTGCGTCTTTGGCGGCTTTGATGTTCAATTGTGTTAGAAGGGAGGACATTGACTACTCTCCTTACGAAGAAGGCGAGTGGAGGTTAGGATTTTCATCTAATATCACTAATTTGTTACTCTCTCTCTCTCTCTCTCTCTCTCTGCGTATATTTACTCATAGCAACTCGATTGCTATCTCTTAATAGATCTACTAATCCTGAAAACGAAAAAAAAAAAACTAATTAGGGTCCCAAAAATGGGGAAGAAGAACTAGAGGCACATTTAAATCGTTTAAACCTTACCTCGTCCTCAAGAAACTTCACAAACTTCTTCACCTTCACCCAGAGTGAATTTTGCTTGTCTGACTTGATGAACCTCTTCACTTCGGCCATAGCTGCCACAATGCGGGTGGATGCTGCCGGATCTTCAGCTCCCATATTCTTCAGCTCCACTTCCATTTTCATTGCTATTGTTATAATGGCAAAGTTGTTACTCGCCCAACCTATATATAATTTAGTTAGGGTTGGTGAGAGGAGACTTAAACATCATCTCATTGCTTGAAGAAAATGGCAAAGTTGTTTACCACGATTCAAGAATACTTCCCTTCCAATGAGACCTTGTTTCGACATGCCTCAGTACTTACCCTGGGTTACATGACTGTGAGCTTGGGAGCAAAGATGTACAACTAGACACATCCAGATCTTCAACTCCTATATTCTTCAGCTTAGCTTCCATTTTCATTGCCGTTGTTATAATGGCAACACTGCGAGCAATGCGTTCCTCGGGATGTGTCTAGTTGTACATCTTTCCTCCCAGCTCACAGTCATGTAACCAAGGGTGAGTATTGAGGCATGTTGAGACAAGGTCTCGTTGGAAGGGAAGTATCATCGAATCAAGGTAAACAACTTTGCCATTTTTTTCAAGCAACGAGATTGAGATGTTTAAGTCTCTTCTCACCAACCCTAATTGAATTATGTATAGGTTGGGTGAGTAACAACTTTGTGCATTGCTCGCAGCGTGTTGTCATTATAACAACGACAATGAAAATGGAAGCCGAGTCAAGAATATGGTAGCGAAGATCTGGCGACGCCCACCATTGTGGCAGCTATGGTCAAGTGGAGAGGTTCATCAAGTCAGCCAAGCCAGATCCACTCTGGGTGAAGGTGAAGAAGTTTGCGAGGTTTCCTGAGGACGAGGTAAGGTTTAAATGATTTAAATGTGCCTCTTGTTCTTCTTCCCCATTTTTGCAACCCTATTTTGTTTTTTGTTTTTTATTTTCATTTTCAGGATTAGTAGATCTATCCAGGGATAACAATGGAGTTGCTGGTCATATGAGGGCATTGACTACTCTCCTAATTTGTTACTCTCTCTATATGTGTATATGTATATGATTGTTTACATTAAGTACCTTCAATTGGGTTTGATTATTGGGTTCTATTCAATTATTCAAATGAAAAGTTCAAATACTGATTATTTTTTCTTTTTTGTGTTCATTTTGTTGTTGTTTAAGATAAGTTAGTTCTTACTGAGGTGATTTGGTGAGAAATGATGAGAAAGTGAACTCTTTTCTTATGTTTGGTTTATAAGTTTAGTGAGAAATGGTGAGAAAGAGAATTCTCTTTCTAAGCTTATTTCATTTCTCACCCAAAGTTGTGAGCTTTGATGAGAAACAAGTTTATTGGTTTTTTCAGTCCTTTTTATTTTGGTGGATATGTTTTCTTTGGGTCTCGTTAGTGAAGATCTTGTATAATTTCTTGGTGATTAGTTAGAATTAAGCTAGTGAATCTGATGGATGCAATTTTTTTTTAAAAAGTATTTGCCTTGGAGATTGTATGGGAAAAATTCTGCACATGGCAAATGATGTTGTTCCAATAAGAGATCATGCTTCCCAAACACTCTCACACTTGCAAGGTAAAACACTTTGAACACCAAAAGTTGACTGAGATGGTGTGCCAGAGGGCACTCCATTGCTTAAGCCAGCAACTAAGAGAATATAATGAGAAAGTATGTGTATGATTGAGTACCAGACTGTCCTATGGTCAATATGTAATTATAGTGTTGTCCTACTAGTCTAGGATTCCTCTCATAATCCAATTTGGACTAGGAAGCTAAATCCTACCTCTCTAAGAGCTTATGTTGGAGATTACTACTTGGAGGATAAAATAAGTTACTAATCTTAACTGTTTGCATAATCTAGCTGGGAATATGTTTCCTAGTTTGATTATGTCTTGGTCTTAGTTGCACGAAGCGGGAGTGGGAGCGGGAGCGAGGAAGCGCGAGCTGATAGAAGTTTCTTGGGTTGGGAGCGCCTCGGGGAGCGGTAATATATATATATATATATTATAATACACATTAGAAGTTTTTTTATAAATATTTTTGTTTTAATACACATTAATTATTTTTTTATTTATTATATTTTTTAAATAATGTGTTATTGTTAATTTTTTTTATTTTATTTTACATATATATGTTTGTGTTTTTTTATTAATATGTATAATATATACTCATAAATATATATATTATATTTATGTGTTAATGTTTTTTTTATTTATATATATTATAAAGATCATATATATTAATATTTTTATTTTTTTAATTAAGTTTTTTTATTATATATTTATATGTATATAGATAATATATATTAAATAATAATGTGTTAATGTTTTTTTTTTTTTAAAAATATATATATTTATATAAAGATTATATATGTTTTATCTTATATATTACTTATATAAGATATATATCGTGACAGAAGGCCAGAGAGAGAGAGAGCGCGAGTGAGAGAAGGCAAAGACAAAGGCAGAGGAGACGATGATGATCAGCAAGAAGGAGATGATCTGAGAGAGAGAGAGAGAGAGAGAGACGAACTGCGACAGAGAGAGAAAGACGATATGCCAGAGAGAGAGAGAGAGAGAGAGAGATGACCTTCGAAGTGTGAAAGAAGAAGAAAAACGAAGTAAAGAAGCAGGACATACCCAAAGACGACCTTCAGGTTCTTCACCTTCTTTCTCCTCTCTCTTTGTTGACCAACAAGTTAGGATTTTTGTTCATAGCCACCAACGATCCCATCTTGGACATGATCGCGTTGCTCTCTCTACAGAAACGCTATTCTTACACGTTTCTTTCTAAGAAACGCGGAATCGCGTTTCTTACGAAGATTCGTCACTTGGTTGTGTGATTCCTGCAACTAAGGTCTTGGTTAGTTAGGTTGTTTGGCATCACCACTAAATCTTGTGATCGGTCCATGTGGCACTTGTAATGCTGTGCCAAATGTACCTCCTCCAACTGCCCTCAGCTTGTAACGTCTTGCTGAGAAGATAGTGGAAGCTTTTTTGTTTGGTACGACTGTACACCATATGTTCCCCACTCGGAGCGTCTGTTCTGTCCCCCATCTCTTCTTTTCCATTCTCAACAATCCCAACAACATAAATCCTGCTCTTGCTTTAAATAGGTCGAAAACCAGAATACTTGTGGAATTTTGACAGGGTAGAATGAACAATCTGAAAAGATTGAGAATTAGGATAACATTAGATGAACACAACATCAGCAAAACATATATGGCTGTTGTCAAGATCTTGGCACTTGGAATGGAATATAAATTGCCTAGACAAGATGTGATGTTGCAGAATTCTTGAAAAGAACTCCATGACTAAGATAAAAAAGTAAAGGGATAGGGGATCCCCTTGCCTAAGATCTTGGCACTAGGAAAGTAACCTACAAGAGCTTCATTTATAGAAATAGAGAACATAAGATATGAGTTGAAATACTGTCACGACCCAAACCCGCCCCTATAGGTTTGGTACCGTAACCGGCCAGTAATCCGAGGATTACCTACGGCCTCTGAATAGATTAACATAATATTAAGGGGCTGCGGAAGCAAATAAGAATATACAATGTCCATTGAGCTGTGCAGACTTATATGAGACAGAAAAATTTTAAACTTTTTATATACATATATACACATTATCTTTAAGTCAACATATATACACAGATTAGACCAAAAAGGAACTTAGCCCTATTTACAAAATACACAAGACTTGTTTAACCAAACAAGAAAACAGAACTTAAACTTTAAGTTACTAAGCAATAACCACTTGACACATTCGGAACCTCCACGAGAGGCACATTAGTTGGCTGACAAGACAGATTCTAGACCGATGCCTCTAAGTCTGGCCACGCGCCTGATCACCTACATACATAAATAATACAGTAAGCTAAAGCCCAGTGAATAATAACAGAGTAAAGGGTTTAATGAATGATGTCCATCACAGAGTTAGAAATCAAAGTTTATATCAAAAACACAGTTTTATCAGAAATAGAGTCTTATGCATACTCAGATTTCCAATCAGAAATAGATTCAGATACATGCTCATATTCATATCCATATTCATATTCATATTCATATTTTGCATAGAATCATATGTGGTACACCCATTAGCTATCCGAACAAGTAGGTCTAAAGACCACAACAAGTAGGTCCGAAGACCACAACAAAGTTGGTACCAACAACCATAAAGGTCCATACTTTGCGCGCAAGCAACCATGGTATTATTATCCCCAGGCAAGGGCCATAGGCCACGGTATTGTTATCCTTGGGCGAGGGCCATAGGCCACGGTATTGTTACCCCCGGGCGAGGGCCATAGGCCACGGTATTGTTACCCCCGGGCGAGGGCCATAGGCCACGGTATTGTTACCCTCGGGCAAGGGCCATAGGGACTAAGGGTGCCACAACTACTTTTCAGAAAACTGGACATTCATTCATTCATTTCCAACATATCTTAGCTGTTCCAAGAATCAATCATTTCGTATCATAGCATATTGAAAATACATAACATTGAACATAACTTTACAAAGTTATTACTCACAGAGGGCTGCGGAGGCAAATCAGACAGACTGGATATATCAGATAAATCGGGCAGACAATGGCGCGTGACCTAATCAAACATATAACATATACACATTGAAATACAATATTACTCTCTTGATTAAACTTGTCCTTTCAAGTCTCTAGTCTTTGTAGTCCGAAGTTCTACTACGTTTATTCTTTCTCATTTAAATAAACCGGGTTCTTATTTCACATATTCTTTCATTTCTAAGTCCTTCTTTTCCAAATAGATTGATCCCTTACTTGGCTTCTTAAATAATTACCCCAAGATCAATGATTCATTCTTTAACTAACTAATCTATGTTGATTAGTAGCTTATTATTCTTTATTGAGTCATAAATTGCTAAATCATTTATTCAGAATCATGCCCCAATTGCCAAATTTAGTTTGAAATCATTTTCTCCATATCAAGCCAAATCCCAACTCAAAATGATTAACTTCTAACTTAATCTCCATAAATTAAACATGGCTCCAAACTCTCATTTTCTTTTTAGTTACATAAAATTGATTTCAAGCTCTTTCTACTTTCCTTTCAAGCATGAAATTAAAGTCATAGATTCCTTAGGAAATTATTCACATGCATGAAATTGACATCAAAATTACTAGATTTAGGCCAAGTTTGGCATCCCAATATAAGTGCACTTATTTCATCTTTTTATCTTTTTTGGGTCACATCAATCAACATCTCCTCTCTACTTTTTCTACACATAATACAAGAAAAGTCAAAAAGTGCACTTATTCTAAACTTCCCAAACTTGGCCTAACTCTTATAAATTTTCCAACTAGTTCCCATAATCTTGAACTTAGCTTAATTTATAACCTCAATTTAATTCATAACCATAGAAATCCCAAAATATGTTTCATTTAAATAAAATCTCAAATTACAAGTATAGATTAAAATCTAATTATAACATCAACACTTTATCTACATTAGGATTAATTCTAATTTTTCATAAACTTGATGTTCGTAAAACACTTCATTTTTCTCTTCAAAATATGAGATTGAATTAATCCAAATCCTTCAAAATCCATGATGTATGCAATACAAATAGGTCCAATTTTTTTTTATTAATAACAAGATCAACTTGATTATGAATCACACAAATCAATTCTTAGAAAATCAACTTAATTCAATTTTTAACCAAATATTTAATTTATAATCATAAATGTTCTAAAATGTGTTTAAGTTGAACAAACCTTTTAAATTAAATCTCATGCATGGATTAAACAAATTCCTAGGTTTCATAATAAAATCAAAACTCATGAACTCATGATTTTAAAATCCTTTCTTTTTCCAAAATTAAATGCACAATAAAATTACATATAATTTATGGAGCTTGATTTAATTATAACTTCGAAAACCAAATCCAAAATAATTAATTTCTAATTAACCTTCATAACTTGATCTTAGCTCCAATTCTTCATTATTTTACTAATTCCTCTTAAATCATGAAATTAGAATTACAAACTCTTTTAAAGAAATATTTGCATGTGTGAAAACATAATCAAAATCAAACCATCTACATCAAAACCCCTTTCATTCAAAATTAAGCTCAAATGTTCATGAATTAATTCTTTAATTTCTCTATATTACATGCATGCAGCCATAAGATTCAAATTCATCTAAAAATAATTAATTTCTAAATTAATTTCCATAATCACTAACCTAACCCATTTGTATGGACCAAATCTTTAATAAACCTTGTTGCATGTAATTTTATAGAACTTAATCCAAGAATAATTCTCTAATTAAACCCAAATATCAAATCACAACATCAATTTCTTCATTACTAAACTTAACTCAAATCTTCTACATCCTTTTCTTATGTTATGAAATTAAACACAATTACCCCTTGGTTTCAATTGCTAAATGATTAATCTATAAGAGTCAAGCTTAAACTTTCTTACCTAGACCTTGAATTTGTTGAGTCTCCTAAGCTTTTCCTTCAATTTCAACACAGGGCTTGAGTTCTTTTCTTCTCTTCTTCCTACGGTTTTCTCCCTCTCTCTCTTGTTTCTCTCTTTATCAGAATATAAGGAATTGGATAGGAGTGTCAAAAAGTTGGATGGGCTCTAGCAGGGAATTATACGGTGCATACACCCACACACACACCACTTCACTTCTTGGCCAAGAACAGGACATGTGCACACATGCACACACTTGATTTCTAACACATACACACACATGCACAGATTTCTCACTACACCCACACCCATTTACACCCCCAATATTAATTTGGTCCAATTTAACTTATGTCTAGGAATAATTTAATTAAGTACCACTTAATTTTAATAAATCTTAATCAACACATGATCAAATTAATTATATTAAATTATAAATCTCTCATAATTAAATTAATCTATTTGACTTCCATTAGGGTCCAATTAATTATATTTAAATTTATTGGTACGAATAAGATTTTTAATCAGACTCCCAAAATGCTCCAAATAATAAATCGAACTTATTGCCATCATCAATTTTGATTTCCCAAATCATTTAGGCCTTCAATTTCTGATTGGACTCCAAATCTCCGTCAATTAATTTACATATTCAAATTGAGCACATCATAACTAAATTTAATTCACAATAATCACAATTCTCAATCCTCATAATTTAATCAACTCCAATTAGAACCTAATTAATCGAATCTCAATTCCACTAAACTGAATCGAATATTTAATTAAACTCCCAAATGGGTCCGTAATTAAAATTAAATTGATTAATTTCTCAATGTCACTTCCTTAAGCCATTTGGACCCTTAATTTCTAATTCCAAAATAAACCTTCAATCAAATCATATACAAGTCAGATTTTACAATTCTCATAAATCTCAAATAAATTATAATACTCGGCAATTAAATCTCAAATCCTCTTAATTAATCAAGTACTAATCATTATACGTGATGGGGTTGTTACAAATACACACCTCAATCCAGTTTCTAGACCTTTTAGGAAGATGAAAAGTTGCCAAAATGTTCAGGATAAGCTTCCTAGAGACTGAATGAAAAGCCTTCATGATGTCAATTTTTCATTGCACTTCTAGGAGAAGAATTTGATCAGAGATTGACCTGCCTGAAATAAAGGCACTTTGACAAGAGCTAGTCATATGATGAATAACTTGTATGAGCCTATTCATTTGTCAAAATCTTAGAAATGATCTTACAGGTTGTATTAAAACAAGATATAGGCCTATAATCGGACATAGTACTGTGTTCAGGTACTGAAAGCACTAAAGTAATTGCAGTTGCATTAAGCTCCGCTAAAAGCTTTTCAGAGGCAAAGAAAGATTTAATAGCAGCAGCAGATTTAAGATTCAGTACAAACTATTAAAATGATGTTAAACAATCAAATTCATATATATGAAAAAGAATGAAACAAATTGATTTTGGCATATATTATAAATAGGTTTTATACGAAGACTAATATAAATTGTCCAAATCCCACTAATCATAAATTATTCAACAACCATAATATACTCTCTCGTGACATTCAAAAAATAGACTCGGGAACCGTATACGGAGTGTAATATGATGAAAGAATTAAGAGAGAGATTTTATTTTAAAACCTAAAACACTTTAAAAGGGATGTGTAATTATTGTTCAAAAAAAGTTCTAAAAAAAAGTTTCAAGATCATTGTGTCTAACTTGACCCATGTAATATTAAATCATATTTTATTTCAATAAAATAATAATAGATAATTCATGGGTGTAAATTATTTTTAACCTTGAGCATTTTTATGACACCAAAATAGCAATAGATAATTCATGTATTTTATTGGATTCCATTAATAACTCTCTGATCACCAAAATAACAACAAATGATGCATAAGTATTGGTTATTTTCATATTAGACATTCTTAGAGGTTATATTTTATTATTTTCACTAAAAATGAATATGTAAAAGAGGATCAAAATCTATTGAACAAGTTTGTTTTAAGAATTGCATGAATCGTAAAAAATGAATCGAATCGTGAATCGATTTTGAATCACGTGATTTATCATAGATTCTATCCCAAAATAGATTCACCTATAGAGGCGTATTGATTTTTGATAAATCACTAATTGGATGGCAAATTGTAAGATTTGGATAACAAAGCCAGTGGTCGCCTGAAGATGATTTGAAGCTCCTAGGCAAGCCAACAATTTGGGAGAAAAATCTACAAAAAAAATTACAAACCAGATCAGTGAAGAAGAAGAGGGGAGAAGAAGTGGTAGAGAAGAAAAAAAGGGTGTAGAAGAAGGCCTGAATTAGAGAGGAAAAAAAAAAAAGAAAGCAGAAGAAGAGAAGACCTGAAGTAGAGACTGGGAAAAAAATCAGTGTAGAAAACAATGGAGAAGGAGGAGAAGAGACAGCAGAAGAGGAATAGAAGACTTGAAGCAGAGGGGAAGAGAAGGAGAAGAACCAACCTGGATAGAGACTGGACTGGGTGACAGCAGTGAAGCCACTGAAGGCAACTAAGAGTTAGGGGTACTTTTTTTGTCGATTTCTTGTGGCTGAATGATCCCTGAATTTTTTTTGTACATGTAAGAGTTGTAATCTCTTGCAAGTGTCTGCACCATATTTTAAGTAAAAACAATACAATTAACAATAAAAAAAAATACCCAGCAAAATATAAAAAGCCGAAAGGACTTGTGGCTTTGTGCCTGACCAAGGCGCACACCTTAAGCACGTTTCATCAAATGCACGGTACCTGGACCATGTTGAAGCTCTGGGCTTGTGCCTAGGCACACTTTTGACAACATTGGCCTGAGTTTATATTCTAAGATCCCAATGGATTGGCCTGCAGTGTTCCACACTCTGGATCTCACCATTGATTTGCCCAAACTGCATGTTTGGCCAGCCCACATGTACGTCTAACATATATCTCCAACTTGGACTCTATCTTGTTGACCATCCTATGTGGTTGGTCACCAATGACCTAGACTACCTTGGTCGACCAACCTCCAAGCTTGTTGACTAAATGAACAACAATATCCACTCTTTAAGGTCTTCTTGGACCTAGACTGAACCAAAGCATTCTTGGTGCCGACGAAGCTCTCCCATAGCACTTTAAGCTTCCAAGCTTCTAGGGCTTGTTCAATGTGGTCTTGGGTTTTAAGGTGCACATTACATAGTCATGGAATTGCCAACCTATGCTAGTCCCAACACTTACAAAGTATTTTAGTATCCTCAATTTGAAAATTCCTTCTTTGGGTTATAAGAGATAAGAATTCTCGAAACCCCTTCAATCAAAAAAACAAATCATTATGTAAATGCAAAATTGATTGTAGTTGTTGCCATGACCACCGATGCTGCCATTGCTTCCTTTCTGTCCACTATGATCACTCCTACACTACTACTGCAATGATAGTACCATTTTTTATAATACCATTATTGTCAACACCTTCGTTGGCCGCCAAGAATGCATCACACCACAATTGACCACCACCATGCCATACCACTAAGACCACCACATCACTACTGACTTCCCATTGCTATTGCTACCACCATCATCTTGGTGCTACATGAGTTGACATCTCCATTATTACAAATTCAACTTATTTAAATTATTACACTCGTCTAAATAATGTTTGAAGTGAAGGTATTTTTATTTCATTCTAACTTGAATCCCTTCATTTTTCAATTCCTTTGTAGTTGCAAATTTTTCATCCGAATACACTTAAAATTCCTTGGTTGTTTCTTGCAGGATTTTTCTTTTTCCTGTTATTATTATGTATATATATATATATTTTATGGTTATTGACACTGAAAGACTAATGAATTGCATAAGTCGTATTTGAATCACGAATCTAAGATCCTCTAATGATTTGCGTAGATTCATTGAGATTTGTTACAGTATGAGATTCACCCTAGAGACTCTAATCCAAGTGGGGTTAAATCAAGTCTAATCATTAGATTTTGATGAGATTCACCCTAGACTCTAGAGACTCTATTATTGTGATTATATAAACTTAGTCATATATGCTTGTATGGATGGAGCGACATTATCAATCCTTCTGATTGCTGCAACTTTTGAATTTGCAGATTGAAGCTTTGGCTTTTCCTTGCTTATGTTATATCATTCGTCTCCCTAGCAGCTGCAGTAGGTCTATTGATACAAGATGCACTTGTGGAAACTGGCCCTTCAGCATGGACAGGAACTGCAGGTGTTTTGCAATGTGTGCTCGTGTTGATCAGGTATGTGTTTTTTCACGCGTTGAGCATTTGTTTGTGTGTATCCTGTATCAATTTGGCATTTTTGAATGTTTGTGCACCTGTTTAGATTAATGAAAAATGCTACTTCTGTTGTGTACATTTTATCATGCTTCAGGGACTTTTCCATACCCCTAGCAATCCTTAACACCCCCCACCAAAAGAGAAGAAATAAAATGTATTAGTGACCTTTGGCTGTGTTATTAGTGCCCTTCGGTGTCCGACATGCATCAGACACTTTGGAGGAAGTGTCCCCATTCTTTTTGTTTTTCAATCGAACACGTTGGGACACACAATGCCCCTTTTATTTATTAATTTATTTTCACCAAATTAGCATATCCAAGTTGATGAATTTGATGAAAATAAATATTTTACATAGAATAAATATATAAAATTATGTGTTTGCATGTGTCCTATGCATGTCATGTCCTAGATTTTTTGAAAATTTTAGTATCCGCGTGTCTGTGTCCGTGCTTCTTAGGGGGGTTTGAGTAGTTGACCTTTGGAAGATGAACCTTAATTGTGCACTGGATCTTGTTGTTTTAATGACAGTTTTCATGTCCTAACGTGAAATAAACTGCATGCTCACACTTTGTGCCTAGGCACATCCATCAACTTTTTAGGTGTTTCATCTACAATAGTGGCTGTCTCACTCTCCTCAAATTCATATTTGTGCATAAAAAAGATTACGTTTTTTTCAAAAAGTTTACTCACATCATTCATATTGGTATGCTATTCTTGTGGTAATTCGTGGTGGTAGCTCATATATTTTCTCTGCAGTGGGTTGATTTATTGGACTTCTCATTCGGAGTAGGGGTGAATTGGGATGTAATTGTTGCAGCTGAAATCATCATTTTGGGGCTCTCCATGCAGGTTTCAATTTTTAGTAATTAGTCATGGAACCCAAGGTAGTGTGCCTCCTGATGTAAATGTGTGCTAACAATTTGAAGTTTCTGCTGTTTATCCAAGTAAAAGAGTAAATGCCATTTTATTTTAAAAGTATGATAATACATCCTGATTTTGTTATTGTATCTGACTGAGTGTAGTGCCAATTACATGTTATAATGACTTAAATTCTCTTTTTTTTTTTTGTGTGTGGCTGTTGAACCCTGAATTGATTGAGGCCATCTCTTTCTCTCTCTCTCTCTCTCTCTCTCTCAAATTAAATCACTTATTTTCTAATTTGGAAGATTTCTGGTTTTTACTTTTGTTCCTTGGAATTCAAAATTTGTCTTCATTTGGATCAATTTGAGAAGTATGTATTCATAAAGTGGTTCCGTCATTCGAAGAATTGAATGAATTACAAATTATGCGGGATGTTTTCCCCTGCAAGAGCTGTGTAATAAACTACTCTCCTCTGTCACTCGCATACTGTTATGTTTAAAGAATTGGAGATCGTCTTCTATGGATTTTGATTTTTTCCTATTTCTTTTTTATTTATTTATTTGGAGTAGCAGATTTATCATCAATAAACTGAAACATAAGCCGTGGCCTTGGTGCCTTTTTTTGGATTATCTGCACCAATTTTCTGTCATTTGAAGAATACAAAAATGACCTATCATCCCCTGTTTCTCCCAAAAGACAATTCTGCTTCAATGTTTCATTCATTGCTCACACAGCCCAACCCCAATTTGGGGCCTTATGTAGATTACAGGTTTACTATGTTGTTTTGATGGTTTTTCTTGTGCTAAACAGGCATGTAATGGTTAGATTGAAGGGAGTTGTGTTGAGTAGTGAGGCACCGTACTCTCTTTTTTGTGTTTTATTCAATAAATCAGGTAAACAGTCTCTCTCAAAATAGAGCACCACAAAAACTTATCGGTAGAGTTACACCTTTTGTTTATTATTTGATGTTGTATGGTTGGATTTGTATTGAGTGTGTAACATCAAATGGTAAACAAAATGTGGTGAAAAGAAAAATGATCATCCTAGTTGTAAGAATATAAACAACTAATAATGTTGCAGCAACTTGACAAGTTAGATAGTTGGGAGGACTCTTGCAACCCTTGCTGAACATTTCTGCCTATGACCTTCTCCGGCAAGTTCCCCCGTCTGAATACCAACAACTACCTTTGCCCACGTTCATCGAGTTCCCTCCATCTCTATCCACTAACTACCACCTTCAGTCATCACTGCTCGCTGGCATTTTACTCGGACAGTCCTTATCACTTGTTTTCAAAACAAGTTATTGAAAACTTATGTATATAATAAAGGGAGAATTACATTCAGCCTAAAGTTACAAAAAAATTTTACACAAAAATGATAAACTTTATAAATATTAATAATTAAAATTATTAACTTTTTCATGTCTTGGTAAATATTTTTTCCAAACCCACTTAATTGTAATTACCCCTACAATAAACATTTTTTTTTTTTTAAAGAATAAACCTAAGCATGTTTCATGTTTTCTTAAAATGAAAGATTGTATAGTACAAATATTACTAAACCCTTTCTGGCCCCGTTTATTTTGGGAGATAGAATGAAGGGGATTGATAGTGAAGAGATTAATAGTGAGGGGATTGATAGTGAAGAATTGTTAAATTATTTTTATATAAAATAATAAAACAAATAAAAAAATATAAAAAAATTAAACATTATATTTAAAAAAAATTCTCAATATGTAAAAAATAAAAAAATTTCTAATCCCCTCACTATTTTCTAATACCATCTCTACCTCCTCCTTACCAATCCCTCTTTCAAGGATATTAGTAATACCAAGGGACTAATAGTCCCAAGGCTATCTCTCCAAACAAATAAGGGCATTAGTAATACCTTGGTATTACTAGTCCCAATACCCTCCCTATAGCCCAAAACAATCCCTATAGCCCAAAACAAACGGGGCATCTTACTCTACCCTTGCCATCTTCTTGATTTTCACCCCCACAATAAAGAAGTGAGTGAGAATATATCCTATTGCCTAATCTGGCTCCATTGCTATTCCCAACCTGGAAAATTATTCAATAATCTCGGAACACCACATGGCTATACTCCAAGCCAATCGCCAATTACTTAGTCCTATGTTATTCTCCCATCTCTAACGTAAATTTTTCAGCTGACTTGGTAAAATCTTGATCATCCAAAATAGTGGACTATGTGGCTTGGATAATAGAAAGAAAGATTCTAACTATACTGAATCTGATAACAAAACAAAATCTCCCTTACATGAGGTAACCCACCAAATGTGAGAATGTCATCCTAAGTGAAAGAATTGTGTCCGATTTTATGGACATAGAACAAATTTGGCGAAGAACTTTACTGGAGAATAGTCGGAACTGTGATAAACACAAACACCTATTAAAAAAATGATAAAGATTCCTATTGAATTATCAATATTTATAGTGAAATATCATATGAATGTATGGATCAATATTTATGTGTAGTTAGTACAAAAATTGGTACAATATCAAGCATTGCAACAGAGCTCTAGGCATTTAACAAATGGACTTAGATGAGCTTTTAATCACAACATCTCCAATTTGGTAGTTGAGATTGATATTGATGCAGGTACCCATTAACAAGACTAAGGGTTGTTGGAAATTATGGTTTTTATAGACTTATTTTGGACCAACTTTGAGCCTAAATTTGAGTGGAGCCCACACATCTTTTGGGGTGGGTCAAAAAAGGTGACGTGTTCCTTGCCACATGGCAAGTCACATGGTGTAAACGGTTCGTCAAAACCATTTATGAGTAAATGCAAAGTTGACATCGTTTTCGGGATTGTGGAATGAACAATTAAAGAGTAAAATATGGGTTTTATTGAAATGATTGTCCTACATTGAAACTTTAAGAGAACTTGTATGTGTTTATAAGCTCTAGATGGACAAATTTGGGTTGGGCCCCAAGGGACATCCCAAGTTTGTTAAAGGAAAGAGTAATGGATAAAGTGAGCTTTGGCTCAAACCACCACATGCGTCACTACCGTCTGGCCGAACACGAGTGTGGGTCGAGTCAGTCCTAATATTAATTTTTTAGAAAAAATTTATTTGAATTTTTCTAAAAATTCTTGCAGGAAAATTATTATTTTTTGAACGAAATTAATTCAAATTTCCTATCCAAACAGTGCCTCTTCCAGTTTCATTTTCCAGCAGATTCAAACATTCAAAACTATTTCAAACAAATTTGAATTTTTGCACCTGTTCAGTTTGAATTCTACACCTGTTTGGCCTTTCCAAAGGGAAACCACTTTGCCTATAAAAGCAGATCCTTTTTCAGCAACTTTTTGATTCCGAAAATTCTCTTATTTCCTTCATTTGTACTCTCTTGCATATATATTCTACATATTGTTTTTAGGAAAATTTTTGAGAATATAGAACACAGGTTTGGTTCGCCGTACAGATTGTTTGGAGTGCTATTACAATTTATGTAAGATCATTGTATCTTGAAAGATAGATGTCATTTATCTGTAAGTATTGGAGTGGGGCGAATCTCTCTTAAGGATAGAGTGTCATACACTCGACTTGATCATTTTTGTACTTTTTTGTTTCGATAAATAAATTCTGTAAGTAATTTATTTTTATTTGTTTGATTTGGTTTTAAGTTATATGTTTTACACAGAAGATTGTTCCAACAATCTTAAAGCAGATTCAAATTATTCTGTTTATACAGAATTTTTTGTTTGTTTCCTTTTTTTATTTTTTTCTTCTTATTGAAATTATTTTCTGTGCTTATACAAAATAATATTCTGGTTGGAAAATACAAATAGTAGAAATATACTATTTGACAAATAGTAGTAATATACTATTTATTTTATTTGACAACTAGTAATAATATACTGGTTATGATTAACAATTTCAGAATATTCATTTGTGAATTTGGTCAGAACTTAATTTTGGTTTTCAGAAACAATTTCTGAATTTTCATTAATTAAAATTCTATTTTCAGTATTTTAATTTTTGAAGTGTTATAGAAATATTTTTCTGTGTGGAATTAATTTGTTTAAATAAAATTGTATTTTCACATTAATTGGAAATAAAAGTTAAATTCTGTGTTTATGGTTTAATTTTTCTGTGTAGTATAAAATTCTAATTATAATTTTGTTTTATAATTTAGAATTCATGGCTACTGAAACTAGTCAAACTAATGTTCAAACCAGTGCTGGTATGGTGACTGCAATTACTCCAACCCCTCCTCCTGTTGTGACTGTGTCAGTCAATCATGGTGAAAAGCCAGAAAAGTTCTTAAGAACTGATTTTGAAAGATAGCAATAGAAAATACTGTTCTATCTTACTACTCTTAACTTGGCGCGTTTCCTCCATAAGAATGCTCCTGCTCTGAATGAGGATGAAATCGATCGACAAGTAGTTGCTGTTGTCGATGCTTGGAAACATGTTGATTTCCTTTGTCAGAACTACATTTTGAACGGACTTAATAACACATTATACAACGTCTACAGCCATATCAAGACAGTAAAGGAACTTTGGGAGTCTTTGGAGAAAAAATACAAAACAGAAGATATTGGCTCGAAGAAATTTGTAGTAAGCAAATTTCTGGACTTTGTGATAGTTGATTCTAAGACTATGATAAGCCAAGTTCAAGATCTCCAACTCATTTTGCATGACATTCATGCAGAAGGCATGTCTCTCAGTGAATTCTTCCAAGTTGCTGCCTTAATTGAAAAATTACCACAAGGCTGGAAGGAATTCAAAAACTACTTCAAACACAAGCACAAAGAAATGACTTTGGAGGAATTGATTGTGCGTTTGAGGATTGAGGAGGACAACTGCAATTCTGATAAGCGGGCTGGTAAGCATCCAATGGAGTCTAAGGCAAATATGGTGGAACATGCTCCAAAAGCAAAGAAACAGAAGTATTATGAAGAAAGTTCTGCACAAGGCTCTAAAGGAGGGGAAACTAAGAAGTACAAATTCAATGAAAAATGTTACATCTGTGACAAAGAAGGACATTGGGTCAAAGATTGCTGTAGTACGCGCAAAGGCAAAGAAAGATCAAGCAAGGAGCCTGTTCAAGTTAATATAACCGAAGTTGACAAAATTTCCAATAGTGTAGATAACATAAATTTTTCTATAGTTGTTTCTGTGGCAAACCTTGTCGAAAATCCTAAAGAATAGTGGGTGGATATTGGTGTTATTGGCCACATCTGTGCCGACAAAAAGATGTTCACATCCTATTCTATGGTGGATAATGACGAACAACTTTTCATGGGCAACTCCTCGACTTTTAAAGTTGAATGACAAAGAAAGTTTATTTTGAAGATGACATCTGGAAAGGAAAGGAACTCACTCTCAACAATGTGCTGTATGTACCGAACATGCACAAGAGTCTAGTATCTGGATCTCTATTGAGTAAAAGTGGGTTTAGGCTAGTGTTTAAGAGTGATAAATTTGTACTTACTAAAAATGAAATATATGTAGGGAAATGTTACATGTTTGATGGCCTTTTCAAAATAAATGTAATGACTGTTGCATTCTCAGTTATTAATAATAATACATCTTCTTTTTATTTTCTTGAGTCTTCAAATTTGTGGCATGGTAGACTAGGGCATGTTAATTATGGATCTTTGCGTATATTAATTGTCATGTCCCAAAAATAATACAATAATCCATCTACTGAGCATTATATGTTAACAACAATAATAAAGTTATCTTCCATTAATTCAATATGATATACAAAGAGAAACATATGCACCATATATTCATAAAGCTTAACCCTAAATCTATAGCATATGTTTCCAATTAAAAGAGATGAAGAAAGATAAACAGATAAACATGCCCTACGAGCTTACAACTTTCCAAGACAATCCTTGGTTACAACAAAATGGGTAAAGGCTCAATACAGTTAAAGCCCTAGGCTTGTACAAAAGGCAAATAAATACAAATAAACAAAAGTGAGCTCTCAACTCTATAATCCTCCCAAGCTAAGTTCTTAACGGAAGCATATCACCAGCACCTGAAAATGTTTTTCCCAAGTAGAGTGAGCCACAACCCAACAGGGATAATCTAATACAGTATATAAGGTTTAACAACGGTATAAGTGCAATGTGCTTTTACAATGCTGGAAGTAAAATGATCACATTTATATAGTCATAGAACACCACGTTACATTTCATTTCATTTCCCTTCAATCCATTCCAATACATGAGTTGATTTCATTATTTTTCCAATAACCCAAATGAGACTACAACTCATTGGTTCAACAATTTCACAAACAACACACAAACACTTCCAATTACCATTTTACGGATATTTCGTCCGCGAGCTCGGCACCCATGTATAAATTTTGAGACTTCCACCCAAGACACCTCGGCCAACTTAATTATAATGGAGTCCATCCCCTTTCTCCTCCCAAACAATGGAGTCCATCCCCTTTTTCCTCCCAAACAATCATACATATACAATGTATATAAACACCAAATCACACATGGAGTATATCTCCTTTCTCCTCCCAAATAATCATACATATATAATGTATATAAACATAGTCACATTCAATGACAACCGACAAAAGATTAATTTCAATTCACCTAGTCCACATGAATTTTCTACAACAATCATAGCTATCCTTTATTAATAGCCCAAAACAAATATTTCTAAGTAGTTATACAAACTTCACAATAGATAAACTATCCGTATGTCCATCGATAAGAAGCGACAATTTTCCAACTCCACCATTAATATACACATCTAACCAATTTTACCTTTATTGAACCAATTCTATGATTTATACAAAATAACCATTTGAAACATTTTAGGGTAACACCCCATTTCCTCCCAAATATAACCTGTTTGCCAAAATCAACAAGTTTGATACAACACAACCTCATATTCATATCCATAAACATTTAAACACCTTTACTTTGAAAACCCCTCATTTTGATTTTAAACCAAAATCCTAGGTTTGTCCAAAATCACCAAAATCCCAACCTTTATTTGCAATATCATCAAATACCCAATTAAAAATCATACAAGAGTATAGAAAGTCCCTACCTCAAGCTTAAAAGAGGGAGAAGGAAGAAAAGCCCAAAAGTCGACGGAGGAGAAACAACGTTTTGCTTCGATCAAAATGAAGCCCTCGACAAGCTCTACAATTATCTCAAAGGAGCAAGGCGAGGAGAGGTCTCAAAGTGAGTAGATCTAAGGATCTTTGAGTGAAAAGGTGTTTTTGAGAGAAAGAGAGAGTTTCACGGTTTAGAGGGAGAAATGAGAAGGAAAAGTAAATAAAATATCAAGTGGTGGACCTATTTATAGTACTAGGTTAAAATAAAAATAAACCCCAAAGTCAACCCAAAAGATCTAGTCAAAATTCCCAAAAAGTAGGGCCCCAAACCGACTAAAAATCTAGAAAAAAAGTTCGTAGGTGTCGACCCTTGCAGTGGAGGTGTCGACCCTTATGAAAAAAAGCTGGAACACTTATGTTTGACAGTATGCAAAGTGTCGACCCTTTCCAGACTGGTGTTGACACCAAATTTCAGCAAGCAATTTCAGGACAAGGGTCGACCTTTCCTAGACTGGTGTCGACCTTTGTGGCCAATAACAAAAGGAAGGTGTTGATACCTCCAAGACCGGTATCGACCCTAGAACAAGATTTTTAGGTTTCCAAACAACTTTTCAATGTAAACGAGCGTGAACGAGCAATTCCCAACAAGTTTAAATCAAATTATACTCATCCAAAACTAAGATACAACAACCCAAAGATTCAAAATAAAATAAAGGATTCAAATACACTTCCCAAAAGTTTTGAAGGACACAAGTGCTACATTAATTAATATGGAATGTTTATCTAAATTTGAAATTAATCTAAATCATAAATGTGAAATTTGTGTTGAGGCAAAACTAAGTAAAACTTATTTTCATTCAATTGAAAGAAGTATAGAACCACTTGCATTAATTTATAGTGACATTTGTGATTTTAAATTAATTCAAACTAAAGGTGGGAAAAAATATTTTATCACTTTCATAGATGACTATATTAAATATAGTAATGTTTATTTAATTCGAACCAAGGATGAAACTTTGGAAACTTTCATTCAATATAAGAATGAAATTGAAATCAATTTGGTAAGAAAATTAAAAAACTTAGAAGTGATAGAAGTGGTGAATATGAATTACCTTTTGGTGAATTTTGTAAAGAACGTGGAATAATTCATCAAACCACTGCAAAATGGAATTGCTGAAAGAAAAAATAAGACTTTAAAAGGAATGATGAATGCCATGTTAATAAGTTCTGAATTACCTCAGAACTTATGAGGGGAAGTAATACTTTTTGCTAATTATATTCTTAATAAAGTACCTTGAAAGAAAATAAATCAAACACCTTATAAAATGTGGCATGAGAGAATAGCATCCTACAAATACTTAAAAGTGAGGGAGTGTTTGGCTAAAGTGGCTATTCCTAGTCCTAAAAAGGCTAAGATAGGTCCTAAAACTGTTGATTGCATATTCATTGGTTATTCCAAGAATAGTAGTGCATAACGGTTCTTGATTCATAAGTCAGAACATTCTAAAATGCATGTAAATATTATTATTGAATCTCGGAATGCATAATTCTTTGAACATATATTTCCAAATAAGACTAGACAAGATACTAGAACTAATAAAAGATCTTATGATGCCATTACTAGTCCTAATCAAGAACAAGATCAAAAGTTAGATCAAAATGAGGAAGAAGAACCTAGGCATAGTAAACGTGCTAGAATCTCAAAATCTTTTGGTCTAGATTTTCTAACATTTTTGTTAGAAAATGAGTCTTTAATTTTCCAAGAAGTTATGTCCAGTCCTGAAGCTCCTTTATGGAAAGAGGTTGTAAATAGCGAAGTTGAATCCATCTTGCAAAATCACACTTGGGAATTGGTGGATTTGCCACCAGGTTGTAATCCTCTTGGGTATAAGTGGATTTTCAAGAGAAAAATGAAAGCGGATGGATCAATTGACAAATACAAAGCAATGCTTGTGGTTAAAGGATATAGACAAAAGGAAGGTTTTGATTACTTTGACACATACTCACAAGTTACTAGAATAACATCCATTAGAATGCTAATTGTCATTGCATCTTTGAACAATCTAGAAATTCATCAAATAGATGTGAAAACAGCTTTCTTAAATGGTGAGTTAAATGAAGAAATTTACATGGAACAACAAGAAGGATTTTCTGTTCTAGGAAAAGAAAAGAAAGTATGTAAATTAGTTAAATCATTATATGGTTTAAAACAAGCGCCAAAGCAATGGCATGAGAAATTTGATAAGGTAATGATGTCAAATAGATTCAAAATTAATGAATGTGACAAATGTGTTTATATTAAAAACATAAACAAAGGTTATGTTATAGTATGTCTTTATGTAAACGATATGCTCATCATAGGTAGTAATAATGATATGATTAAAATTACCAAGAAAATGTTGAATAAACATCTTGACATGAGAGACATGGGGATTGCAGATGTAATACTTGATATGAAAATTACCAAAATATCAAAAGGTTATGCTATGTCACAATCCCATTACATTGAGAAAATACTTGACAAATTCAGCAAGGATGATGATCATCTTGCTAGAACACCTATGGATGTTAATTTGTTTCTTTCTAAAAATGTACATGAAAGTATTTCTTAATTAGAGTATGCCCAAATTATTGGGAGCTTAATGTAGTTGATGAACTGCACTCGTCCGGATATAGCTCATGCAGTTAGTAAATTAAGTAGATATACGAGTAATCCTAGAGTAAAATACTGGAAAACAATTATAAGGGTTCTAAGATATTTCCGATTTACTCGTAACATTAGGCTCAATTATACTAGATATCCAGCAGTATTTGAAGGATACTGTGATACAAACTGGATATCGGATACTAGAGACTCAAAATCCACCGGTGGGTATGTCTTTACTCTTGGTGGTGCGAATGTATCTTGGAAATCTTCAAAACAGACTTGTATTGCTAGGTCTACTATAGAATTAGAGTTTATAGCTTTAGATAAAGTTGGAAAAGAAGCAAAATGGCTTTGTTACTTCCTTGAAGATATTTCAATGTAGCCAAAACTGGTGCCTGTTATATGTATACATTGTGATAGTCAATCAGCAATTGGTAGAGCACAGAGTCATATGTATAACGGTAAGTCGGAACACATTTATCGTCGACGTAACACCGTGAGACAACTACTCTCTAATAGAATTATTTCTATTGAATATGTGAAGTCTAAATACAACATAGTGAATCTACTAACTAAAGAGTTAGCAAGAGAGTTAGTTAAGAATTCATTGAGAGGAATGAGACTTAAGCCTATTAAATAAGTGTTACCACAACGGTAACCTAACCTAGTTGACTGGAGATCCCAAGATCTAGGTTTAAAGGGACAATCGAGTTGTGTATGACTCATAAGGATCACTAGGGAGTCAAACTCCTACTTATTTCTATGATGAAATAGTGATATTTGTAGCGGTTTAGGTTAAATAATACTTTTAATGATTCTTATAGGAATACCTAGTGGAGTATGGCATGATACTCTTCATAAGAATCACCTATATAAGTATGAACTGGGCCTGTTCTATCATATTTGTGATGGGCTACAAGTCTCTAGAGTACTCATGAAAGACCAGGTTGTTCAGTGTGAAAATGAACACAATAGTGAGAATTAAACTGTGTCTAAAAATATTTTGTGTGAGTTTTATTGTCTTGATTTACACAAATGGTTGAACAATTTAAGACATCATGTTCACTGGTTAATTAGTAATCTAATAGTGTCTCATAAAGGAAGGTTCAAAACCAAAAACTACCTATCCTTTGTAGAATATCTTCGATTTCTGTACTCTTAGTAATAAGATCATGTTGTTTCATTTTCTCCCCGTCAAATTCCATTCATGTGAGGAATTGTTGGAAATTATGATTTTTTATAGGTTTATTTTGGGCCAACTTTAAGCCCAAATTTGAGTGGGGCCCACATATTTCTTGAGATAGGTCCAAAGAGGTGACATGTTTCATACCGTATGGTAAGTCACACGGTGCAAACGGTTCGTCAAAACCATTTATGAATTAATGGAAAGTTTACGTCATTTTCGAATTCGTGGAATGACAATTAAAGAGTAAAATGTGGGTTTTATTGAAATGATTGTCCCACATTGAAAATTTAAGAAATTTTGTATGTGTTTATAAGCTTTAAGTGAACAAACTTGGGTTGGGCCCCCAAGGGGCACCCCAAGTTTGTAGAACAGAGGAGTTATGGACAAAGTGGGCTTTGGCTCAAACCACCACACGCACACTACCGCCGCCTGCCATGCCTGAAGCGGGTGTGGGTCGGGTCGGTTATAATATTAATTTTTTGGACACAATTTAATTTTTGAGGGAAAATTATTATTTTTGAACAAAATTAATTCAAATTTTGCGCCAAATTTAAATTCAAATTTCCTGTCCAAACAGTGCCTCTTCTGGTTCCATTTTCCAGCAGATTCAAATAGATTTTTCAACTTGTTTAAACAGATTGCACCAGTCAGATTTATTTCTTCCCAGACAGATTCAAAATTGTTTCAAATAGATTTGAATTTTTGCACCTATTCAGTTTGAATCTATATCTATTCAGTTTGGATTTTGCACCTGTTTACTTCAATATGCATTTGCCTATAAAAGCAGACCCTCTTTCAGCAACTTTTTGATTCCAAAAATTCTCTTCTTTTCTTCCTTTGTGCTCTCTTGCATATATATTCTACATATTGTTTTTAGAAAAATTTCTGAGAATATAGAACACAGGTTTGGTTCGCCGTACAGATTATTTGGAGTACTACTGCAATTTGTGTAAGATCATTGTATCTTGGGAGATAGACGCCATTTATCTCAGAAGACCTGAGCGACAAATCTATCTTAAGGACAGAATGTCACACACTCGACTTAATCATTTTTGTACTTTTTCGTTTCGTTAAATAAATTCTGTAAGTAATTTATTTTTATTTGTTTGATTTGGTTTTAAGCTATTTATTTTACACAGAAAATTATTTCAACAATAGTGTAGAAAATTGAGCACATATACATATACTGAGAATCAAATACATATGCAAATATTCTAGGGAATCATTGAAGAAATAATTATATTTCCTTGAGAATTTTCAATATAATCCCACTTTGTATTTTCGACAAATTATTTGATAATTCTAGAAAAGTCAAGTACCTGGACTTCTGTATCATCTTTAGCGCTTGTTCGGAAGTTAGTACTTTAATAAAAAATTCAAAAACTTGCAAAAAAATAAAGAATAAACTTGTTTTTGGTTTTCTAAAAACACTTTTAAAAAAATTTTATTTTATTATTTTTCATATTTTTTTTTATTTTTACTGAATTTTTTTAATATTTTAAGCAATTTTTTTTTTTTAATTTTTAGATACACTTATTATAAATACACATAAAAGTATAATTTTTATAAAAAAATCTTTTACAAATTCACTAAATACCAAAAAAAAAAAAGAATTCAATATATTTTTCATATTTTTATATATTTATTAATTTTTTAAAATATTTTTTCACAAAATTTTTACTTTTTAAATACATCTAAGTAAAGTAAATCTAAAAAAAATAAAAAAATGCATAAAATTTTAAAAATAGTAACTAAAAACAAAATAACACGAAAAATAAAAAACTCAATTTTTTAAAAATTTAATTCAAAAAACTCAAACCAAACACACATATTAATATTTTCTTTACTATTTACAATTTACAATTTTTTTTTTTTTTTTGTGAAAAGTAAAAAAATAAAATCTCCAAAATTCTCTATACAACTTTTACAACATATTTTAAGTAAAATGTTATAAATAAAAAGGTCACTTTTCAAATAAATTTTCTTTTTTTGGTTGTGTTCAAACCAACCCTTAATCACCTTTTATTACGGAAAAAAAAAAAAAAAGCAAGTAAAAAAAAAAATTATTTTTAATAAAAATATGTAGCAATGTTGATCCAAAATATCTCGGGTGTTCAAGTTGGCCTCATCTTACGTCTTAACTAAGAAAGTGCGACACAAACCATATAATATAACATACGATGAGCCAAAGATTTAAAAGAAGAGTCTCGAGTGGCGACCAAGAAAACGAACCACAAAACAAAATAAAGTAAAAAATAAAAACAAATTCAAACAAAGAAAATTAATTTCTTAAAAAAATACATATATAGCCTGTTCTTCATACGTTTGTTTTAATTCCTTGCCTCTCCAAAACTAACAGAAAATCACTCTCTCTCTATATCTGCCCTAATATCACACTCCATTCCCATCCCAATCTCTCTCTACACTTCACCAACTCTCTCTGTCTCCATTGCATCTCTCTCTCTCTCTCTCGCTCTCGCTCTCGCTCTCGCATTCACAATAGATACATACATACTTTGACGGTTATTTGAGCGGTTGGGTTTTCTCGGATCCCTGTACGGGTCTACCCCGTCTGGCATATACATCAACCTCACAGGAGGGAGGTAGGGTTGATTCTGTCTTTGTTTCTCTCTCTGCATCGCTTTCTATCTCTAGGATTTGTTTGAAACTCTAGGGTTTGGAAACTCGCAATCTAGGGTTTGTGATTGAGGTTTTTTTTTTTAATATTCTTGTTCGGTTTCAATTCACTTTCATCGTAGTCATTGGTCTATACTCGAAGTTGAACCTTCCACGAAATGAGGGTCTTGCGAGTGTTTTAAATTCGTCTCCAAAATCCGTCTTTTTTATTGAAGATGGAGGGGTAGGGAAGCTTTTAGTAGTAATCTTATCTTGACATCGCGGCGGTGATGACACTTGTTATTGCCGTTTCTGCTGTATTCATCATCTGGCAACTTGTCTTGTTTTGATGGACGGAAACCTAGGTTTTATTTAAATATTTTTTGGAACTGTTTGAGGAATTGGGGGCAATTGCGAAGTAAGATTGGTTTTGTAGGGAAAAGAAATTTGGGGGTTTGTGTCTGGATTTCTTGTGAAATAGAAAGATAACAATTTTGCGGGTGAAGGGTTAATATAAAGGCAAGCTAGCTGTTGTCTGGTGTTATATATGATCATGTTCACTTCTCATGGAAAAAAGTGAACCCACATTAGTTCCAGAATGGTTGAGAAGTACTGGAAGTGTCAGTGGGGGTGGCAATTCAGCCCACCATTTTGCGCCATCTTTACTCTCAGGTAGTGTTGCTATTGCTGTTGTTTTGTTTTGCTTTGCATTTGATTTTGTTCTTACTCTGGTTTTTAGCATTTATCATTTTTCATGTTTTTTATTATTGTAGATGTTCTTTCTCCAAGAAGTAGATGTTCTAGGAGTGTAAGTGATAAAGATACTCCTGCTTTGAACCAAACTTCTTCATCCAATTCTCGCCGTAGTTCAAGCAGTAATGGTGCTTCAAAGCATCCATATAGTAGTTTTAGTAGAAGTCATCGTGATAAAAACCGTGACAAAGGGAAAGAGAGGTCTGTCATTGGGGACCTCTGGGAACATGATTGTTCTGATCCATTAGGTGACATCTTAATTAGTAAGGCTGAGAAGGATGCCTTGAGGCGTTCTCATTCACTAGTGTGTAGGAAACCTGGTGAGGTGTTACCTCGAAGAGCAGTGGACTCAAAAAATGGTGGTAGCAACACTGGCATACTTTCTGGAGGCATACTTGTTAGCAGCATCCAGAAAAATGCCTTTGAAAAAGATTTTCCCTCTCTTGGAACTGGAGAGAAGCAAGGAGTGCCTGATATAGGAAGAGTTTCATCTCCTGGTTTGAGCACGGCTGTACAGTGCTTGCCCATTGGCAATGCAGGCTTCATTGGTGGCGAGGGGTGGACCTCTGCTCTGGCAGAGGTGCCCAACATAATTGGCAGCAATAGCATGGTGCCCACAAGTGTGCTTGCAACCCCATCATCTGGGGCATCAAGTTCTATGGTGGGTCTTAACATGGCTGAGGCATTGTCACAGGCTCCATCTAAAGCTCGTACTACTCCCCAGGTAACTGTTAATTCTTCCTGGATAATTTGTAATGAACATCCAAGGCTGGTCTAATGGGAGACATTTTTCTTAATCTGCAGCTACCGGATAAGACTCAGAGGCTTGAGGAATTGGCTAAAAAGCAATCCAGGCAATTAATACCCATGACACCCTCGATGCCCAAAGGCTTGGTAAGGGCACTTTTCATATTTGAGTTTTTTCAATAATTTTTCCAGTTCTCTGAATGGACTATCTTAAATTTATATTTGTTAAACATATCCGATATAAAGCTCAGTTCCTGAGTACGAATACGGACACACATATGCCAACACAAATTTTTAAAAATTATAAGATATGACATATGAGGAACATGCATACTATATAGCATTTGTTTATTTTGGCCTCTTTTTGTGTGTGAATGGCTTCTCCTTTTAAAGACCTATACTTTAATTTGTAGGGACTGGAGAGCCATTTATAGAATGTGAGAATGCATTTTTTCTTATGAATTAGTGAATTTGGTTAATGTACATTGAATTTTGATCAGTCTTAAATTTGGTATTGCCAGGTTGAGTCACTAAGTTTTTGAGACAGAAAATAAGACAAATTTCAATTAAACGCACTTGTTTTAATCTGAACTTGTTTTTATTTACTTTAGGTATCTCATATTCATGAATCATGAGGTTATAATCCATATATTATTTCCAGGATTCTACCCAGATTCTTTTTCAATCCTGCGGATTCAATTTATTAGAAAGCAAATGATCAAGTGAAAAAAAGGAAAGAAATAGTTGCATACTTTTGTTTTCTTCACATGATGCTTTTAATTTTTTAAGTAACAAGACACCCTTTTCCAAGATAGTGTTGGTAATAGATATAGATGCATACTTGCTAACACATAGACATATATGTGTGTGTGTGTATATATATATTATTGTTTCTATGTCACATTTGTGGTTTTGTATTATGCATAAATTTTGTAGTTTCGATGTCTTCTGATTGTGTTTGTCTCCATACAGTATGAACTTCGTTGAGCGGTTACTTTGTTCTTCTCGTTTTTTTCTTTAATTCTCATGCTGGGGAATTAAGGGGTGGGGTTTGTGTGCATGTGCATGGGTAGTGGTTATTATTAATGTTGGTGTTATAAGTGCAATGCGGATTACCACAATAATGTGGGTCAAAAGCATGAACACATAATTGGTGATCTTTCAATGATTTATATTTATATTACAACATGTTTAATTTCATTGATGGTATTGTAGGGGATTCAATTTTGCTACTTGGTTTAATGTCATTTTGTTTATTAGTCAATATACTCATGTCATTATTGATGAAGCTCCCATTTTCAGTGGTATTAGATTGCCTTGGCTAGTCATTGCTTTGAATGTTATTAATCATTTACACACTTTTGGTGGGTGACACTTGGCCACGTTTTATTACAAAATTTTCTTTTTCTTTTTCTCTTTTTGTCTCTTGATAAATTCTTTATTCTACTCTCTTTCTTTTTTTAGCTATTCATATATATATATCTTTTTTGTAGACTGGTTATTATTAATGTACATGCTGTAACTTATCTGTACAAAGTGGATTACCAGAATAATGTTAGTGAGAAGCATGGACGCAAAATTGATGTAGGGGAAGAGTGTAAGTTCCTTTTTGTGGATCGAGACACAGTGTGCACCCAAGTAAGGGAATGAGGCCTAGGGATTACGAGGTTGGGTATTTTTAATAAAGCCCATTGGGGAATTGGTTATGGAGATTTTCATAGTTATTGTAGAAGGGTGGTAGTGATTAAATATGGTACTTCAGGGGGTATTGGATCATGGGAGGGGCATTTGGTAGGGGACTCAACTAGTTTGAGAAGATTTCCTGAAAATTTTCATATTAAAGGTGAGGTGGGGTGAGGTTTTGGGGCCACAAGGGGTGTGGAGATGAGTAATTGGATATATTTTCCCTCAAATTTTCTACTAGCTATTAATAGAGAAACGTCAATGTGTAGTGATGTCTTTTGGGACATTGGGCTGACCAAGAATTTGCCTATTGGTAGGAGGATCAACTATCTAATCTTCTTTGCCTTCTCCAAAAGTATAGGGGCATTGGCGATGGTGAAGATTCCTTGTTGTGGATTGGAAATAGGAAAGGGAGATTTGATGTAAAGTCCTTCTACGGAGCTTTATGGGGAATAGAGGTGTGACTTTTCCGTTGAAAGTATTTAGTTTGTTGGAGCCCCTTCCAAGTTTGCTTTCTTTGTATGTAATTCGGCCCATGAGAAGATTCATATGGTTGACAATGTCATTAGAAGATTGATGAGGAGGCAGTTTCTCATTTTTTTTAATATTCACTTTAGGGTGCCAATTGTTGCAATGTTTGGCATGCAATGGGTCTTTAATAGTGATGTGAAATGGGTTATAACTTATATTTGATTGGTGGAATGGTAGTGTTGGGAGATGGGGGTTGAAAACATGGAGGCTAGGCTCCTTTTGTTTTTTCTGGAACTAAATCTCTCTTTTTTTTTTTTTTTTTTTTTTTTTTTTTTTTTCACTTTGAAAAAAATTCTGGCCATTGTTGATAAAATTCCAGTTTTCACTAGTATCAAACTGCCTTCACTAGTCATTTATTCCAACCTTCAGTTTCAGCCAAAAATTCAAAAAGTCACTATAAGTTGTCACATTATTTTTGCACATCTTTTTGTAAAAAGCCAAAAAGTTACTAAAATAGCCTGTTTCCAAACGAGGATCATCAATCATTTAAACACTACTGGTGGCAGTGTTTTATCCCTTTTCTTGGGTCTTTATAAATTCTGTACTTTTTTCTTTCTACTTATAATCCCTATCTTTTTTTTTACAAGTTATGGTGCAAATTTGCTATAGTACAACATTGTCAAAGCTGATTCTCTAGGCAACCTATGCTCTTAAGTCCTCAATGCATTTGCATGGGTCCATTGAATGGAGAACAAGCATAGGAAGAGTGAATCTGTGGGACTTTCAGTTGAAGCCAAAACTTATTGGCCTGTTGAGGCTTTTTTTTAGCATATTACAGTTGCTTTTGTATTGTGATACATTCTTTTGGTAAAATTTAGGTGCAAATGCAACTCCAACAACAAGGCAAGCATATTAGGAGGAAGGCTGATATGATGAAAGTTTTTTCGAAGTTCATGTGATTTTTTGTTTGTTTTCCCCCTTTTTTTTTTGTTTTTGTTTGTTTTGTTTTTGGGGAGGGGGACATTTACTATTGAATATTGTAGTGAACCAGCGGTGAAAGTGTGACCAGCTGAATTAAAAGCTGTGCTTCTCATCTCACCTAAGAATTGTTAATCAGTTATATATGTAATTACAGTAGTTAGATTAGATGGTGCCAATCTTCAAATGTTCTTTGATTTGATTTTGTTTATTTTGATTATATTGTTTGTTTTCATCTGTGTGAAGTCTCCTTTGTTGATGTAATCATCCAAAGTTATTGGTATCTCTCATTTGTTTATATATGTCTTCAGCTGGGAATGGTAGAAAATAATGTGGTATCACCACAAAAACTGCCCGCAGTATCCTCCCATATTGATTGAATGGAGAAGACATCATCTTGTAGGATTGTGCAATCTGCTATAGAAAAGGAACAAATCTTTGTTCTGTGGCTTTATTGTGAAAATTACGGTTATGCAAGTGTTGTGAAAAAAATTATTAGCAAGATGTGATATTTTTCTGATACAGGATTGAACCATTATTCTTTTCATTTTCTTGTTCTGTTTACATGTGCCAATTATTGGCTAAATTTATGAGAATCGTTTTTTGAGCCATCTGAACTTTGTGGATACTTGTAAAAGTTGGGAACATACTATGTTTCCCTATTTGAAAAATGGCAATAGTTTATGTTGCATTTAGTTAGTTAATTAATTTGGTTCCATAGATTAAATAATATTTTCCAAGTTAGCTGTTTACAGGAATAATGATATATGTACTAATTAATGTACTAACTATTATACTAATAGATGATGTGACATAATTTTAGAGGTTTTGGGTATTTGTAATTTGTATAATAGGTGAGGTCAGTAATAATGACATAATTAATTGGTGCATGTAGCACCACCGTGTTCACAGTTTTTACCTCATCTAAGAAGCACGGACACATGGCACGACATGGACATGCCGACATGGAAATTTTCAAAAAGTATAGGACACAACACTGACACATACGGGACGTGCAAAATTTGTAGTTTTTATATTTTTATTATATGTCATATATATGGATATATAGTTATTATGTCATATTATATATGTGAATATTTGAGTCAAATATAATAATTATTGAAGTCTAAAGGAGGAAAATATGTATAAATTTACTTTGTCTTTGTTTTATTATTGGATTTCAAGGTTATTTTATTTGAACTCGTAATGTGTCTCATGTGTGTCTGAGTGTTGGGAAGTGTCCGGACGCGACATGCTACCTTCTTAGAAGTGTCAGTGCTTCTTAGGGAGAAACAAATGGTTTGTATGATTATTGAATAACCAATTAGCATCTGCCTTGTGTTTTCAGGTTCTTAGTTCTGATAAATCAAAGTCTAAAACAGTGGTGAGAACCAGTGAGATGATTGTGGCTTCCAAGAGTGTGCAGCTGCAGCCCCACTCATCCCAACTTGCTAATCAATCTCTTCGTGGTGGACAAGTCAGATCTGATGCTTCAAGGTCATCTCATGCTGGGAAGTTTCTTGTACTCAAGTCAGTATGGGAGAACGGTGTCTCCTCTACGACAAAGGATGTATCTAGCCCAACTAATAATGCCAGCAGAGTAGCAAACAGTCAGCTTGCTCCTGCTTCGGTGGCCCCTTCTATTCCTTTGAAGAGCCCAAATAACTCGAAGCTTTCCACCGTTGAAAGTAAGGTAGCTGCTGTGGCTCTAAATTCTGGATCTTGTGTGGAAAAGAGACCCTCCCTGTCTCAGGCTCAAAGCCGGAATGATTTTTTCAATCTCATGAGGAAGAAAACATCAACGAACACTTCTTCTGTCCTCCCAGATTCAAGGGTGGCTTTCTCGTCTCCCACTGTGGAGAAATCTGGTGTAGTAGTCGAGGGAGTTAGTGCTCCTGCAAGTCCTTGTGTTACTGAGAACGGTAGTGAAGTGACTAGCAATGGGGATATTCATGAAAGGGAGAGAAGTTTGTGCCTTAACGGAGCAGTTTATCCAGATGAGGAAGAGGCTGCATTTCTTCGTTCTCTTGGTTGGGAGGAAAATGATGGAGAAGATGATGGCCTTACAGAGGAGGAGATCAATGCGTTTTATGAGGAGGTAACAAGCTCTATCTTTGATGTAGTTTAGAGTGCCCCCAGCCCCCCTTAAAAATTCTAAAAAGCAAAAAAAGAATACTTATGTGGCTGCTAATAATTATTATTTTTTTAATATTTTATTTGGAGATTTGTGCCGGAGTATTTGGTGCAAATTCTGCTTACAATTTATGAGGCAAAAATAACTTCAACTAAGCTACAAAAACTGATTATTGAGAAATGAGGGAAGATTTGCTTTTAGATTAACTGGATAACACTGTGTATCGCCTTCTTTGTTTTATCTTCTTTATTTGGCTGGTCCAAGTGTTTTAGTGTGCGATTAAATCCAATTGGGGTTATCTTCAAATTCTTAACTTCATGGTTAATAGATAATTTCCGGATCCTATTAGAGACAAGGATTTTACTGCAATGGATACGGGTTTTATTATTTTTATTTTGATTAGTTGAAATGGATAAACATTTTACGCATTTTCTGTTTGTTTTATCTCTCATACAGTGCATGAAACTGAGGCCATCCTTGAAACTGTGTAGAGGATTGCAGCTGAAACTTCCAATGCTTACTGAATCTCACACGACTGGTTCAAGCAGAGCATCTTCCGAATTGAGCTTGTCTGAATCTGAAACCGAAGCAAGAATCTACTGATTTCTCTCACATACAGTTACTGGAAAGTTACAAGTTTTGTTGGCAGATGATTTTATTTCTCTTCTTTTTTTTTTTACCACATCTCTTTGTTTTGGAGGAAAAGCTGATGACAAGCAGGGGCATGAAAGCAGTGGATAGATCAGATATGTTGTCTGCGGTTTGAACGGTATTACAATAAGTTACAGAAGTCCCCATATTGCCTTCTAAAACTGGGGATATTTTTTTGGGGTTTTAAGGCTGGCTAGAAAGATGGTAGGTTAGGGGGATGATGAGTTAGTCTGCTGTGGGCGACTTTGGGTAAATTTTTTTTCCTTTTTTTTTTTTTGGAGACGGAAAAATTTTAGCCTGAAAAGCTTTGTGGTGTTCTTCTGGCCAGTGGTCAATTTTACAGGGAAAAGAAATAGAAGGCATGAAGTTCTTTCTATTTTGTTTTTTTTTGGGTCTCTCTTTTTATTGCTTAGTTAATGTTATGTCTTTCTATTTTTTTTTAGTCTTTTGTATATCGTTCATGATGGCGGCAACTGATTTAGAATGAATCTGATGGTAAAAGAAGAAATCAGTTGAGAAAAAAAAAAAGATTGGAAAGATGAAATTAATCATTTGATGGAATCACATTTGCATTAATCCTAAACCAAGAGAAACAATTGAAAGAAAGTTTGGGCCCTAAGAAAAATACTTATCTGTATATTTATGTTTGTTTTTACAAAGCTTATTATTTTGAACTTAAAACCATGGTCTCTTGGTACCATGATCAGTTCTTATTTATAACTCCTTTAATTTGTTCAATACGAAAGTAAAGTCTTAACAATGTAAAAATGGATAAACAGGGCTTATGTTGGGATAGAAGAGCCCCCAGTTTTGTTCAATACCATTAGGTTTTTGATTCTCGTTGAACATTGCAAATATGAATGTGTCCATTATCTGGCCAGGCTTCTTCGGTGTCCCTTGCCTCGTGACATGATTAAGAAGGTTTCTGTTGTATGTTTGCGCATTGGCTATGCTCGTGTAAGGACTGTTCCCAGCAGTTGGCCAACCGGTCTCTGACACAGCAATGGGAACACTGCCTGCACCGATCCTCTTCAACGCCACGTAGTAAGCATCAACCATGGCATCAAAGAGGCTGAAGTATTGGAATTGCCCATCTACAATTGGTGTTCTTGCACTGAACATGGCATAGTCTAATGAAATGTGAGCTGGGTCCGAGGCATAGGCGAAATATGGGTACACATTGAGCATGATGGGTGCACCGGTTTGCTTCAAAACAAATGTCACATTTCTCATCACTTCAGTTGTTTCACTAGTGAAGGCTCCTACAGAGGGAGGGTAAGAACTGGCTAGGATTATAGAAGTGACTGTGGTCACTTTTATCCCAGTTAGGCCGATCGATCTGAGAGCATTCTGGACGTTGATTATGGCCGGTGCAACGTGTGTGGCATAAGGTCCCGGGATTACCTGTAAACATCGGTTAGGTAAGAAAAGTTTGTAATTTTTTTTTTTTTTGTATAGCATTTTTCTTAGGGTTTTGATGTGAACTATTCAAATTCAAAACTTACGTTATGAAAATAATGGTTTATGCATGAGTTTATTACTAATATGAGCTTCCATTTTGGATTTTCAACCTATTCATTTCATAAATAAAATGAAGATCTCTATTTCATTTATTAATAAAATTGTAGCACGTCATCAAAATATAAAATCAACAGTTTATAACTATAATATCATTATAAGTTTTATCTCCACCCTTGATTGTTTCTTAAGTTAGGGTTGCTTTGACAATTATTTATTTAGAAGTTTGTTTGTTTGTTTGTTTTTTTTTTTTCTCTAAAAAAGATTCAAAAAACCGTTCACTGCTTGGTGAGTCTTTTCTGAATTTTTTTTAGTGAGTCTTTTTTGGATATTTTTCTTTTCTTTTTTTTTAAACCTCTTAGGGGGTGTTTGTTTGATGAGATTAGGGTATGGGATTGAATTTCATGTCCAACAAAGTGGATAGTCCAATGTTTGGTTGGAACAATGAAGATCGGACTATTAGTCCCAATCCCATGGGGAGGGGTGTGTGGGATAGAAATGGGAGAATTGAGCCAATCTCCGATTAACTAGTTAAATGACAAAATTAATCCTCAAGTATATATAAAATTTCTTTCTTTCATTTAAATTTTTTTTTTAAACATGTTGAGTTATTTTAAATTTATGTAAATTAATCTCATGATATATAATAATCTTCTCTTACTTTTTTCTTTTCTTTTTTGTATTAGCAAAATCATAAATGCAAATATATTTTTAATGTCGTATTTAAATAAATTAAAAGTGTTTTTTGAAATAAAATAAAATATATTTCAAATAAAAATTAAATTAAATATACTTTAGATTAAATAAAATATATTATACTTCAAATTTAAGTATTGTCATTGTAAATAATTTAAACAATATATTTCATAATTTTCAAATCAAACATGAGATTCATTAAAATAGTCATTTCCATACATCTAATCCCATGAGTAAATAAACATGGGATACACATCATTTTTAGTGAAATAATTTAGGGACTATGTATTCCAGGACTATCAGTTTGTTGTAGTACAATTCCCAATTATCCAATCTATCTAAACAAACACGATCTTAGATCATGTAAAACTATAAGTACCTAAAAAAAAAGAGACTTACGTTTAAGTCCTACTAAGTGAATTTATTGTCTAATAGGTCATATGATAATTAATGAAAATTTTCATCATATACTACTAAAAAAGTCATTAATTGTTAATTTTCAGCGATATTTTGAAAATTTTGTCACAAAAATGTAACTAATTTTAAGTTTTAGCGACAGTTTAAAGAAATCGTCACAAAAAACGTTACTATGTTTTGACTTTTAGTGACAATTTAAAAAAACCGTTAAAAAAATTACTAATTATAAGTTTTAGAAATAAAATTTATAAAAATCGTGACAAAAAAAGTCACAAATTATTAATTTTTAGTGACATGCAAAAAATCGTCACAAAAAATTATTTTTAACGACAATTGTACTACGTTTTATTTTCAATAGGACTTGATGATAATTAAGTCCAACTATTATGATCTATTGGTAGTTTACCCCAAAAAAATTGGCACAAACTTACTCCAAAAAAAAAAACTAAAAACAAAAAAATTCAAAATCAAATGACTCTTTTGACCTTTACCCAACAGGGCCTTAAAATTAAAATTGGTTGACATGAATCTTTTATTGCCATTGATAATGGAATGGAAACGTCCTCAAAATGTTTAACAACTTATTTTGAAGTCGTAAAGACCTAACTCAAAACACAAATGGTTTTGGTGGTATTTGTGATAATCTAAATAAGTATATTTTTTAATTTTTTATGAAAATATATGTAGAAAAATAGAGAGGTGATGTAGCCTAAATAAGTGTATTTATAAAAGTTATGCCAAACACTCCTTGTTACGATTCGGCATGAGTGGGATAGAATATTACCTCATTGCCTAAAGTGATCCAATTGAAGTTGACATTGTTTCTGTAAGGAGCTACATTGGTGTTAACCCATGAATTTGCAGCAGCTTGGCTTGAAGCAAGGCTCGGTAAATCTTCATTTCTGGTACCGACTGAGACTCGAAGATTTGAACCTCTCAATGCATCAAGAACTTGAGGGCTTGGATCGTAAATCCTGAGGGATTCAATCCCACACCTCTTGTAAAGGCTTATTACATCTCTTGGAGCTGGAAGATTGTTTCCAAGCCTCCCATAGTCGACCCCGATGTGGACGGCATCTGCAATATCACAACAACAACAGTTCTGTTACGAACATAAAAATCGATAACAAAAAACTCTAGTTAAAAATACGCCTGATTAGCCTTGAAGAGTTGAGAGCTTGAAGCTAAACTTGTAAATACGGAAATAGAAAAGAAGAGATATTGTTTACTACCGTTAATGCCAGTGACGTGACAATGGCACAAGTGGACACACAAGGACTTATTTTTTGAAAACGAAATATATAATTTATTTATTTTTTATTGTATGAATATATTTTGGAGTGTTATTTTGATGTTGCAGATCGATTCAACTTGTTTGGTTTGATTTTCCAATTCTTAAAAATTAGTTTAGTGAAAAAAATTATTAAAAGATAAAACAAACTCAATATTTTCATAGTTTTCTCTTGTGATTATTTTTGTTAAACTAGTTTTTTTTAATTTTTTATTTTTATAAAAAAGAGAACATAAAATTTGAAAACAAAATTAAATAGAGTGATTCCAATCGTTTTGGACTAGCTTTTTGTAAGTTTTGTTTGAATTTTAAAATTATAGAATAATTTTTGAAGAGAAAGAAAAGAAAAGTGTACAAATTTATTTTATTAAAAAATGTCATTTTCATTTTTCCCTCTTTTAATTATTCACGATTCAAACACAATGGTAAGAAAAGCTTAACAAGAGAAAAAAGGATAATCCCATTTCAATTTTTTTTTCCAGGTCCATCTTGCGTAGAATGATCTAAATAATAATAATAATAATAATAATAATAATAAATTTCACTAAAGATAAAGACAAAAAAAAAAAAAAACCCACCAATTTATTTATTAATTTTTTGTACTCTTTTGGTCTGTCTAAAAATGTAAAAAGTATTAGAATTTTTAAATTATTTTTTATAAAAAAAAAACACAGTAAAAAGTCAATTTTGTACCTTCAAATATGTGTCAACAAAATAATTTAGAATAGGATTGACTACATCGTGTTGTTTGGGTCCATGGGGTCCAGTAGGGGTCCTGTTTCAATAATTCTAACCGTTTAATATGTAAAATTTGTCGAGTATTTTATGCCTGCAAAAAAATCACATTGATTGAATATCGATGGCTACTTGATCAAATCAGATTTCTGTCACTAATTTATTTTGAAAATCATATTTATCGTTGACAGAAATATGAAGTACTCGATGAGTTCTACGCATTGAACAATTTGGATTATCGAAACTGGATTCAACAATATATTCTAGTTCGATCTCAAACTAGAAAGAAGGCTGGTCATTTGGAATCTTTACCAGCAAAGAGAAGTAATTGAGCTGTTATTATTGACACAAAGATGAACGAGTGCTCCATCATATATCTATGGTCTAAATACCTTGCTAATAACAAAATGTACAAGTGAAAATTAGTTTGAATATTAAGCTCAATAATGCAAGAGGCTAGGGAGATCATGTCATATATACATTATGCTGGCCTAGTTTTGGAACCCTTGAGTGTGAAATCAATGAATCCATTTCATTAAAGGGTTTCCTAGTCAAGAGTAGTGATGGGTTTCCTAATTTAGTTATGAGTAATGATATACAAATAAAGGGTTTGACTTCTCATAAATTATTATTTTAATTTGAGAGTGTTTGGGTTTACCAAGTTTAGGCCTTGTTTGGGAACATGTTAATTTAGTAATTTTTTAGTTATTTGGCTAAAATATGAGCTAAAAAAACTAGTATGTGTGAGATGACTTTTTAATTTTTTACGAAAAGATGTGCAAAAAATAGAGAGAAAAGAGAATCTTTGACTTTTTGGTATGAGTTGTTTGCTTTTTAATTTTTTTAGTGACTTTTTGACTTTTTGACTAAAAAAGCCATTTGCCAAACGAGGTAAGTGATTTGAATATTCACTTTTTAAGATTTGTTGAGTAGAATATTAATGTAAAAAATAAGATAATTGAATATCGATAGTTATATGTTTAAGTCATATTTGTTTTTTAAAAAAAGATTACAAATATAATTTCAAGAATTGTTATCTATTTTTTGTAATACAATTTTGATTCAAACATATAACTACCGATATCCAATTATCTTGCTTTTTGATTAAATATTTTACTCCACGAGTTCTAAAAAGTGAACGATTCAAATCACTAAAATCGGTTCCAAAATAGAATCATTAAACCCAAACGCTTTTTGATGTTAAGATGAGCAGTATGAGAAAAATCTAACCCATAAATAAAAAATCAGTTGTGATTTGTGGCACTAATTTTTTGAGCACTAATGGCACTAATTTCTATATCAGGTAAAAAAAAAAAAAAAAAACAAAGTTACCAAAACAGGGAATTAGTGCCATTAGTACCAGCAGTTTTAGAGCCACAAATCATTTTTCATAAAAAATATATAATATAGAATGATAATAAATTTTGATCCTAATATGTAGAATCTAGAGTCTAGAATCTTTTAGGAATTATCTTTAAAGGACTATTGTACGCAAATTGAGAGTTGTAAGGGTCAACTTTTAAGATTAGGGTCCTTAATTTTTAGAATAAATCTATGTGTAGATAATTTAAATAGAGAATAAGACATAACTCTTTTATAAGGGTTGGGGTCTATATGTGGGGGATTCACATGTGAGATCTATTTCTTGTGAAAGAGTTGTGTCTCATTTTATATTTAGATTTTGTATTCTTAGTATTACTGTAATTTCTAAGGTTAATAAACTTTAGATTTCATAATTTTTAAGAAATGAATTTATTAGAAAATCCTATATCAAGTACTTGTGTCTTAATTATTTCATAAGATATTTTTATATTCCAATAAGTCCTATTATTTTAAACATTTAATCTACTAAATCCTAATTCTTATATTTAAGAAAATTTATGGACAATTTTACCGTTAAAAATATTTTTTGAATCCTTAACAACTTGGTGTGCACTATTTTGGACTATTGTGAATGTTCCATGATATGAACATTCACACTGTCAAATTTATTTAATGTGAATGTTTACATTATGAAATATTCACAATTAATGTGAACATTAATGCACGTTTTATCCTATTATTATTAAGGATGTTTTGGTAACTATGTCACTCATATGACTTATTGAAATATAAGAAAATAATTTAAATTAAATAGAATATAACTAAGTGAAGAGGAATTTGTCAATAAATACCATTTTTAATATTTACTGTTATATGTTAGGCCTCTTAGTTGTTTACCTTCTAAAATTGTAATGCCGTCAAGGAAAAAAAAAAAAAGAAGCCATGGTAAGTGCTCATACATGTAAAATATCAATAATGATAGAGATTACTAATTTTGGAGCTCTAAAAAGATTACTAATGACATGACACTGAATAAAAAAAGAAAAAAAATACAACACCAATGTCAAAATATCAAATCATTCATGGTGGGGCCTACTGCCACATCATTAGTGGTAGCACTAATTAGTGCTCTCACTCATTTTCCGTTTACATAAACAACAATGCTACAGACCTCTAAAAACACACCTCTAAACACACCTCTAATGAGGTGGAAAAGGAAGAAATAAAAAAAAAAAAAATCAAGACACATGATTGGTTGTGGCAGTGGTGGGACCCACTGCCACATCATTAGTGGTACCTCTAATTAGAGGTCCCAAGCATTTTTCTTACATAAATGCACTTATTTTAATCATTTTAAATATTTCTAACAAAAATAATTTGTGGTACTAATTTCCTTAGCACTAATGCCCCTAATTTCCTATTTTGGTAATTTTTTTTTTTTTTTTTTTTTTGCTATATATAAAATTTCGGGGCATTAGTGCCCCTTTTTCGGAGCACTAATCAGGGTTGTATTTCTAATTGTCTACGTCAATTTTTCATTTCAAAAGAAAACTAACTAATAAACTCTCACTCGGATTTTTCATTTTGATAAACTAACCGTTAAAATCTGATAATTATAGTTGTCAAATTTCAAGCTCCTTGGAGTTAAAAGAGTTGTCTCATCCATATATTTACATTTATATTTCTTATTTGAAGTACATAAAAATATCTCCACATCAATTGATTGACATGAAATTTAGCATGTATGATGCCATATATGTAGTCTAACAATTAATTTATTTTTATTTTATTTTATTTTATTTTTTTTATAAAAAAAAGAAGAGGCTTTCCCTTTCAAACTTTTAATTATTTTTCATGCATTTTTATGCCCAATGATCAAATTAGGAATTTGGTGTATAAAATACCCACCTTCATGAAATGTTTTCTCAATAACGCTAGTTAGGTTTTAATGTCAGGTAATGTTAGAGATACAAATTTTTTCACTAAATAAATGATTAAATGTCTCATATGAATGTGTGATCTATAATTTATAAACCCCACACGCATCCATATAAGACATTTAATCGTTTATTTGGTAAAAATTTTAGAACTTATAGCATTTTTCTTTGATGCCCCTCTTTGAAATCCAAGCATATCCTACTTTTTTGCTAAAGTGTAAATAAAACTCTCGCTAAAAATATGTATGATTAGGAGAGTTGAGAGCTTGAAGTCAAATTTGTAGACACGAAAATGGAAAAGAGGAGCAATTATTTACCAGCATTAATGCCAGTGATGTGACAAACAATGGCACAAGTGGGCAGGCGGGGACTAATTTTTTGAAAATGAAATATAATTTTTTTATTTTTTATTATATGAATATATTTTGGAGTGTTATTTTGTCAATTGATTCAACTTGTTTGGTTTGATTTTCAAATTCTTAAAAACTAGTTCAGTGAATCAAATTATTAAGGGTAAATTACAAGTAAATTTAATTAAAGTACAGATTGTTTCTGTAATTTTGAAAATTACAAATACCTCATTGTCAGAATTTTTTATCTAACAGAATTAATTAAAAAAATGAAATTCATAATTATTTTCCTATACAATAATAAAATTACTTAAATTATTAATTGAAACATATTCCTAATATCATTAAAAATTGTTAATTGACTTGATAATTTATTAATAAAAGGGGCAATTTGATATGAAATTAGAAATCTCAAGAGGTGGAATGTAATTTTCAAAAACACATGAGGCGATTCATATTTTAATCAAATCTCAAAAAGTGTATTTATAATTTATCCAATTATTAAAAGATAAAACAAACTCAATATTTTCATAGTTTTCTCTTATGTTTATTTTTGTCAAACAAATTTAAATTTTTTGAAACACAAAAACATAAAATCAAATATGAAGACGAAATCAAATAGAGTGATTCCAATTGTTTTGGACCGGCTTTTTGTAAGTTTCGTTTGGATTTTAAAATTATAGAGTAATTTGTGAAGAGAAAAAAAAAAAAGAAAGAAGAGAAAAGTGTAAAAATTCATTTTATTAAAAAAAATTTATTATCATTTTTTTCCCTTTAAATATCCAAGATCCAAACACAATACAAAAGATGCTTAACAAAAAACACATATTAATTTTTTTTATTTATTTTTAATTTTTTTTAAGTTTGTCTTGTATGGAATGATCTAGAAAGTAAAAAATAATAATACAAAAAAGTTTACTAAAGATAAAGACAAAAGACAAAAAAAGAAAAAAAAAAAAACCTATTTTTTGATTTTTTTTTTTAAATACTTTTTTGCTCCGTCTAAAAATGTAAAAAATATTGGAATTTTTTTTTTGTAGCTTTTTTTAGTAAATCTTATTCTTAAGACTTATATTTCATCTAATCTATATTTTTTTGAGTATTCTGTTAGGTTCTATTTGGTGTGATATGACGAAATCACCATTCTAACTTTTTACGTTTGTTTCTATTTTAAAATTAATATATAATAAAAAATAATAACAATTCTTTATTAAAAAAAAAGTCAATTTCAGACCCACATATTTATCGAGAAGGGAGTACTGCTGTCCCTTTGTGGGAGTTCTTTCTGATTGTTTTTCGATAATTTGAACCGTTATAGTGTAGGGTTCATTGAGTAAATCATTCATACAAAAAATCAATTTGATTGGATATCTGTAGCTCTATAACCTAAGCATATTTGTTTCTATAAAAATTAACTGTTAACATAACTTTTATAAATTTTTAAAAATAATTAGGATCTAATCACAGGATTATGAATATCTGATTAACTTGATTTTTTACAAGAATAATATTCTAGATGAACTCTACAACATGAACAATTCAGATAAACAAAAAATATTTGGAAAAACTTCCCACAAGGGGCAGCAGTTACTGCTGTGCCTTAAGGCACAGCAGCACCCCCTTGTCCCATATTTGTGGGTTGACAATGATAATTTGGAATCTTACCAGCAAAGAGAAGCAATTGAGTTGTTGTTACTGACACAAAGATGAACAAGTGCTCCATCATCTCTATGGTCTATAGACGTTGCTAATAAAATGTACAAGCTAAAATTAGCTTGTATATTAAGCTCAATAATACAACAGGCTTGAGAGATCAAATGATTTTATATGCATAATATGCTGACCTAGTTTTTGAAACCCTTGAGTGTGAAATCAATGAATACACTTCATTAATGGGATTTTCCTAATTAAGTTGAGTATATATAAATAAATTTTTTTGATTTCCAGCAGGTTTTTGACAATTAAAAAATATCCAGAAAATCTGTTCCCTTTCCTTTTGTTCTCTTTTTGCATTATTTATTATTCTTCATATTATTTTTTTAGGAGAAATATTTAAGAGAGTATAGAACACATGTTTGGTTCGCCGTACAAATTGTTTAGAATGCTATTACAATTTGTGAAGATCATTATATCTTGAGAAATAGACGTCTTTTATCTGTAAGTACCGTATAGCGGAGCGAATATGCCTTAAGAATAGAGTGTTACACATTCGATTTGATCTTTTTGTACTTTTACATTTCGATAAAATAAATTCTATAAGTAATTTATTTTTTGTTTAATTTGTTTTAAATTATTTAATTTACACAAAAGATTGGTTCAACAACATATGCAGGAGAGAGTGAACGCGTAGCGTTGTAGAATCATCTACAGAGCAATCTTTGATTCATTAGTTGCAAAGTTCGTGCCTACGCAACTTCGAGCTCCCACACCAAAGGGGATATACACCGATGAGTTGTTGTTGGTAGCTTTAGCAACTCCTCCTGAAAATCTCTCCAGTTTAGTCCTGTTTGGTAGAGCTGTAGAAAAATATTTATAGCTTATGTCTAAACAGCTTATAGCTTATGACTATGAACATAAACTGATTTCTAACTTATAAATTAAACATCTCTTGCCCCACTCAAAGAATAAATTGATTTTCGACTTTCAAAAAGTTATAAGCTAAACTAAACACATCAAAATAGCTTAAATTAAGCTGAAAGCTGAAATAAACAGCTTTTAAGCTGCACCAAACAGGCATTTTGAAGAGATGCACATCTTCTCCCCATAGTTGAGGATCACGATAATGCCAATGTTGAAAACGACAAGTTTATGTTGGCTGCAAGGACTAGATTTCCCAATTTGACTTTTCGATGAACTTTTCTTATGAAGTTTGTGAGAGGAGGATACAGTCTTAAAGACTCGTTAATGATCATGCTCATCTAAAAAAAAGAAAAAAAAAAAAAGTGGTCATGTTAATGGCCTCGTTTGGGGAGTGGTTATTTGTAGAAGTTTTTTTGGCTTTTTAGCTATTTCAGTTTTTGTGTTTAGAAAGATGAGATGAATTTTTAGTTGAGTTGTTGTATTGAAAAGTGTGTTGAAATGATATTTGAATTTACAATGACAAATTTGTCCCTAAATTATAATTTTTTAAATTGATGTAAAGGGGCAAAATAATAATTTAGCCATTAATGTAACAATTTCCTATTGTAGGCACAAATTTTACATCGTCTCAGCTGCAGCCTATTTTTTTTTTTTTTTTGAAAAGTCAGGAAGATTGACTTTTGGATTTATTTTGTATTTTAGGCTATAATAGCCTTAACCCACCGTTTCCAAACAGCGCCAATATGGAGTTATAGGGAGATATAAAGTGATAATGTGATTAATTTTTTTAATAGAAACAATAACAAAAATCATACTTGATATGTATATTATTAGATTTGTCTAACATCTATCTAAATCACTCAAACTTAGTTAATATACTTTCCGAGTCGTCCACTCATAACTACTTAATTAGTTGAGTTAGATGTTGTTACACATATTTTCAAAAGCTTATTCTTAAATAATAAAAAAAGAAAAATGAGAGGAGTATTGAAGTCGGTTAACGGTCATCAAAGGGAGCTGGACTCATAAGTTGTGGTGATCGACTGGCCGCTAGGGGTCATAGGGAATTGCTGTCAGAGGTGGTGGTTGGATTGGAGCTAGGCAGTTGGTGTTGGTGATTGAATGAGAGAGAGAGAGGAAGAAAACCCTTTTTTTTTTAAAAAAAAAAAAGGTGAAAACCATTTTTTAGGATAAATTAAAAATAAATCCCTTAGGATTGGCTTAAAATATAGATTATTCCTTGTGGTTCTAAAAATCACAAATATTCTATTGTTAGAATTTTTTATTTAATAGAATTAGTTATAAAAATAAAATTTCTAACTACTCTCCTATACAATAATAAAATTATCTAAATTGTTAATTAAAATATATTTCTAACATCATTAAAAATCATTAATTAACTTAATGATTTATTAATAAAAGATGTTATTTGTTATGCGATTATAAATATAAATGAATGAAATATAATTTTTAAAATTATAAATGACAATTTATATATTAAACAAATCTCAGAGAATATATTTATAATTTATTATTATTTTTATTACAATTAGTAACCAAATGGGGAAGAGAGGAATGAAACTTATTTAGTAAAGTCAGTAAACTATTACACACCAAAAGAAATGGCATATTTAGCGATGATTTTCTTTCGTCACCAAACGTTAAGGGTCTGTTTGGTAACACTTACGTTTTTAGTTTATATTTATAAAAAATTTATAAACTGGTTTTTGTTTATTTTTAGAAAAATATAAAATAAACGCGTTTGGTTTGGACAAAATGTTTGAAAATTTTAAAAAATATAAACTAAAAGAGTGAGAAATGGCGAGTGGTGGTGTGGCGGGTGATGAGTGATGACGAGTGGTGGCAGATGGTAGCAGCGGAAGACGGTTGTGGCGGGTGGGTGACAATGGAAGACGATAGTGGTGGGTGGTGATAACGGAAGACGATGATGGCAGGTGGCGGGTGATGGGTAATAGCGGCAGGTGATAGGTGGTGGTGGCAGAAGACAGTGATGGAGGGTGGTGGCGGAAGACGGTGGTGGAAAGTGGTGGCAGGTGGTGGTGACAAAAGACAATGATGGAAAGTGGTAACAAGTGGTGGTAGCAGAAGACGGTGGTGGAAAGTGGTGATAGATGGTGGCAGGTGGTGGTAGGTAGCGGGTGGTGCTGGCGGAAGATAGTGGTGGAAAGTGGTGGCGGGTGGTAGTGGCGTAAGATGGTGGTGGAGGGTGGTGGTGGCGAAAGACAATGGTGGAAAATGGTGGCAGGTGGCGGGTGGTGGCGGCGGCGAAAGATGGTGGTGGAAAGTGGTGGCATATGGCGGATGGTGGCGGCGAAAGATGGTGGTGGAAAGTGATGGCGGGTGGTGGTAGCGGAAGACGGTGATGGAAAGTGATGGCAGGTGATGGGTGGTGGCAACGAAAGACGGTGGTGGAAAGTGGTGGCAGGTGGTGGCAACAGAAGAAGGTGGTAGAAAGTGGTGGCGAGAAGTAGTGGCGGAAGATGGTGGTGGCGGGTGGTGGCGGCGGAAGACGGTGGTGGGTGGTGGGAGTAGAAGACGGTGGTGGTGGGTGGTGCTGGCGGAAGACGGTGGTGAAAAATGGTGCCAGGTGGTAACGAGTGATGGGTGGTCAAAAATAAAAAATTAAAAACTGAAAACGTAAACTCATTTTTTGAGTTTACACATTTTGGCCAAATTTATAAACTGAGACAATTGATTTATAAACCAAAATATTTACCAAACAAGTTTTTATGACAATTTTAAAAATTTTTGTAAATATAAACTAAAAACTGAAAACGTAAGTGTTACCAAATGCCACATAAACTTTCATCATTGATTCACTTTTTTAAATTCTTTCAAGGATATTAATTTTTTTTAATGCTAAAATGCATTTTTTTTTATCACGTGCATTATTTTCTACTTGGTACCAATTCTATATTGTGGATTTGTCGTTTAAATTTTATAATGATTTTATATATGAAATTATATTTCATTTCATATATTATTTTATATAATCACAACTCACAAAAATAAAAACTTGCACAACAATGATACTCTAGAGGAATTTCTAAAGTTTGGATTTATTACTTGAGTTATTTTTACAATTGTTGAACAATTAGTTATTTTATGTTTTAAGATCATATTATAAATGATTAATCACTTCACACACTGAGATGTATCTATTGTTTGGATGTTGTTATGTGATTCTTTCTTGATTAGTCATTATTGAATTTATTTTATATAGTTAATATTTTAATTTAATTAAGAGTATTTATTTTACAATCTTATAATTTAATATATATATATATATATCATATAAAATAATTATATGATGATACAACAATAATATATTTATATTTATTTATTTTAATAAATTTTATATAATTTCTATTTTTACATATTTTATTTTACAAATGAATATAAATGAAAATTAAATAGTTAGAATTACTTTTAATTTTATGTTACTAATTCTTTTTTTAATTTAACTATTATTTTTAATATCAAAATGAGTATTTATTTTACTATTTTATAATTTGATATATATCATACAAAATTATTATATGATAATTACACTTTTTATAATACAATAGAACTAAAATTATCAAAATACACAAATAATTTAACTAGAATTAATGTATAAAAGTATTCAAGTAATAATTGTAACAAGGGATTTTTATTGATAAATTCAATTTAGAAGTGTTTTAACCCAAGAAATTTATGAAGGAATTTTTTAACCCATTTAGTCCCATATATGTATAGTTTTATTCCATAAAGTCCATTTTCTTGATTTACACTAATTTCTTGGACACTTATGCCCTTATATTCAATTTTGATACTCTTATAAATATTTTTTGAAGATAAAGCAATTTAATGATGTGAAAATTTATATTTTAAAATTCACATTGGTAGAAATGTAAAATTGGCCCGTGGGCGGCCTAAAACTTGCCGACGAGCCGGGGCCGGCCCGGCCCGTTGACAATGTGAATATTCACATTGACATGTTAACATTCACATTAATAGGAGTGTAAAATTGGTCCACGTCCCCAGGGCGCTTAACCCGCCATGACCCATGGGCGCAGCCCGGTCCGGCCTGTTGACAATGTGAATATTCACATTGACATGTTAACATTCACATTAATAAGAGTATAAAATTAGTCCATGACGACCATGGGCCAAAAGCCCGTGGCTGCCCGACCGGTTGACAATGTGAATATTCACATTGACATGTTAACATTCACATTGATAGGAGTTTAAAATTAGCACGCGTCTCGTGGCTACCCGAAACCCGCCCGTGGGCTACCAGGCCTCTGCCCGGCCAGCATCAATGTGAATATTCACATTGACATGTTAACATTCACATTGATAAGAGTATAAATTGGCCAAGCTGGCAGTTCCATTGACAATTTGAATATTCACATTGACATGTTAACATTCACATTAATACGAAAGTGTAAAATTGGCCCGCCCATGCCCATGGGCGACCTAGGCGTGCCCGTCCGGCCGTTGATAATGTGAATATTCACATTAACATGTTAACATTCACATTGATAAGAGTATAAAATTAGTCCGCGACCCATGGGCGGCCAAAAGCCTGCCAGCGGCCCGAGGCGGGCCCGGTCCGGCCCGTTGACAATGTGAATATTCACATTGACATGTTACCATTCACATTGATAGGAGTATAAAATTAGCACGCTTCTCGTGGCTACCCGAAACCCGCCCACGGCCTGTGGGCGCCCCGGGGCGGTCCCGGCCCGGCCTGTTAACAATGTGAATATTCACATTGACATGTTAACATTTACATTGATAAGAGTATAAAATTGACAAGCAGCCCAGGGCGGGCCCGACCCGGCCCGGTCCGGCCCGGCCCGTTGACAATGTGAATATTCATATTGACATGTTAACATTCACATTAATACGAGTGTAAAATTGGCCCATGCCCCATGGCGCCTATGGCCCGGTCTTTTTGACAGTGTGAATATTCACATTGACATGTTAACATTCACATTGATAAGAGTATAAAATTAGCTTGCATGGGCGGGCCAAAGCCCGCTGGCGGGCAGCGCCCGTGACAATGTGAATATTCACATTGACATGTTAACATTCACATTGATAAGAGTGTAAAATTACCCCGCGCATCGTGTCTGCCGGAAACTCGCCCGCGGCGGGGCGGATTCGGACGGGACCCTGTTGACAATGTGAATATTCACATTGATAAGAGTGTAAAATTGGCCCGTGACCCGTGGGTAGGCCGAAGCTCGACCTCAGGTCGGGGCAGACACGGCCCGTTGGCAATGTGAATATTCACATTGACATGTTAACATTCACATTGATAGGAGTGTAAAATTGGCCCGCAGTGGACGGCAGCCTGCCGCACCGCCGAGCGGGCTGCTTGATTTCGACAATCGAATATTCACATTGACAAGTTAACACTAACATTGATAGAAGTGTAAAATTTGTCCGCTGTTCGAAGTTCGCCCGCAGCTCGGGGTAGGCCCGGACCCAAACCCGGGCCGCCCATGGGACGCGAGTCAATTTTACACTCTTATCAATGTAAATGTTAACATGTCAATGTGAATATTCACATTGTCAACAGGCTGGGCCGGGCCTGACTCGGGCCGCCCACGAGTCATGAGCGGGTGTCGGGTAGCCACGGGGCACGGGTTAATGTTACACTCTTATCAATGTGAATGTTAACACGTCAATGTGAATATTTACGTTGTCAACGGGCCGTTTGCCTAACCTACCGGGCCAGTTTCGCCGCACCGTCACAAAGCTAATTTTCACTGTTATCAATGTTAATGTTAATATGTCAATGTGAATATTCACATTGTCAACGGGCCGACCGCCCACCTCGGCGCGGGCGGCTTGCCACCACCCAGCCACGCGCCAATTTACACCCTATCAATGTGAATGTTAATATGTCAATGAATATTCACATTGTCAACGCCTCGCCGCCTATGGACGCGAAATAATTTTATACTCTTATCAATGTGAATGTTAACATGTCGTGAATATTCACATTGTCAATACGCCGTTCGCCCGCCTTGGGTCGTTTTTTTACCACGACGCGACTAATTTTATACTCTTATCAATGTGAATGTTAACATGTCAATCAATATTCACATTATCAATCTTCGTACGCCAGTCATGGGCGGTTTCAAGGCCACCACAGTCGCAGCTAATTTTATACTCCTATCAATGTGAATAGCATTATGTCAATGTGAATATTCACATTGTCAACGGGTCCGCCGAGCCAGGTCGCCCACCGTCACGTCACGGGCTAATTTTACACTCTTATCAATGTTAATGTTGATATGTCAATGTGAATATTCATATTATGAACGGGCCGGCCAGGGCCCGCCCCGGGAGGCGAGCTGGCTTCGGGCCGCCCTCGGGCCCCGGACTAATTTTACACTCCTATTAATGTGAATGTTAACTTATCAATGTGAATATTCACATTATCAACGGGCCGGGCCTATTTTTTTGGCCTGTGGGCTGGCCCAGCCCGACTCGAATTTTTCCGGGCACCCACGAGGATCGACATGGGCCAGGCCTCTACACATTGACGATATGAACATTCACATTGACGGTGTAAACATTCATATTAGGGGTATTTTGGTAATTATGTCACCAATAGGACTTATTGAAATATGAGAAAATAATGTGAACTAAATGGAACATAAGTAGATGAAAAGGGTATTTTGGTCTTCTTATCTCAAATTGGATCTAATGGAATAGTCAAAAAGAATATGGGTTGGATGGAATAAAACTCTTAAAAAATGGATTTATCAAAAAAGCTCCCTTGTAACAATTCAGATTTTTAATTATGCTATAAAATTTATACTAATATTATTTAATCTCAATTAAGAAAATATATGATTTATTATATATTATTATGCGTAATTTTATAAAATAATATAATTATTAAAAGTTTAGGGGTTAAAATATAAATAATAATAATATAGATAATATAAATAATACTGATAATGGGTGTAGTAATAAAATAAATAATAAATTTTTTGTTAGTATAAATTAAAGTGTAATTTAATTATGAATTAATTTATTTATATAATTATATTAAAATATTAAATAAAAAGATAATTATTTTAAATATCTATTAAAGATAAAAATGAATCTATATAATTATAAATTAAATCTTAGTGAAAGGGATGGTTTGCCACGTGTGAACACGTTGCGGCTCTCTCTCCTCTATTTAAGGGAAGAACCTGCGTAAGAAGAAAGAAAAAGAGAAGAAAACAGAAAAGAAAGAAGAAAAGGAAAGAAAGGGATGAAAGAAGAGAAAAGAAGGAAAGAATAGTGTAAGTTAAAAAGGTTTTTAATAGTGGAAATGAAGAGTAAGGTATTAAAGTTAAGGTGAGTTATATTATACCTTGAATCACCAAAATATATTTTACGTATGTTTTGACTTACCAAAATCTATTTTATACAAGTATGTTTTATGAGTATATTTATAAAAGTTATATTTTATAAAAATTTCAGTTACGTGGTTTATTTTCTGAACTCTATTTGCTTAAATGGAAATCCATGGATATGTCTGTTTATATTTTAAAGAATATTTGACTATGACCTTATAAACAATTATGTTTTGTAAGTATCACCATGGAAGTCTCATGCTTTGGGGGACTTAAATAACTTACCTTGGGGGACTTAAATAACTATTGGTCTCTGTTTGACTACTTTGTGGTTCTCTGTTTGTCATGGATCCATTGACCTTTGTTTTGTGCGGACTAAAGTGCTGTGCGGAACTAAGTGCTACACTATTGTAGGAGCCACCTCTAGAATCCGTACGAGCCACCTCTTGAATCCGTACCTCTATTCTAACTATCACTTCTGTGACCTCTATTCTATTCTGTTATATACCGTGGTTATGGTTATATATTTATATAATATCTGTATTTCAGTTTCTGCCACTTAAATGATTTGTTTATGTAAATGTTTTGGCCTAACTAACGATTTATGGTTATTTCGTGTCCCTTATACTCTTGGTATAATATTTTTCAGTCTGCCATGTGCTTATAGTTGTTTACCAATTTTCAGAAAATAGCTTTTGGAAAGTCTTAGATGCGGAGTTGCGGAATAGACACACACAGTATTTTTTTTAATATTTTTATATGTAAATATCGACCTTTTTGGTCAATATAATTTTGTAATAAAAATAAAAACTTCGATAATTATTTTGGTATCCTCATTTAAATATTTCTTCCGCTTGCGTTTATAAATCTGTTTTTGATTTGGCTGGAGGTAACTTCAGTTGCTGGCCATCACGATACTTAATCCTTGAGTACGGGGAGCGGGTCGTGACAATAATCTTATAGAACGATAGCGCTAATATTATCAAAATAAATAATTAAAATCATGCTTTAATTTTAATTTTAATTTTAAATTAAAATTAAAATTATTATTTTATATAACACATTGTACAATCAAAAAATTTTTGAAAAAAAAAAATAACACATGAATTGTACGGATCAACTACTAGTGACTCATTATTTGCTTGAACTATAACTAAAAATAATTTAATTATAACATTTATCGTAATCAACACAAAAAATGTCATAATTTATATGGTATACATCCTAAAAAAAGTGTGTATAGTAACATAACCCAGTCATTGATTCGTATTGCTACGATAAGCATGTAAAAATTTAGCCAATTATAAATTGTCAAGTACCATAAGGGCTTACAAAATATGACATAATTATTGACAAATCAAATCTTGTGAGGTGCCTAATTGGTCTTATTTCAAGATTACGCGAAAAGTCCAATCACAAGTTGACAAATGATGTAGTCTTTACGGTGACAAGTCTTGGGCTAATTAAATTAAGTCACTTGTCACGTGGTCAAGCCACTAAAATTATGATACACCATTAAACTAGTATTTTAATATTTATTTCTAAATAAATCAGAGATAATTATCAAATAAATTAAAATCTATTATGACTTTTCTCCACTCATGTCTATAAATAGAGGTAATCTCCAACATAATTATATAATACAAGTAAATATGTTCTTAGGTGTTTGACCCTTGAAGAGTCATTCATTTTTTCTCATTTTTTTTTTTTAATTTTTATATGCGCCCTTCTTCCATATTAATTATATATATGGAACTAAAATATTCATTAATGATAATTTTACATGATGCATCCTTCTTGCCTTAATGTTGCCTTAGGATTGAGCTGATTCTTCCATATAAAACATTAACAAATTATACATTATGATTCTTCTATATAATTATTATGGAATTAAAATATTCATTCTTTAAATTTTTTAAAATTCATTAAAATATTAATATTCATTCTTTAAATTTTTTTACATTCATTAAAAAAATTATTTCACTTATCTGAATTTCCACTCAATCTTGCCCAAATCTGCACTAGGAAAGTTCTGTCTACACTATGATAATATGGTTCTCTCCAGACTATTGCACTACATTAAACCTTTGGTGGGGTATGAAGTGAAACTTTATAGCAAATTCTTCCACCACACGAATCTCTATTTCCTTTTTATAGTTTTCCTCTACTTTCATTTTTTATCATTATTATTTCATTATTAACTCTCCGTAATATTCAGCAAATTTTTGCTCTTTATTGAAAGTATATTTAACTGTTTGGTTAATTATTGATTATTTTAATGTGAAAACAATAAATCCAATATTTGATAACACGGGAATAGAATAGATATATATTTATGTTTTTGTGAATGTTAACACGTGGCCAAGGTGGCAACGAAGTGCCAGCCAAGGTGCCACGTGCCTTGGTTATGGCGCTAAGGTGATCTCGGCTAGGCCAAGGTTATCTGCGAAGATATCGGAATTCGAGATAAATGGATAAGGGATAAGAGTCCTAGAATGGGGAGGACCTCAATCTGGATAAAGATAAAACTCTTAGGGAGTTTATCTCTATCTATTTGAGAGTTCAGGATAAGCATTGAGTTAGAGTCCATTGAAGTTAGGCTTCTACAGGGATCAGGTCAGTGCTGGCTATAAAAGTAAGGCATCCTCGTGGGTCTAAGGTACGCTTTTTATATTCTGGGTAATGAGTTAAGCCCTATTGGCTATCTTTGAGAGATAATTGAGTACTGATTTGATCGTCGAAGTGCCCCCGGGTGGACGAACCACCGCCGGAGTCTAATCTTTCTGTGACAAGTTGTTCGAGCGCAATCTATTATGCTGGTGAGTACCTGTTTGGCAGTGTGGTTAGATATTTGCACACACAATTTGGCACCGTCTGTGGGAAACGAAAGGAGAATAGATGGCTAACGACGCACAGAAAGAGAAGAATGGGGACGACATCCCTACTGGAAGTGGTAAACACGTTGATCCCAACGTGAAGGAAGAAAACTGTAATGAAGAACCCCGGGACCAGAATCCTGGGGATAAAGACGTCGGCCAGGAATGAGAGATACCAAAGAAGGCTGGCTGATGTGAATATTATAACGAAGGCGACCTCCAGGTATGGAAAGATAGGTGCCTAAGGAGGGACGGTGAGATGAAGGGGATGACAAACAAATTGGCGGACTTGCAATCGGTTGTCAATTTCATGATGTAAAACAACGTCATGCAACCACCGTTTCCATTGGAGGACACGCTGATTCCAGCGGCTAAGAACGATGCCCAGAAAGGAGGGCATAAAGCAATCTCCATAGTCCCCTAGCATGACAGGGCGATGGAGCATTCTTATCGTCCTTCACGGGAGGTCGGGCGAGGAGAATTGATGAGAAGAGAATCTCAGAGGACACATCATGCCAAAGAAACCTACGACAAAGAACATCGGCATGTTCAAGGGAAGGAGCTTTACTTTGACAAGACAAATAGAGGGAGGTCCAAGAGGACTCACAATGACATCGGGAGCAGCGCACCAAAAAAGCTGAAATTCGTTGATAGCCGAGCTCCCAAACGGACTAAGGAGGATTTGAGGGATTACCTCCAGAGGAAATGACAAGATACCGAGGTAACATCTCTGGTCAAGCCAAAAACACTGTTCTTGGTGGAATTGGACAAGTTTGAGGCCCCGAAAAGGTTTCACAAGCTGAGATTCCAGATATACGACGATAAGTCTGACCCTAACTTGCACGTCGGCTTGTACCTGAACTCAATGGCACTGTACATCGGGAACAAGCCGTTGCTCTGCAAGGTGTTCCCCTCATCCTTTGGGAAAATTACATGAGACTGGTTTCATAAGTTGCCGAAAGAAACTATGAAAAGCTGGGAAGGCCTGGCCGAGATGTTCGTGGCCAAGTTTGTGACAAACAAACTACAGCCGTTGAGGGTAGACTCCTTGATGGCTTTGAGAATTGGCGAGGATAAAAGCCTCAGGGCTTATGCCAAGAGGTACTATGAGGTATTTAACCGAATACCAGGATGTAACCAAGAGGTGGCGGTCATATCCTTTAAGAATGGCCTGAACGATGACTGTCTGCTTCGAAAATCACTGGCAAAGACACTGCCAAAAAGTATGGAGGAACTCATGGCCAGGATCGAGAAGTATGCGAGAGTCGATGAAGACACGCCAGGAACAAAGGCATCGAAACAAGAGAAGAGAAACGGCTCAACGAAGCGAGACCGAGGTAATACTGGATATAACAGGCAAGAGACAGGAGTAAAGGCTGCATAGGCAGTCACTACCGTATTCTGAATCTTGGTTTATAAAGTGCTAGAAAGAATCAGGAACCAGCTGTACTACAAAGCACCAGAAAGGGTTCCTGGCGAATTTATGGGAAGAAGCCTTGGCAAACACTGTGCTTACCACAATGAAGATGGGCACCTAACTCAAGGGTGTAGGGCTCTGAAGGCATATTTAGAAGACCTGGTCAAACAAGGCCACCTGAGGGACCTGGTGGATGAGGCTAGAACGAGGGAAGAACATACGAGATTACCCCAAGCACCAGCAGCACCACCCCTACTAGCACCGCAACCACAAGCGGACGGACCTCGAGTGATCAATGTGATTCACTCGAGGGTCAATGAGAATGAGATATGTGGGGAGACTCAAAGGGTAAGGCACTTACAACATGTGTGTCAAGTCCAGCAGAAAAGGCCCAGGGAAATCGAGTGCCAAGGACCGATGGTGTCCTTCACTGAAGCCAATCTAGACATGGTGCAACCCCCACATAATGATTCGCTGGTGATATCCTTCAGGATTAGAGAGTGTTAGGTAAGGCGCATTTTGATTGACTAAGGCAGCTCTTATGACATCATGTATGTTAGATGTTACAAGGAGCTTAGCCTTCACCAAGATGATATGGAATAGTCAAGCAGTCCAATGGTCGGGTTCAATGGAATGCCGACATGGCCCTTGGGGCAATGAATTTGGAAGTGCAGGCAGGCACCAAGAAGGTAAACACAGAGTTTACAGTCATTGACACCTCCTCCCCTTACAATGTTATCTTAGGGAGGCCATGGTTACACGCAATGAGGGCTATTCTCTCAACACTGCACCAGTTGTTGCGGTTCCCAACAGAGCATGGAATTGAAAAGATTAGAGGGGATCAGGTGTAGGCAAAGAATTGTTCCATGGTAGCAATAAAATCTACCTGCACAGTACGAGAAGTAGAAATAGTGTAGGTTGAGGACGAAGACATGGAGGTCCTTGATGACGTCGACAAAGAACCAGCAGACAAAAGTGAGAAAGCCTTAAAAAAGATCTTAGTCCAGTAAGGGGATGAAGAACGCTTCTTCCTTCTCGGCTTAGGCATGGCCGAGGAAGAGGAAAAGGAGTTAGAGGCATTCTTGCGAGCAAACATTGAGGTGTTTGCCTGGACACCATACGAGATGTCTGGCATTGACCCTGAGGTCACATGCCATAGACTGAATGTGGACAGGTTGGCCAAACCTGTCATCCAGTGAGTGAACGAGGCCGACATTGATACATGTTGAGGCTGTAGAAGAGGAGGTGGATAAACTGCTGGAGGCTAGAGCCATTCGAGAGGTAAACTACACAATATGGCTATCAAACACAGTTGTTGTGAAGAAGAAGAATGGGAAGTGGAGGATCTATGTGGACTTCACTAGCCTGAATAAGGCTTGTTCCAAGGACAGTTTCCCACTCCCCAAAATCGATCAATTGGTGGATACCACTTTAGGGCATGGAAGGATGAGCTTCTTGGATGCGTACGTGGGGTACCATCAGATAACAATGTACCCCCCTGATGAGGAGAAAACTGCATTTATTACACTAAAAGGGCTGTATTGCTATAGAGTAATGCCTTTCTGGTTGAAAAATGCAAGAGCAACTTACCAGAGATTGGTGACTAAAATGTTTAGACATCTGTAGACACCCCATTTTTGACCGCCCTTAAGACTTGGACGCGACTGATGGTTTATATGGTGGAGAAAGGTGTGCAGGGGAAAGGTTCAGTTTCTTCAGCAAGGAGAGAGTCAAAGCTCAACTTCATACCCCTTTTTTTGGACCAAAACAATCTTGATCAAAATATTTTAGACCTTAAAACCCTCTCTTTCAAAATGTTTTTGAAATAAAGTTTCTACAATGTTCCAACGCTTGCATTTTGTTAAATGTTGCGCTTTTCGGTAAACCGAGCAAGGACAAAGAAGAAATGAATGAAAGAGAGATGAAATCTTTGAAAAATCTTTCAAAACACCTTACTTAAGGGTGTGAAGTTGAAGAAAAGAAGAGAAGAGGGAAGAAACCCAGTTGGGGGAGAAAATGGGCATGAACTGTTAAGAAAGAGTTGAGCAACCCTCGCCGAATCGAGCCTATTCGTTTGCATACTTGGAATCAAGATATGAGGCCACCACCGTTGGAAACAAGACTTCCGGGGCTTCATTTTGCACTCAAGAATCTCCTAAAACCAATTCCGGACGAGGGAGATATGGTTGATTGAAGTAGGGCATCACTCCGGTTGGACCGAATCTGCGTAGCTTCACCAAAACAGGCATAACTTTTTGCACAGGAGGAATTTTAATGCAAGGTTTGCGCCATTGGAAAGCTAACTTTCGGAGCTTCAATTTAGGCAACTGGCCGGCCACCATTAGACTTTCCAATCACTGGCCGGCCACCTTTCTTTCCAGCAGCCCCTTTTTTTGTCCTGAAAAACCAGGAAAAGTAGCAGGCCGGCCACCTAAACCTTTTGAACTGGCTGGCTGGCCAGGGGAGGTGGCCGGCTAGCCACCTAAACCTTTTGCACCTGGTCGGCCATTTTTGCCCTCCTGAGTGTGTTCCAGCTGTGCCAACTATTCTGCACTTGACCCACTGTCCGAGGGTCTGCCCTTTTGGGGGGAAATTTGAATTAGTTTTTCCCCCATTTTCCTTGGCCTCTCCCTCTATATAACTAGCACCCCTCCTCCATCTTTAAGGGTTACAAAAAATAGCTGAGGCATATACACTCCATCCTCCATATATCTCCCCCATCCAAGCTCAAATACACCAACCCATAGCATAACACCTCCATCACTCATTCCAGCACCTTGGAGGAAATTTGAAGAGGTTGGAAGCTTAGAAATTTGGTCCAAAAGCTGCTGGTTTGCTGCTTTACAAGGGTAAGCTCCTATGTTCTTATTTTTTACACTATTTTGTTCTATATCTTAGCTCCTTTTGCTTACATCTTTGGGCTTCGACCTAAAATAGAAATAGTCTTATTTTGAGCTCATTTTTATGTTTGATTAAGGACTTTTCTCTGTTTGAGGTTTTCTACTCACCCTTTGTGTTCTATCCCTATTTTAGGCCTTATTTTGCATGATATGTTAGACCTATTTGTAAGAATTTTTGGGCTTCGAGCCAAATTGTAAAGTGCATAATTTTTAGCCCCTCTTCAACTTTGTTGAAGGGCTCTTCACTGTTTAAGGCCAGCTACTGCCTCTTGCTCTCTATCTCTCTTTTAGGGCCATTTTTGCATCATATTGTAGCCTTATTTGTGAGCATATTTGGGATTCTCCATAAATTGTAAAGTATCTTTTTTTGAGCCTCTCTTCAACTTTGTTGAAGGGCTCTTCTTATTTGAGGTCATTTGCTGCCCTGTTTGTTCATTCTCTCTTTTAGGGCTGTTTTTGCATGATATATTAGCCTTATTTGTGAGCCCTTTTGGACCTCGACCTAAACTGAAAAAATCCTTGTCTTAACATCATCTTCATGTTTGATTAGGTCTATTCTCTGTTTGGGGACATCTTCCCCTATGCATGCTTCATTCTTCCATGATTAGGGTCATACATGTGAGCATTTGCATTGGCCTTGTTTTCGCCTCTTAGCCACTGAAATCCAGTGGATTTTCAGTGGCTTTGATGCATTTTTGAGCCTCAAAATCAGAGGGGGGTGACCCCCTCTCACCTTGTTTTTTTTGATGGTCTTTTTGGCCTTCCAAAGAGGCCCTATCTTGCATGCCTTGTTGACTGATTTCATGGCCAATTTGGTGAGTTTTAGGGCTGTCATATTTGATTTTCAGAGTTTTTTGTGCCATGCTAAGTGTCCATCTTGTATGTGCTTAATAATCCCTTGCATAGCCCTCTAAAGGAGCTCATCATTTTTGCATGTGTTGGCTTCATTTCAGTGGTTATTTGGGTATATTTTGGCATGTTTTGTTCACTGATTTTGGCTGGTTTTGTGAGATTCCATATGCTTCATATACTTGCCATATAAACCATGTTTGCTAGTCAAAGTTGCATGCTATTTTAGTCCATCTTTTTAGCATCTTTTGGCCATGCTTTGAACTAAGAATATGCATATTTTGGGACTAACTTGGCTCTGCCTTTATACTTCATGATCAAATAATGCATGCTTTGTATAGCTATAGGTCAATAAATGTGCCTAGTTTTGTGTTTCGGGACCATTCCATGCATCGGGTGCCATGTTTCTATGTTTCGGGATCATTTTGCATCACATTTCAGTGCTGGAACTTGCATGTTTGTATGCCATATTTCATGCCTTTCCATGCCTTGTTAGAGTGGCATTTGTGTCTTAGGATCGGTCCTCGGTTTGCGTGCATGTGTGCACGCATCTCGAGTGTCTCATTTTCATCTTATGGCTACTAATGTGAGTGTGGCTGAGGTCCACTCATGTTGGTGTAAGTCCATCATGCATTGCGTATGTCATTTCATTTCATAGCATTGCGTATGCTAGGTTACATGTTAGAGCATTGTGTATGCCGTGTTACATCGAGCATTGTGTATGCCATTTCATAGCATTGTGTATGCTAGGTTGTATATTAGTTGCATTCATGCATGTCATGCATATTGCATTGTGTTTGGGGTAGGAGTTAGCCCGAGCACGGGAAACGAGGGACGTTTCGTACTTCGAGTGACGGAACGTGTCTCAATTCCCTGTCGCTGACACTCCGGATTATCCATGATGGAGTCTAAACCTTGTTATGTTTTCATGTGCATTCATTCCATATTGAGTCGTGCAATTTGACTCTTCGGCCATCATACATCGAGATGCGTGATTGGTGGCACGAGGATCGAGGACTACACTCCCTGAAGAGTAGTCGTGCATACATATGTGAAAATACTTTGCCATGCCCCTTTCCTACTCTCTGTTGCAGCAAATCAGAAACCGGCAATCTTTTGGGGCTTCGCGCAATATTCCGGGATTAATTGCAAACAGAGGCAAATAGGGGCATCTCAATGGATTTCCGCGCCAAGCAACTCAAACATGAATCATTCATCATTCGGAGCAGAGTCGAGGCAGTCCCTAGCTTGCATGCCAATTTACTGCTTTCCTAGATTAATTTGTTAATTAATTAGGATTTTGTATTTGTTTGACCTGTAATTATTCATTTGGGACTGTATATTATTTATTTGGACCCTTCGAGCGAGGGCACAATTGTAATAAGTGTGCGTGCGTATGATGTATGTCTTCCAACCCCACGTCTTTCTCTCCCTTTTATTTACTAGCTTATGATGGTTAGATTAGGGCATGTTTCAATTAGCATACAGTATGATAGCATGTTTGCATTCAGTCATCTGTTTTGCATGCACTGGGCTCGGCGCATCATAACTCACTACATTGTATTTCAATTCCAAGTTGAATACTTGTTAGCTGTAGCATTCCATATGCCATGTTTAGAATAAGCCGAGCCTATCTTAGTTGCATTCCTGCATGTGTTGCATTAGGCATTTCTGTATAGTTAGGATCATGCATGGATTTCTAACGTAGTTTCTGTTTTGGCTTGGAGTACTCGATAAGCTTTTACGCTTTAGCATCCTTGCATGTGTGTGAGTGACTGCCATGATAGCATGCTTACCATGAGGCTATTTGCTTATGTGATATAACTGCCTGAATGCTTGTGGGTGAAGGTTGGGTTATTTGGATTGGAACAATGCATTGACTGTGAGTTTTAAGCCCACTAGATAGTGGCAAAACTATCTTTTCTAAGCCCACCTAAGGGTGGCAAAATCTGTATTTTAAGCCTACTTGCGGGTAGCAAACCATTTTTGAAAAAACAAACATGAAATGTTTTGTTCCAATTCAGGCGACCCGGTCTATACTTGTATGCTGTGCGCGTCACATAGTAAATCTAGGCTAATAACTGGAATAAGAATGTATAATGTTTTCAAAACTAGATATCATGGTTAGTAGAGACCGATCTTTGATCGGGCGAGCGGGGGTGCTCACGAAGTGACCTTCCCCAATCGTACCCAAGTTCCCGAGTCGAGGCAACTTTGGTGATGACGGACACATGGCCTTAGGCACGAGTCAGGGTTTTCTAAATTTCTCAAAAATAAAATATTTAGGTGGCGACTCTATATCTGGCAAAACAGTCCGTGTTTGGCACTTCTTGTCAAAAAAAAAATCTGTTTTCTCAAAACGATTTGCCGGATTTGGACTCTTTGGTTCAGATTAAGAACTGTGACAATTAGAGTCCTGAACTGCAGTGAGCCCAAAATGAATGGAACGGGGGACTCATCCCTCCCGGGGCGTTCGGGGACGTCTACAACATCTAATTGGCAAAACAGTGGAGGTATACATCGATGACATGGTCGTGAAGACCAAAGAACTAGAAAATCATTTGGCTGACTTGAAGACAGTATTTGACATCCTTAGAACATGCTTCAAAATGTGCATTTAGAGTTGGGTCGGGTAAGTTCTTAGGATACTTAGTTACCAGAAGGGGCATTGAGGCTAGCTGTCATGACCCGAATTTGCCCCTATGGATTAAGGTCATAACCGGCCAGTAATCAAGGGATTACCTGCGGCCTCGAACCAGATAAAATATACTCCATCAGAGTTAAGGGGCCAAACGGAAGCAACATAAAATTTTTTTGTCCATAGAGCTGTGCTTACATGATGTAGCAAAATCATTTCAAGAATACTTTGTAATAACTCACACATCACAAACCCATAGAGTTAATCTATGTCCAGGAACTTTTAATCAAGCAGTCAACCCAACAAAACTTATATACAAAAGTGATCCAGCGTTTTCGCCAACGTAGCAAAAATATACAAAAGAACAAAAGGGCGAAACAAGTCTCGTGCGTAAGACGTTTAGGCTGACTCTTCAAAACCTCGACTATTTCTCGCATACTTCACTGAGGTTGGGTTTGGACATTTCTTGGCTCACCTAAAGACACATGAATGAGAGTGAGCGAAGGCCCAGTGAATAATATCAAATAAAAAGAATACATGAATGAAGTTCGAAATAGATATACAAATATCAAATGGCCTTGGGCCCATCTTTGGTTTTATCTAGTACGTTAGACGGCTTTAAGCCCGAGCATATCGAGCGGCCTCTGGCCCATTTCATTCATGTCAAACGGCCTCCAGCCAAATCATTTGCATCCAACGGCCTTTGGCCCCATCGTTCATGTCATACAACCTTTGGCCCAATCATTCATGTCAAACGGCCTTTGGCCCAATTATTCATGCCAGACTATCATTCATATCAGACGGCCTTTGGCCCAATCGTTCATGTCAAACGGCCTTTGGCCCAATTATTCGTCCACAATTCAAATTAACAAGCTTGCAAGACTTTTATAGGAATAAGCAATAGAACAAATAACATACTTCAAAATATCTTTACTAAGATATTACTCACATTGTTCTGCCGATGGATTTGTCCTTGAGCTCAACCCTACATATTACATAACACATATGGGTCATAAACGATTCAATCCGTTTTTAATTCATACATCCCTCTTAGGCTTCTTTCTTACCCTTTTAACTTATTTATAATGCTCAATGCATGCCTAAGGATGCTTAGAAATGAAAGAGAACGGAAAATGCTACATAAATCATCTTTACAAATCATGTGTTGGGTAATTCTTCTCATGTGGTCTCAACTGTCGGGAGGCATAAGCAATTACTCGCCTATTCTGCATTAACACACAACCCAAACCTTTATAAGATGCATCACTGAAAATTACAAAGTTCTCCGTACCTGTGGGCAATATCAATACTGGTGCAGTGGTCAGTTTCGTTTTCAGTTCATGAAAGGTAGATTCTCTTTCGTCATTCCATTCAAATGGTTGTCCTTTGCATGTCAGTTGGATAAGAGGCACAGCTATTTTCGAAAAGTCTTTCACAAACCCCCTGTAGTATCCAGCTAAGCCCATGAAACTACGAACTTCTGTTACATTTGTCAGTGTAGGCCAACTCACAATTGCCTCTATCTTCTGCGGGTCCACTGAAATTCCCTCATTGTTGATAACATGCCCTAAGAAAATAACCTCATCCAACTAAAATTCACATTTCTTTAGTTTGGAAAATAATTTCTTTTCTCTAAGTGTTTGCAAAACAGTCCTCAGGTGTTGTTCATGTTCAAGTCTATTCCTTGAGTATATCAAAATATCATCAATAAAAATTACAACAAATTCATCAAGGTAAGTCTTAAAAATTCGGTTCATTAGGTCCATAAACGCTGCAGGAGTATTAGTCACCCCAAATGGCATAACAAGAAATTCATAATAGCCATACCTTGTTCGAAACGCAGTTTTCTCAACATCCTCTGCTTTCACCTTCAACTTGTGGTATCCGGATCTCAAATCAATTTTGGAAAACACTTGTGATCCCTGCAACTGGTCAAATAGGTCATCAATACGAGGTAAGGGATATTTATTCTTTACTGTTATCTTATTCAGTTCTCGGTAGTCAATACACAAGCGTAAGGTTCCGTCCTTCTTTTTCACAAAAAACACCAGTGCACCACACGGTGAAGTACTGTGTCGGATAAACCCTTTATTTAGTAAATCTTGCAACTGTTCCTTCAATTCTTTCATTTCAGCAGTAGCCATTCTGTAGGGAGTTTTAGAAATAGGCTGAGTGCCTGGCACAATTTCAATAGTAAACTCTATCTCCCTGTCCACCAATTCCCCTGGTAATTCACTTGGAAACACATCTGGGAATTCACTAACAATAGGGATGCTACTTAATTCATCTGTCACAATTTGTTCAGATAACACACAACACAAGTAACCCTAGCACCCCTTCCTGATCAATTTACATGCTTTCATTACAGATATCAAATAAGGTGGAGGTACTACCCCGTTACCCACAAACACAATTTCTTCTTATTCCGGTGGTTTAAATACAACCCGTTTCGTTACACAATCAATGGTGGCACAGTATTTGGTTAACCAATCCATGCCTAGAATTATATCAAAATGTCTAAAATTCAGGGGCAACAAGTCCACATACATAATAACATTCCCAATACGCATGTCACAAAATCGATATACAGATTCACACAATACAGATTCCCCGAATGGAGTAGATACACATAGCAAATATGGCAATGGTTCTAGAGGTCTACTCAGTCTAGATGCAAATGCATAAGTTACGAAGGAGTGTGTTGATCCAGAATCAATTAACACAAAAGCATCCTGATTGCATATAGAAATAGTACCTGAAACAACAACATCGGCATTCCGTATATCGCCTGGAACAAGCGCAAAAACTCTCCCTTGCCTCACGGTATCTCCAGTAGTAGTAGATCTCATAGTATTTCCCGGTTTTGGAATTGATGCGGTGGAACTAGCAGCTAACCTTCCGCTGTTCTGATCACAATCTTTGGCCATATGCCCCGTTTTTCTACACTTAAAACAAGCTCCTGACACACGGTAACAAACCCCACAATGCCTTTTACTGCAAATGTTGCACATTGGAGATGTATCTCAGGAAGAATTAGAAGTACTTGAAGAGCCCGTATTCTGCTTCTTTGAAAATTTCTTCTTTGAAAAGAAGCCTTGTCTTTTACTACCCTTCTAGTTAGTTGTTGGTTTAGCTTGTCTGGCTATATTAGCTTCTGATATTATGGCCCGGTCTAGCACCTCAATATAGGTCTCCAGTTTGAGAACATTCACCTTTTCTAAGATATCATTTCGAAGCCCTCCTTCAAAATGTCTCACTTTTTTGTAGTCAGTGTCAACCACATGTGGTGCAAATTTGGCCAATTCAGTAAACTTGGCCTCATACTCAGCTACAGTCATGCTGTTTTGTTTAAGTTCCATGAACTCCGACACCTTTCTATCTCGAACACATTGTAGAAAGTATTTGTCATAGAAAATTTCCAAGAATCGCACCCAACCGATACCTTTATTGTTTTTACGCATTAGCATCCACCACCTTCTTGTCTCATCTTCAAGAGTGAAAGTGGCTAGAAGCACTCTCTGTGTCTCTGAACAAGGGAACACTTCAAATAGCTTTTCGATGCCGAGAACCTATGCTTCGGCCTTTAACGGATCTAATCCCCCATGGAACTGTGGCAGTTTCATTTTCTTAAATTCCTTGGTAAGGGCTATTACTCGGTCATCATTCTAAGGACCTTGAATAGGTGGTACTGGAGGAGGAGGCGGAGGGTGTGGCTATTGCCATTGTTGTTGTTGACTCAATGTCTCTGTCATTTCCTGAATCAGTCTTTTCATTCTATCCATCCTGGCAGTAGAAGACTCCTCTAACTCATCGCCTCTTGTTCTCACCATCTGATTAGACTTGCATTATTCTATATGCAAAAGATTCACAAGTATGCACATATTAAAGAGCACATATATTCAAATAATTTGTAATGCAAGCAAATTACAAACTTGTAGCACATAATTGTTCACTTTGAAGCATTTAAGCATATTCTTGATGCTTTTAGATTCATACTTATCACATGAATGCATCCTAGATCTTTTCTAGACGCTTATTGCTCATTTGGACAAGTGTGTGAGTTATTAACTCGTGCTCTGATACCACTTTGTCATGACCCGAACCCGCTCCTATGGATTAAGGTCATAACCGGCCAGTAATCAAAGGATTACCTGCGGCCTCAAATAAAATATACTCCATCAGAGTTAAGGGGCCAAACGGAAGCAACATAAAATTTTTTTGTCTATAGAGCTGTGTTTACATCATGTACCAAAATCATTTCAAGAATACTTTGTAATAACTCATACATCAAAAACCCATAGAGTTAATCTATGTCCAGGAACTTTTAATCAAGCAGTCAACCCAACAAAACTTATATACAAAAGTGATCCAGGGTTTTCGCCAACGTAACAAAAATAAAGAAAAGAACAAAATGGCAAAACAAGTCTCGTGCGTGAGACGTTTGGGCTGACTTTTCAAAACCTCGACTATTTCTCGCATACTTCACTAAGGCTGGGTTTGGACATTTCTTGGCTCACCTAAAGACACATGAATGAGAGTGAGCGAAAGCCCAGTGAATAATATCAAGTAAAAAGAATACATGAATGAAGTTCGAAATAGATATACAAATATCAAACGGCCTTGGGCCCATATTTGGTTTTATCTAGTACGTTAGACGGATTTAAGCCCAAGCATATTGAACGGCCTCTAGCCCATTTCATTCATGTCAAACGGTCTCCGGCCTAATCATTTGCATCCAAGGGCTTTTGGCCCAATCGTTCATGTCATACGGCCTTGGGCCCAATCATTCATGTCAAACTATCATTCATGTCAGACGGCTTTTGACCCAATCATTCATGTCAAATGGCCTTTGGCCCAATCATTTATGCCACACTATCATTCATATCAGACGGCCTTTGGCCCAATCATTCATGTCAAACGGTCTTTGGCCCAATCGTTCATGTCAAACGGCCTTTGGCCCAATTATTCGTCCACAATTCAAATTAACAAGCTTGCAAGACTTTTATAGGAATAAGCAATAGAACAAATAACATACTTCAAAATATCTTTACTAAGATATTACTCACAGTGTTCTGCCGGTGGATTTGCCCTTGAGCTCGACCCTACATATTACATAACACATATGGGTCACAAACGATTCAATCCGTTCTTAATTCATACATCCCTCTTAGGCTTCTTTCTTACCCTTTTAACTTATTTATAATGCTCAATGCATGCCTAAGGATGCTTAGAAATGAAAGAGAACAGAAAATGAAACATAAATCATCTTTACAAATTTTTTGAAACAGGGCTCCCCGCTCGAGCGTGGATTCTTCCGTTTGAGCGGACCCCTTTAGTCTGTAAAAGTGCTGGTTGCCTTATTTTTACGCTCGAGCGTGACTGTGGACGCTCGAGCTGAAAGTCAAACTACATGGCTTGGCGCTTAAGCGTGAATCTCCCCACTCGAGCGGACATCAATGTCTGCAAAAGTTCTAGGAACTAGCATTTCACGCTCAAGCGGCCATTACCCCGCTCAAGCGAACATGCCGAATTCTAGGTTTTCCAGCAACCATTTTGAGCTTCAAACTTGACATTCAAAGGTGCAAGGCTCACGTTTTGGGCACAAAAACGTGGAAACATATTATAATATGGAACAGGGTTATCACACTAGCCTAGACCAAATCAAGGCCATCCTAGACTTGAAGAGCCCAACATTGGCAAAACAAGTATAGATGTTGACTGGAAGAGCCGTAGCCCTGAATAGGTTCATAAGTAGAAGTTCTGACAAATGCAAACCATTTTTTAGTTTTGTGAAGAAGGCCACAGATTTTTTGTGGACAAAAAAGTGCGAAGTCGGATTGGCTGACTTGAAGAAATACTTGACGACAGCTCCAGTTCTCTCAAATCCTATACCTAGAGAGGAACTTTTTCTGTACTTGGCAGTTTTGGAGCATGCAGTGAGTGCGGTAGTAATCAGAGAAGATAAAAGAGAACAAAGGGCAGTTTACTATGTCACTAAAACCCTGGCAGACGCAGAGACCAGGTATTTACCCCTAGAGAAATTGACATTAGCCTTGATAATGGCCTCCATGAAGTTAAATCTAACTTCGGCAAAAGATTATACGTACATGTTTAATGTGAACATAAGTGAAACTCAAATTCACATTAGGGTGCAGAGAGCTGGAGAATGATGAATAAGTTTAAAGTGCTTAGGCGTTGGAAATTTACAAGCTAGAGTTGGCTTAAACACTTGTTGAAATTTTCAGAAAAATTTACAAGTTGGAGTTAATCCGAGGTAATATCGCAAGAAGTACATATGTACTTGCCGAGATGACTAGGTTGCCAAACTTGGGGAGTATAAAAGACAGAAATGTTGATAAATAAGAGTGAAGTGGAAAGTTTAAAACAACACTTGAAACAATATTTTAAAATATTTTTAAGTGTCCAAAGGCCGAGATAAACAGTCAGAAGATATAGCCAAGGTACTTTACCTCGAGAAAATTGCACAGTTAAGGTGTACTTTGAAGACATGCAAAATTATTCTAAGTATGGAAGTGGCAAACATACATAAGAAAAAGAGGCATTCAAACACTTAGAAGAAAAGGGAAAACTTCATTCAAAAGGTAAACTTGTTCGGAGTACAAAAAGGGCACGTCGGCCAAATTAAAGCTAACATTGTTTCAAAAGTAAGAAGGAAAAAAGTACAAAGAACAGAGATAAAAGCTGCTAGGTAGACTACTCAAGATCGAGTCGGTCAGGGTGACCTTAGAAGACAACGAAAATTTTTCTCGTGACCTCGAGCTCGACGTCAATTTCTTGTAAAGTTTTATCAAGGCTCTTCTCGGCAATAGGCACCTCGGACATAGTCTTCTTGGGAGAAGCGCTTTTAGAGACTTCGTCCTTCTCGACCTGAGTCAAGTCTAGGACTTGCTCATTATGAGTTAGGGACTTGGCCCCAGCAACACCATCATCACCAGCTTTGTCTTCGGCTTCTTCTTCTTTTTCACCATCAGCCTTATCAACAGATTGGCTTGGAGTGGAGAGGAATGGCAGGATAAGTCGGCTATCATTCCAGAGAGGAGAGTCCTCGGGACAGCTAGCTCTTTCAGAGAAGCTATCCAACGAAGGGAGTAACCCCTGTTGCATGCCTGTCTGACCTGCTTTTTGTAGTCCTCACGGACATTGACTGCCCCCTTGGCATAAGCCTTCTCGTCTGCTGCTTTGATTTCTGCCTCTTTTGTTGCCAGGGCATCTCGAAGCTCTATTTGGGCTTTGACAATTTTTGCTTCGGCCTCTTTTGTTTCGATTTTGAGAACCTCAGCAACAGCCTTTACAGTACCTGCCTTTTCCTCGACTTGATCTTGGCCTTGTTTAGTTGCCTTGGCCTGATTTATCAAGGCTTTCATTTTGGCCTCGGCATTGTTTAAAGACTTAAGCAAGCCAGTAGCTTCCTTGGTCTAGTTGACCAACTCCTTCTTCATGTCCTCAGCCTGCATCACAAAAAAGTGAGCGTGCTGGATCGCCTAGAAAAAACGGAATGAACAAAGTTAGTAAACTTTTTTTAGTATGAAAACAGAGAATAGAAAGTACCAAGTGTTAGGAGTTTACTAATACAGAGTGCTACACTATTAGAGCGAAATTTTCATATTCGCTGACCTCGGCCATACGATTGAGGTCATTGGGAAGGAGCAACACCGTGAAGAGGACAACGCCGACCTCAATGTCAGAAGCGCTATCACCGGCTCTGATTGGCTTGTCCTCAACAGTAATAGAGGGGGTGCAGGGGTCATTAGGTTTAAGAGAACCCGAGGTGGCTGGAGAGTCCAACCTCGGTTTCTTTGACTTAGTGGTTTCGGAGGGGTCAGCTTCGGCGGGCCTCTTTTTGGCAACAAAACTTGTTTTCTCTATCTCGGCAAGCTTTGAGATTGGAACTGTATCCTTGGACTCAACTTGGGTGAAAGATGCTTTTGCCTTGGCCCTCTTTATCCTTTTTTGCTTTGGTCTGGGTTGGGATTGTGATGGTGAAGATTGGACTGTGATAACCCCTGGGATGTCGGCTAGAAGGTCTTTAGCTACAGCCTTGTTGCGTCCCATCTCTTTGGCGGAGGCGGCAACAGTAACCCTGGTCCCAAAGCGGATCACCGGCAGTGTAGTTTGAGGGTTTGTTGGATCGTAAGCTAACGCCTCAAAGGATTGGCATTTTCGGAGACCTGTTCTGCTTGCAGGAGCAAGGATAGGAACTTGGCGACGACGTTGATGCTGGGCAGAAGGGATTAATTGTGGAACAGATGTTGATGGTTGATCCACAGGACCAGAGGTTAATCTCTGATCTGGCCTTGATGATGATTCAGCTTGAGGGGTTGTTGCTGAAGGAGGAGACTTGCTTTTCTTTGGGATGTCGGGAAGTGCAGATTTGTAGGTTGGGATGTAGTTGAGCAGCAAAGGGGCTTTTTGCTGGTCAACTAGCAAACCCAACAACTTTTTGAAATCCTTGCTGAGGTAGAAGGTTTTGTGGAAGTCCCTTGGTGGCTGAAGAAAAACTGCAAGTGAAAAACAGCCATTAGAATATATAAGAGGAATAAAAGTAATAGAGGCTTGAAAATAGGTAAAGTGGCACTTGGCTCTTACCATTACCCTCTTTGAACACTGTTCGACATAAGGGATAGAGGTGAAGGTCGTTATCATGTGGGAACTCCCAGTTGCCCGAGACAATGAAATAATCATCTCCAGCACCTTTGTTGGAGTTTGGGAAGTCGGCAATAAGTTTGTACTCGGTGGATCTCGGCTTGAGGTAATAGATGTAGCCTTTTTCAGATTTCAGGTCACACATGATGTAACAGTATTGGATATCGGCTAAAGTTATCCTAGCGTTCTCTCAGCTAGTTAGGGCAATTACATTGTTAATGACTCGGTAAGAGTTGATGGCCAGCTGCATTGGGTTAAGTTTGTAATAATGAAGGACTTGGCGGAAAAGGATGTGGAGAGGGAACCTAAGTCCACACTCTATGAAGGCCACTATAGGGAAAGACATAGAGTCCCCATTAGGCATGATGGAGTCCTCCTCCCTTGCCAGCCAACCTGAGGTGACCATTGGCTGGGATGGAGAATTCTGTCCTAAAGTACTCTAGTTTTTCTGGGGTGTCTGCCATCCACCTAAACATACCCACGATATCGGCTAAAAGAGGAAGGTGTAAGATTTCAGAAAAGAGTGGTTTGTGTGGGTTTAAAGGATCTCGGCTAAACCTTCTCTAACATTGGAGTAAGGGTTTCTAAGGATCTACGGGGGTTTTTGGTTCGATTTTCCTAAGAAACAGGGTTCTAAAGCAAATCCCAAGCCTAGGTCTATAGAAACAAGAATTGAAGGCAATAATCTGGAAAACACAATAAGAAAACAAGAAAAGAAGCATGATTCAGACTCAAGAGAGTGACAGAAATTCAAGAACACACAGTAAAGGTGTGTAGATGTGCAAAGCCAAGGACAGTAGCAAAATAACAAATGTGTGTGCATATACCTAGAAAAGGATTAGATAGAAGAAAAATCACAGACAAACATGATGAGATTTGAAACACAGACGAAGATTCAAGAACGTGAACAGATTCACAATGGCAGCATACAAGCGTAAACAAAGTTTGAAGTAAGTTGAGAACTGAAATGAGGGAAAACAATGAACTTACCAAAGAGGATGATGCCGGTATGAGATACGCCGAAGTCAGATGACGATGGTGCGTGGAGCAGAATGATGAATGCTTTGCTGGAGGGGAAGAACAGAAACAGTTGAGAAAGCTTTTGGAAGACAACAATGGCGGTTTGGAAGCGAGAAACTTTAGAGAGAGAAAGCTTGAGATAAATCAAAAAAACGTGAAGTGAAAAGATAAAGAGAGAGGGAAGTGTTTTTGTTAAAACACGAAAAGGCGAAAAAGTTACATTGAATGTACCTAAGACGACGTGCCTGTCAGGCAGTGCACGTAGAAGCGACGCAACCTGATGGTGCGTGTCAGGTACAGATCAATGAGGAAAAGACGCGTGGCGAAAACAGTTGAGAAACCATGCATGACAGCTAATGCGTAGGTAGAAACTCTTGGAGTTCTTGATTTAATAGAGCAAGAACCTTGGCTAGGGGGACGATCTCGGTTAAGGAACTTAAAAAGTTTGGTTCTTGGTTCTTAGGCATTGATAAAACAGACTGTAGTCTTGGTCATATGGAGCCGACGAGTGATGACCTCAGTAATGAAGGATAGGGCAAGTTTTAGCCGATGTATTATGTGGAAAAATGATATAGGTTCCATCACCTCAAGATGCTAAAGTAATAGAACCTAGTGGACAGTTGTAGGGGCGTATTTTTGTGAATGTCAACACGTGGCCAATGTGGCACCGAAGTGCCAGTTAAGGTGCCACGTGTCTTGGTCATAGTGTCGAGGTGATCTCGGCTAGGTCGAGGTTATCTGAGAAGATACTAGAATTCGAGATGAACGGATAAGGGATAAGAGTCCTAGACTGGGAGAGGACCTCAATCTGGATAAATATAAAGCTCTTAGGGAGTTTATCTCTATCTATTTGAGAGTCCAGGATAAGCATTAAGCTAGAGTCCATTGAAACTAAGCTTCTACAGGGATCAGGTCAGTGCTGGCTATAAAAGTAAGGCACTCTCGTGGGTCTAAGGTACGCTTTTTATATTCTAGCTAGTGAGTTAAGCACTGTTGGCTATCTTTGAGAGATAATTAAGTACTGACTTGATTGTCGGAACCACCGCCAAAGTCTAATCTTTCTGTGACAGGTTGTTCGGGCACAATCTATTCTGCCAGTGTTCTTTAGCTGAGTACCTGTTTGGCAGTGTGGTCAGAAATCTGCATACACGCCATCATTTTAAATATTTCAAATCACCATCTTCTTCTAATCATTTTAAATGTTTCATGTTACTTAATATTTGATTTTCATATATGTATGAGGAGCAAATATTTGTCGCTTTCCGTACTCTTTGTGTCCAAGTGTTGCTTCCTTCCGAATGATCTGAAAACACAAAGATGATGAGCTACCTCGTGATATGCTGTCGGAAAAACCCTTCGACGATCAAGTTAGCACACTTAGAGAGAGAGAGAGAGAGAGAGAGAGAGAGAGAGAGAGAGAGAAGGAGATGAGACAAAGGAGTAGGTAGCTTTGGAGCTCAGATATTCCAAACCTGTTGTATGGAGGCGCCGCACAGTTTAAATAGCTTTTGCGTGCACCACTCTGCGCGTCTTTTTTTGGACGTATGGCTGTACTGCCCTTCTGTTCCTTACACGTGTAGGCATCAATATTGCCAAACAATATTTGGCCAAACTACCAAACGGTATTGATGCGCAACTTTAGTGGATTCCTCTTCTTGTATTCTAATTGGGCCACGTAGAAAATCCTATCAAGTTACTTCCTGCATAGCGCTACAGTCCGCCTTTTGTAACCGCAGTACTCTTGACCGGCCAAAATCTGAGGCGTCTAGCCGACTTCTTCACTAGTACCCATTCGTCCCCGTTGACCTTGCTCGACCTTGGACGATCACTTCACCTAGCTCGACTAATGATCTATGCCAAACAACTAGCTCGGTCCAACTTTTGGACCTTGGGCTAACTCAGCCGCCCAATCTAGAACCTCGGCCAAACTGCCATCAATTATGCCAACTCAGTCGTGTAATCCAACGGCAAGGCCCAAGTCACAACTAGCTCGGCTTGTTTGCTTGGCCCAAACTCCCCGCTCAATTGCCCCTTAATTCCGTCTGTATTCGCGTGACCGGAATTACATTACTAGGTCAGGCTAGACTCTTTGCTCAGTGGTTCGCTTTGCTTGGTCATTGGCCTTAAATCTCTTCCGTTGTAACATGAAGATTGGAAAGCAAAGTCAGCTCGACAACTTGCTTCTTGGCGAGCAAAATTAGCTCGGCAAGGAATTTCAAAGTTGGCGAGCAAAGACAACTCAACAACTTGCTTCTTGGCGAGCAAAATCGGCTCGGTAAGGAACTCCAAAGTTGGTGAGAAAGGTCAGCTCGGCAACTTGCTTCTTGGTGAGCAAAATCAACTCGATAATGAATTTCAACGTAAGCGAGCAAAGTCAGCTCGACAACTTGTTTCTTGGTGAGCAAAATTAGCTCGGCAAGGAACTCCAAAGTTGGCGAGCTAGATCAGCTTGACAAGAAATTCTAAAGTTGATCAAAACATCAATAACCCTCTTGCCGAGCAAAATCCGCCCAGCAAGGAATTTCAAAGTTGATCAAAACCATCAACAAACCTCTTGCCGAGCACAATCCGCTCGGCAAGGAATTCCAAAGATGATCAAAACTATCAACAAACCTCTTGCCGAGTAAAATTCGCCCGATAAGGAATTTCAAAGTTGAACAAAACCAGCAACAAACCTCTCACCGAGCAAAATTTGCCCGGTAAGGAATCTTGATCTTTTCGTTAAAATGATTGTTAGTTGCCTCTTGGACAGCGCTAAATCTGCTTGGTTGGATGAAAATACAACACTTCTCAAAAAATGATCTACTTGTTTCATACGTCAATAGTAGAAAGGGTTACAAAAGTAAAACTAAGAATAAAACTTCATATTGGCAGTATTCGGCGTTCAAAAAATAGATCAGCCATTTATATTTTATGAGTTTTATGCCCCTTTTCCTTGGCTTTTTTACTGACGTCTTCCAAAACTGAACTCCCTAGATCTTTTCCATGGTTGTTTGCACGGCCATCCTCTTGTTCGATTGCTTGAATCTTTCTCACTACTTTCTTGTCCTCTACTATCGGACTTGCCTTCACAGTAGCTGCACCTGCATTATCTTCAACTCGAATGTGCTCGTTAATGTGTTACATGAGTCGTTCCATGGCCAACGGTTGATTCATTGTGAGCGAGTCTCTCAGTCTATGTCCGACTGGAAGATTGCGCTTACTGGGTGATTGCTAGGTTTGTTGAGCAATCAAGAATCTCATTGAATGTCTTCCAACGCTTGGCATTGTACGCCTTCAAGGAGTTGTCTGTTTTCATCTTGATTCCTAAAAGGTGGTCAACTTCTTTAGGTGTTTTGGTGTTGGTCTTGAATCGTGTCACGAATACCTTCGCTAATTGCTGCCACCTCTCGATACTTTCCTTTGGCAGCCTCTCGAACCATTTTAAGCCTAACTCGCCCAAACTCAATGGAAAAATAAGGCACATGAGCACATTGTTTTGCTTATACCCAGTCATAACCTGTCGGAAGTGGCTTACGTGCATGTACAGATCAGTCTTTCTGTTATAGAGCTTGAACTTTGGTTGATGGAACCCGGGGGGGAGTGGTGTGTTCTCGATCTTTACGGAAAAATGGATGGCGGTCAGCCTTGCCAACTCTATGTCTAGTGGCGCATGTGTCACCAAGCATGGTGGTGGCATGGTGACCACTTCACTGGCTCGCCCTTTAGGGGCCAGCCGCTGCAGTGCAGACACCCTCTGTGCTTTCCATCGGCGAGCGTGCTCCTCCAACACATCCCTCAGGTCTTTCAAATGATCGGAGCGTAAATATCCCAACACCGGCGTCAGACGTAAGGGGTGGTAACTGCTGTCCTACGTAGGAGATGTCGCCGCCGGCGTAACGTAGTCCTAGCTCTGAAGCTTCTCGTGAGGGAGAGTGACGGGGTGCAGCATCTATTCTAACTGCCAAAACGACGAGAATAGGCGTGGTTACTGTGGTTCCCCACTCCAGCGATGCTCTTTCCCTTCATCTGGAGTTTCATGGCCTCCATTTTTGTCGCCATCTTCTAGATGATGGTATCTTGGTCTCTTAGCTTGTCTTCCAGGTGTTGAGCATGTAAGTCTCGCCATTAGCGATGTTTCTCTGGGCTGGCAGAGCGCCCAAAACTCCTTGCGCGCTTGTCTTGCGTATCTCTAGGAAGTGCTCGCACGGAGGTCTCCAAACCAGCCATTATCGAAATGGCGAGCAGGCCATCTCTGCGTCGAACGGACTCTGGCGTGATGTTGTTGATGGCGGACAATGGAATGTCATCATTGTCTGCCATAAAGATGATCGAAAAAAGCTTGGAGGACAAGGTTTTGTCTGTTGGATTCCCATAGACGGTGCCTATTGTACGGGGAGCAAATATTTATTACTTTCCATACTTCTCGTGTCCATGCGTTGCTTCCTTCCGAACAACCTGAGAACATAAAGATGGTGAACTACCTGGCGCTATGCTACCGGAAAAATCCTCCGACGATCAAGTTAGAACACTTAGAGAGAGAGAGATAGAGAGAGAGAAAGAGAGGAGACAAAGGGGTAGGTAGCTCTGGTGCTCAGATATTCTAGACCTATTGCATGGAGGTGCCGCACAGTTTAAATAGCTTCTGCGCGCACCACTCTACTCGTCTTTTTTTGGACGCGTGGCTATACTGCCCCCTCTATTCCTTACACATGTACGCGTTAATATTGCCAAACAATATTTGGCCAAACCGCCAAATAGTATTGACGCGCAACTTTAGTGGATTCCTTTCGTTGCATTCCGATTGGGCCACGTAGCAAATCCGACCGAGTTACTTCTTGCATATCACTACAGTGCACCTTTTGCAAATACATTACTCTCGACTGGCCAAAATTTGAGGCGTCTAAACGACTTCTTCAGCTGTACCCATTCGTCCCCGTTGACCTTGTTCGACCTTGGACGATCGCTTCACCTAGCTCGGCTAATGATCCACGCCGAACAACTAGCTTGGTCCAACTTCTAGACCTTGGGCTAACTCAGTCGTATGATCTAGAACCTCGACCAAATTCCCTCAGCTATGCCAACTCGGTCGCGTAATCCAACGGCAAGGCCCAAGTCACAACTAGCTCAGCTCGTTTGCTTGGCGCAAACTCCCCTCTCAATATATATATATATATATTTTCTACAGGATGAATCTAATATTTGATCATATACAGGAACAGAATAGATTGAAATCCAATCTACCAAGGACTACCTGGAAAATATATTTGCTTATTAAGCTTAATGGAGGGAATGAAAATCCATTGATAAGAAAGCAACTTATCTAGTTAGGAGAAAAAGTTAGGAAAAAAAAAGCTCGATTTTTACCATTATCACTCCAACATGCTAAACAAAGACGTACTGATTATGTAATTCCAAGATTTAATGACAATGATGCGGAATTTGTGCCACAAACCCCTCAATCTGAATTGGACAACATTATTGTAGTGTCGTAAAATGGTAAAATTTTTTAGTAAATTTTTAATTTCTATCCTTTTTTATTTTTAAATATATTGAGATGTAATTCCTCAGCGTCTCCCCCCTCACAAGGGAAAAAAAAATCTAATTACCTAAAAGTCTAAATGTTATAGTAGCTCAGGTCCTATTTAAGATTTTTTGAACCAATAAGTCCTATTTAGTAAAATTGAGAATATTATCTATTTTTCTCAATTTTTAAAATTAAGAATATTATCAATTTTGTATAGTAATGTTCCAGATAATTGTTTCATTAAATGATGAAAAAAAAAACAGAGTAAGAGATTAAATATTTTTGCTAGGGGTGAGTAGCAGATTGTAACAATCTCGACTCATGATTAATGTTAATCTATGATTTCATGTGCCTAATAAGTTACTAAGGTCAAATTTTGGATTTATTACATATGTGTTGCATTATTTGTGTTTCTATATGTTTATTGTAGGAATATCTGTTTGAGATTCTACTATATTTTGCGAATTGAAAGCCTTATCGGCGTCTGATTCAGAAATTGACTTGGTATATGTGTTATGTGGAATTTATAGAATTTTATAGTAGGTTTAATTGAAATTCGATTTGGAACGATTAAATTAGAATAATTAATGTCAATGTGATTAACCTAAGTCAATTTTAATTAAGCCACTTTAATTAAGCCTATATAAGGCTACTTTGACTTTACACCCTCATTCCCTACTCCTTAAGCTCATAAACATGAGAGGAAGAGAGAACTGGAGAGTGAGAGTTGATCTCAAGAAGCAAAAGGAAGAATTGCTAGGAAATTAAAGGGAAATCGAAGAATTGAGTTAGGATTCACCAAGAGTTCAAAGAATTGAAGACTTTAGGTAAGAAACCAAGCCTCTAGTCTTGAAGTTGAGTTGATTCATCCATGAACTTAAGTGAATTGAGCTAGGAAATGTAAGAATCAAGCTTAAAAAGTAGAAAGGAAAATTAATTCATACATGCATGTACATTTCATTACATTTGGAGTACATTTGCTAGGAATTCTCTCATGCATGTCACAAATTGAGCTCGGTTGTAGGAATTCATCATGTTTTACATCCTCTTATCTCATTTGATCATGATTTGGAAACTTGAAGCCCAACCATTTCATGCATGTCAAGTTTTTGGAGTATTCATGAAGTTTAAGTTGAATTTGTGAACAATTGGCATGCTTTTGGGCCTTGATTTCATGAAATGATCTTTAAAGCATGATGTTTTGTGAGTTTTTAAATGTTTTCCAGAATTTTGGCCCAAAAGGATGAGTTTTGAAGTGTTGAATTCATGTTTTGAACTTTGGAAGCAAATTTGGAAAACCTAGAATTTTGCTTTCATGCTCCAGTGACCACTTTCATTTTCACATTCTCGCTCGAGCGACTAAACGGTGGCTCGAGCTTAAATTGCATGCTCTTAGAAGTTTGTGTGTTTTGCAGTCCGCTCGAGTGACAAGAGTTGCGCTCGAGCGAGGACTTGGGTCACACGTTTAAGCGAACGTTGAGCGATCGTCGAGTGGAAATTGCACGCAACTAGAACTTTTTCTTACTTTGCAGACCGCTCAAGTGAAAGAGTGTGCGCTCAAGCAACCACTCACATTTGGCATGTCCGCTCGAGCAAAGAAAGCCACGCTCGAGCGAGACCCCTGTTTCAGCAAAGTTTTTGTCAAGTGTTTCAAGTGCATTCTAGCATCCTCATTCCATCTTAGGCACTTGTAGGCCATGATTAAGACCCCATAACGAGGTTAAAGGCTGGAAACACACTAAGAACAAATGAAATAAGTTATGTATAATCCGAGCGTGTGTATTCAATGTATGAATCTGCCATGTTATGTAGGCCACACGCCTCAGGATAGGTGAATTGCCCACTTTATCATCTATTTGGAGCTACCAATTATTTGTGAGTAATAACTTTGTAAAGTTATGTTCAATGTTAAATATTTTTCTGAACATTATGATATGAAATGATTAGTTTTCTGAAATACTATGCTATGTTTGAAATAAATGAATGATTGTCCAAAATTCTAAAATACATTCGTGGCATCTTTAGCATCATATCATATGCGTCCATTTATGGGTCATCAGATCCCTTTGTGGGTCATCAGAAACTTCTCTGTGCACATAAGTCATTAGAAAGCCTTCACGGTAGTCCCTTATGGGTCATTGGATTTGTTAATGCTAATGTATGTGCCACGTGCTATGATATGATATATATATGAGCTTTGAATGCAAATGCAACTATGCCTATGAATGTGTTCTGTTATGGCACCCGATCATGTACAAGACTTTGATTTTGTGTGGACATCATTCAGTAAAATCTTTACTCTGCTGAGCTTTCGCTTACTATTTATAATATGTGTGTAGGTAAGCAAGCACGTGACCAAGCCTAGAGTTGACGGCCTATGTTATAGTTTTTGTCAGCCAACCTTTGTGCCTCCGAGGAGGTTCCAGATGAAGTCAAGCTTAGTGGCTGCTTTTGTTTTTGTACTAGACCATGTTTATGTTATATTTTGTATTTGGACAAGATTTCTGATAACATGTACATGGAGTGATGTGTAAATACTGTATCTTTTGTCGTCACTCTCAAGTTTATAAAAAGTTTTAAGTTATCTGTCTCATGTATGTCTTCACAGCTCACTGGACTACGTATATTTTGTATATTCATTTCCGTAGCCCCTAACTATATGTTATTCAGTCAAGAGGCCTTAGGTAATCCAAGGATTACCGGCCAGTTACGATGCTAAACCCATAGGGGTGGGTTTGGGTTGCGACACAGATATATCGATCCGCCGCATTTTAGATGGATGCGTGATGACGAGTGGACGATTGCGGATTAATTTTTTTTCAATCTGTTTAGTTTTGAACGGATAGCAAATTTGAGGTTATTTTGGCCGCAACCGAACCGCCAAATCGCGAGCACTCCTAATAATTTGTAAGACTTTATATTTTTAATATGTTTAGATATTCAATTTGTGTTTTCAATTGAAAAAGAGTTTAAATATTCTGTTGAATATGTTCTGTTGAAAAAGAGTTTTTAACTTGAATATATTTTTTGAATTGTAAAAATAAATGTATTATTTATTTATATTTTTTGGTTTTTAAATCTAACTCTAAAAATAATAAATAAAAAAGATAATATATGTTGGTTGGTTTTTGTTTTCAAAAATAGAAATAGATGCGACAAAACAGAGGCATACAATCTCTACTACTGCTTTGTTTATAGTTTTGATGTATAGCGATTCTGGTTTTGACCTGTCACTTGTTGTATTCTGGACTCGGGTTTGTATAGTTTTGAATGGTGATTCATATCTTGTTTTTCTTGTCTTCCCTCTATTTTGGTTATTTAATTGTAGTTGTGCATTTGGAACAAGTTGGTTGCTCGTTTTTCCAAACTTTTGTTACCCAAATTTTTGCTCCTCTGCTTTAGTGGCTATTCTTGCGCTCGAGTGGGCTTTGCAATTTTTGCTCATTCGCTCAAGTAGTACTTCTTGCGCTTGAGCGGGATTTGCAAACTCTCAGTACTTTGCATGTCTGCAAAAGTACTGGACGGGTGTTTTTCATGCTCGAGCGGCGTTTTCTATGCTCGAGTCGGTAGACGTTTGAGCGGCCTTTCTTGCGCTCGAGTGGTTTGTCTGTTGTCTGCAAAAATGCTGGATGTATGTGTTCTGCGCTTGAGTGGGTAGCATCTTGCGCTCGAGCGGAACAACTTTTTGTGTTTGACGCTCGAGTGTTAACTCTTCTGCTCGAGCGGACTACATATATCAGATCGCGAAAGTGACATTTTATATCGCTTTTTCATTTTTCTCTCTCTCTAAAACACACACACTCTCTCTTTATACATTTTGGCCTAGATCCTTTAATCTCTTCACCTTAGTGCCTTTGGAAAAAAAGGTAGAGTATCTTGAAAGCTCCATTTTCATCCGATTGGAAGTTGGTTTCGGCATTGTTGGAGTTTCACCTTTGCTTTGCTTGGTCTTCTAACTTAAGGTAGGGATTTTTCACACATTCATATGACTTTTAGCTTAATTATTTGTCATTGTGTAACAATGGTGGGATTTGGGGTTGATTTGAGCAAACCTAGGGTTTGGGTTTCAAGTTTAAAAAAAGGGGTTTCCATGTGGGTATATATAAATGATTATAGGGTTTGGATGTGAGACCTTCCTATGTTAAAATAGTAGATTTTTGCTTTTGAGTTAGTATTTGGAGAATAGAGAGCTTTGCCCTAAAAATGTCTTGAATAACCATTTTGTTTAAATAATGAAATTGGTATGAAAAATGCAAAATTGGGAGAATGTATAGATGAATGGTGTTGTTGGATTTGTTCAATCAGTTGCCTATGGAAATTTGATGATTTATCTATTATAAAGATTGAATATTTGTTTAGAAATAATTGTATTGGGCTAATTGTTGTGAAAATTGCATGAGAATTAGGTGAATTAAAACTAATCCATTGTTGGTTGTCATTGAATATGATCATGTTTTATATACATTGTATATGTATGTTTGTTGGAGGAGAAAGGGCATGTACTCCATGTGTGATTATGTGTTTAAATACATTGTATATGTATGATTGTTTGAGAGGAGAAATGAGATGTACTTCATTGTTTGGGAGGAGAAAGCAGATGGACTCCATTATAATTAAGTTGGCCGGAGTGTCTTGAGTGAAAGTTCCGAAATTTATACATGGGTGTCGATCCCGCGAACGAAATATCCGTAAAATGACAATTTGAAGGGTTTATATGTGTGTATTGTATGATTGGAAAACCAGTGAGTTATAGTCTCAGTTTGGTTGTTGAGACATAATGAAATTGACTCATGAATTGGGAAGATAAGTGAACTAAATATGAATTGAAAGAAAATGGATTAAGATTTGAATTTGACATCTTATGAATACACGAATTTGTGAAAGTTTTACCACAGGCATTGTATATGCACTTTGTACTTATATCTCTGTTAAACCTCATATGTTCTGTTAGATGATTCATGCTGGAATGTGGCTTACCCTATTTGGGAAAAACCATTTTGAGGTGTTGGTGACGTGCCTCCGCCAAAGCAATAGCTTGGAGGGACATTTGGGAGCAAGAGCTTCTATATTTTGATTATATATTTTTTTTGTAAAGCCAAGGACTTAAGATGTAATGAACGAGGCCCACTTTTCTGTAACCAAGTAATGACTTGGGAAGATGTAAGCCTATAAGGCATTTGACTATATGTTTAATTTCTTTTCTCTTAACATTATAACTGCTGGCTTTTTGGCTTTCGAAGGTTATTTTTGTAATTGTGAGCGTGCCAACAAGGATCAATCAGTCCTTACAGAATATTAATTGACAACCAATTATCAGATGATTGTGTTTTAGTTCTTTCAGCCTCAATGAAGAGAACTTTTACTGGTAGCTTTACTTAGGAGAATTAACTGACAATGATTAAATGAAGAACAATTATAGCATTTCATTAAGTAAAAATGAAAGACTTACAATGATCCAATTCAGCCTCGTAGAGGTTTACAACAACAATCTACTTGAAACTACTCCTATGAACGAAGTGCAGTGTAGGGATTTTAAAGTACAACAATATAAAGAACAGGAAATGTAAAAATTGGAAAAGAAATAAAGTTGATAAAACTAGTTTTCTGGATCTGACTCTGGGGGTTTTTCCGGGGCTTTCTCTACTATTTATACTTCTCAAGGATGACCATTGAACTGCACTTCTAACCGTCGAATCGCTCCTTCATGATCACTGATCATGTTGCCTCATAGTTAGCTCCACTATGCCATTACCTGCAGTTAGGCTTCCTTCCTGATTTTGAATTTGAATGTGAGTAACCATTGAAGCCACATCACTTTGCATCTCTTTGCTGATCCAATGCTACGCTGATATTGTAAGAACCAATACTAACTACCACGTGTACGATCACGATCGAAGACCTAAATAGTCTTCCCGTATTGCCCTTATTCTGCCACGCATTGAATTGTAATTGGCTTATATAAAATATTTAGCCAACATTACCCCCTACACTAATATACCCAATACCTGGTAATATTAGTGGATCAAGGTCTTTTATCCATGTCTTAGAACGTGCATGGGTTTTGCATTCTTCCAGAAATGCAACCGTCATTCATCATTTGCATTAAATTCTCTCTTAATCTTTTGAACATCCCCACCACCTTAGTATTCAAACAGACTGATACATCTTTTATGGCCAAACCAATTCTCTCTTCTATTGATCGAGTATACGAAGAGTCATCTGATGATGCTGTTCTTCCTCGAAAGAACCTTCATGCATTGATTAGCCACCTTTACCTACCTCCCTATATTCAAGTCATGGAAGCTTTTGCAAACTATCAACCTTTGGATTACGCACCTACTACTCATAATTCTCTAACCCAAAATTTTGCAAAAATGGACATTGGAAGCTCTTCTTCTAATTCACAATCTTCTGCATGGGATGAGGCTGTGGCTTCTTCTTCCTCCGGGGCTTCTGGTTGGAGAAGCTAGTCAGAACCTAAGGTATGGTAGTTAAGGGAGCAAGTTAATCATCACTTTGTCGAGTTCATTGATCCTCTAGAATTCCATTATGATGCTCGGAGTTCGGTGGTTTATCCTTACGTGCCCATCGACCGCCGACGCAGTTTAGAGAACAATCTGCTTGTAGCGTGGTACACATCCTCCATGCCTACAAAGATAGTACAAGCTACCCGACGCCCAGAAGAGGCACAAGGGTATAACCCATCGTTCTTAGCCCAGAAGGCGAGGCTTTGCTCTTATAACTAGCTTGATTGTGTTAAGCCCCTCAGTTTCCTTCTTCTTTCGAAATAGAAGCTTCTACACCTCCTCCTCCGCAAAATGCCCGTTGGATAGAGAGACTGAGGCTTACCCTTTCTGCGGACAAGGTTTTTCCCCCTTATAAGCCTCTACCTCCCCCTACTCCAGCTCAGCGAAAGCAAGCCCAACTTCTGCTTGTGGCTTTTTCTCACTTGCCTTTCAATGTTCTTGAGGACGATGTTCCTCTCAAGAACTTTCGATGGGCTTGTGATGTTATGACTCAGGGTCACGTCCTCAACCCCATCGCCCAAGCAGAACTCCAATGTTTTTGGACCAACTCCCCTTGCTTCTTCATTGGCACCGGACTTCTGTGGTCACCACCCAATCTTTGAACCAACTTTCATCCCTTCGAGTTCATACCCAGTATGAAGCAGAGAACCCCATCGAAGAATATAATGACTTCAAGAATAAAGACTCTGCGTACTGGGATGACTTGGATATGGATGAGCTGGAACAAGGGTTAAAAGAAACAGCGTTTGAAATAAAGGCTGAAGAACTCTTTTATCAAGTAAGAGCCCATCATCTTCAGCAGCCAAGCTTAGAGAAAATAGAAGATAGAATAAAAAAAGAACAGAAATTTATTGACCATAGCTGGACCAAATTCCATGATCTTGTTATTTATTCTATTCTTTACTTTTATGAACTCGAATTTGTACCCAAAGAGGGCCGTTTGATGTAATTGCTTTTGTTTCAATACAGCTAAGACTTTTCTCTTTGTTTGGCATGGTTTGACTTTATCTCTGTTTGTCTTTACAAGCAAATTTAGGGCTTCGAACTCAACAATCTGATCCTTCGAATCTAGATTCAATCATCTCAAATGAAACACTGAAAAATCAACATGAACTTTTCTAATTCATGGAATACAGTTGACAACTTTTGTTGGTTTCCATTTAGAATCAGTGCTTCGAATTTAACAACCTTGCCCCTCAAAGCTTGTTTTAATCATATCCAACATATGGCCATGGTTAGTACGATCAATCAGTTTTAAATTGACAATTTTTGCTTCGAACAACAGTCTATACTTTCAAAAATACGGAAGCCCCCCTCAAGGGCTGCACTGTTTTAATCCGAAAAAGCAATCTTTTCTGTATATTATCAAACCAACTATTGGTTTTGATACTTCGAACAACAATTCACATCCTTAAGGGATCTCAAGTTTTGTTTCGAAGGATTTACTCTCACTAAGAAACCCTAAAACATGCTTTTAATCCTGTTGAGGTAAACAAATACTTGAGCATCCTTGCATCCTTAGGCGTGGAATGTGTTTCGAAGCCGGCTTCCCAGTTTCGAAGCCGTTGTTATTAACTTTGGTGCCAAAATCTAGTTTCGAAGCCAAATATTTTATTTCAAAGATGACATCAATATTTTGAGATGTGTTTCCCTCCAAAAGTATTAATATTAGAGGAAACTCTTCGTATCTGTACTTTTAGTACTTCTTTACAAATTACATGATATATTTTCCAGACACAAAGGTTTTAGAACCCTTTTTATTTCGTGCTCTAAATTCACTCGTGTGCTCAACACACAAACCCTTCCCCTCTATTAACCCTCTCTTTCTTGCTGCTTGCTACTAATGGATTCTTTTTCTCTGAAAGTATCAACTGGCGATCGTATAAGCCCAACAACGGCTTTGAAGAGATGTATTGAGGAAGAGATTGCCAAATTTACATTTGATGGGTGAAGTGCCATAGACGGACGCCTTTTTGTTCCTCGCCATAGCGACAAACAAGAATATGTCCTAGGTCCCATCTTTGGAGAAGCTCCCGCTCAACTTCCAGCTTTATACCCTCGTTTGGAGGACCACTTTCTTCTCTATGAAGAGGGGCTCGACTGGGAAAATTGAAGAATGACCCGACCTCACCGTTACTGGCCGACATTGAGGGCTGAATGTGAGGAATGGCATGACAGAATTGTGCTTGCAAGAGAATGTGACCTGCAAGAGCTTTGTATTTTCGACGTCCTTCGTCTTTCCAGGTTTATCATTCCTGAAGACCCTTTTTTTGATTCCTGCTGCTCTTTGCTTTTGGAACATGGCTTTTAATTTTTTTAAGTTTCGGTGTGGCATGATGGCCCCTACCATTCTTGATATCTGCCATCTCTTAGGGCTTTCACCACTTGGTACTCCTTTTACACCCAGCTACCTAGACCTTTCTGTTAAGTTTTCCTTTCCACTCTTAAATTCCTTCTATAGTGATTTTGTAAAGGATGAAAATAAAAGGGAAGGCCCCGTGAGAGATCGAGAACTCTTTTCCTTTATTTTATATTGGTTGTGTAAATTTCTCTTTTGTACATCATCTCAGTGGATCATGCTTGAGTTCGCCCCACTTGCGAAGGCCCTTGTTTTGAAGAAACGAATAGCCTTGGTCCCTTACCTTTTAGGCCATGTCTATAGAGCCTGCTCCCAATTTTGTGAAAGACCTCTCGACATCAATCAGGGAGGCCCTCTCTAGGTGGTTCAACTCTGGCTTTTTGCATACTTTACTGACCTGGATCTTAAGTGCTTGAAGTTTTTAGTTCAAGACCCTAGTACTTACGGAGAAAAGTATGCTAAAGTTGCTCTTTATCATGCTTCCTTTGCCTACTACCTCACCTTTTTTCATCAACTTCCTATTTCCCCAGCTGCCACTTTCTTTTGCCCATTTGATGCCAACAAAGGACCAACTTGGCTGCAAACATTCTTAGCTGATAAAGAGTGTTCCATCCCATCACACAAAGATATGTGGGCTTCCATTTTGTTGCCGAGGGAACTGTTCATTGATACTTTAAACCCTCGAGCCTACAAGTGCATATCTGAGGTATATTGCCCTTCTCAGTTTGCCAGACAATTTGGGCTTACTCAAGGAATTCCCATTCCATTCTGCAGTCTCTCGAATGTCCATTTCACAGCTAGAGATCTAAGAGTACCTAAATCCAAACTAAAGGAGGCAACATTTAAGCTGTTGAAAGACTTGAGTGAGTTCAAATTTATACCCTTCATCCCCTCTGGTTTAGCTTTAAAGAGATTTCAAAATTGGTGGATAGCCAATATGGGAGCGCATCTAGCCATACATCCTCATGATTTACTGATAGGACTAGGTGTGCCTTCTAAGGCTAAACCAACAGCAGTCGAGAACATTCCCTCTGTTTCCATAGCTGCCAAGACTATTCCTGCAGCCTCACCCCTTTCTGCTAGAGTTACTAGAGCTGCTTCGAAAAAAGGTATGTATTTTCAAGTTTCTTTTCTTTTAGACTCTTTTGTTTGTTTCCTTTACATTTATACCTCTTGGTGTAGGGTCTCTACAAGAAGAATCTCCTAAGAGAGCTGAAGCTCTAGGTACTCTCAAAGACAAACATCAGCAGAAAAAGAAAAGGAAGCTAATACTCACTCCTGAAGAGTTTGAATCTCAGATTGAAGAGAGAGAGACTGAGAAAGAGCAAGAAATACCACTACAAAGAAAAAAGAGAAAGAAGATGACTGTCTCCCCTTCTGATTTGGTCGAAGACCCTGTTTATGAGGCAACTGATTTGGTCGAAGACCCTGTTCATGAGGCAGCTGCCAGAACAGTGGAGTAGGAACATTCTAAGGCAATAATTGTTTTCCAGAGAGCTGAAAAAAGGCGGTAGCAGCAACTATTGAGAGATGAAGCTGCCGCTGCTAATGCAATCCAAAGGGAAAGTGCGAGAAGACAGCACATTGCTGAGCATTATTCCCTTCGAAGCTCTCCCATCATTGCTACCACTTCTAAAACAAGTAACTTCTTTCATGCCTCTATTCTTTTACTCTCTTGTCAAATTCTTGGTATTAAGACTTGACATTACTTTGTATTTCTTCTTTTGCAGTAACCACTACTGAGCCTATTCTCCAAATAAGGACTCCCTCAGTTTCGGTTGAAGTTGATCAATCGCAAAATGTGAAGTCTATTCAGATAATACTCCCACTTTCTAGGCCTATATTCTTCGTACCCTCCTTGTGGCCAAGTATCCCTGCTCCTCTTTCTTTTGATTTAACTTCATACCTCCCTCATTTGTCATTCGATTTTACTCAATTTGATTCTCTTTCGAGCTTTACTTCTCCTCTCTCTCCTAAGGAAATTCCAGCTGCTACTTCATCTTTGATGGTAGCTGATTCCTGCAGAGAAGGTACTGGTAGTTCTCCAATCCATCATCCATTATCTTTGCCTAGCTCTAGTCCTTCTTCTCTTGACCAATTGGTAGCCAAAACTATAGAGATTGCTAAGGATACTCCACCTTCTTCTCCGATTCCTATGCAGTCATTTCTTCCTTCTACCAAGGCTCTTTCTGCACCTTCCATGTCAATGGATGAGGTGGATATCTTTGAGGCTAGACTTTCTAGTCTTTTTGACATACCTTCCACCTCTCCAATGACTAGCAATGAGACTGAGCCATTAGTTCTAGCTGATTCTCTGCTAGAAATTTTTGAGAGCTCTTCCTCTAGTGGTAAGACTTCCCTACCTTCAATAAACTTGGACAGCTGTCTGGAACTGCTGGCATCTTTTTCGAGGATTCCTTTTGAAGCCTTATAGAGGCCTATAATAAAAAATGGCTTCCTTCAATGTTGCAAGATTGCTGAGCAATCCGACATAGCTGTCTCCAGTTATTTGTCCCAGGCAGCAGCCACCATAGAATTTTACATCAACATCTGTCACGTTGCTAAGGCTACAGAGGAAAAGTTATTGAGAGATTAGAGTTTTGTTTCTAAAGTTCATGCTGAAGTGTCAGAACTGAAAGAACAACATTCATCTGTCTCCCAATTTCAAGCTCAACTGTTGGAAAAGAAGGCTCAACTTGAGGAAGAATTATCACCAGTTAACCAAGCTTTGAATCGGACTACTACTAAGCTACAAATCACTAATCAAGAGCTAGCTGATCGAAAGTAAAAAATGACTACAACCATTCAATTGTTTCCATCCCTCAAGAATAGAGCATCTATTGTAAAAGAACAATTTAAACATTGTATTGACTTTTGGGTCAATCTATGGCTACATGTATTTGACTCTTTATGAAATAAATTTTTATTTATCATTGAAGTGTTCTCATGTTCTTTTATTTAGCACTTATTCTATTCCTTGTGTTTCCCACACAGTTGGATAATAAGGTTTCAAATATCTGCCATTAATCTTTTTGGGATGTACATATCCATTCAAATTTCTCAAATGGTATGCTCTAAAAGGCAAGACTCTATGAACTTGATATGATCCTTCCCAGTTAGATGACCATTTGCCAAACTTATGGCTTTTAATCCCTATTGGGAGTATTGTCTTCCATACCAAATCACCTTTATCAAAGCCAGTGTGTTTGACTTTCTTATTATAGTGTTTGGCTACTTTCTTCTTTTGGAAAAGAATGCTATTTAATGTCAGAATTCTAGCTTCATCTATACTTTTTAACTCCAGGCACATACTCTGATGGTATAGCTCAAGATCTAACTGGTCTTGGCATCTTACCCTCAAGGACTTAGCATTAATTTCCACAGGTAACACTACATGATGCCCATATACTAAGGCATAAGGAGTGATTCCTATGCTTGACCTTGGAGAAGTTCTATAAGCCCATAATACATCCAACAATAAGTTATGCCAATTCCTAGGATTGTCTTCCATAACTTTTTGTATTCCTTTTTTCAAAGACTTATTGGATGATTCAGCTTGACCATTGGCTTGTGCATAATAGGGGGTGGAATTAACAAGGCTAATTCCAAACTCTGTCACAAAAGGCTTTACCATTTTCCCATCAAATACAGTCCTATTATCAACAGTTATAGTCTGTGGGATACCAAATCTATGGATTAATTCCTTAATGAATCTAATGACTTTAGTCTGGTCTACAGCCTTGTATGGCTTTGCTTCAACCCACTTAGTGAAGTAATTAGTGGCCACTAAGATGAAATAATGATGCTTCGAAGAGTGTGGGTGTATTTTTCCCATCATATCCATGGCCCATCCTCTAAATGGCCAAGGCTTCACAACTGCATGCAGGTCAGTTATGGGCACGTGCCTTATTGTGCCATGCTTTTGGCATGCCTGGCAACCTCTTGCATATTCTATGCAGTCTTTAAGGATAGTTGGCCAATAGTAAGAGTGCCTTTGAAGTAGCCATCTCATCTTCACACTAGGCTGATGAGCACCACATATGCCTTCATGAACTTTAGTCATAGCTGTCAATGCTTCAGTTGTGCCTAAACATTCCAACAATAACCCATCTCCCCTCCTTTTGTAGAGAGCATTACCATATGTTATGTATTGCATAGACTGCAATTTAATTTTTCTGCTGGCCTTCGAAGATGAGCCAGCCAGATACTGCATTATTAGATGCCTCCAATCTTGTTTTTGTAAGTCATTATGATTGACTTCCAGGACCACATTCCTTTTATTTAAGGGTGGTATTAATTTATGATATGTTGTTTGGCTTTTGTCCCTTTGAATATTATCCCTTCTCTTGAAATTCAAAGCTTTCTGAGCTACATCATTAGCTTTATTATTCAAGAATCTTGGGACATGAGTTACATTTGCTATTTGAAATTGAGAAAGCAGATGTAATGCAACAACATAGTATGGCAACATGCTTATACTTTGACATTTGAAAATCCTTTTCACTTGGTTAACTACCAATTGAGAATCTCCAAATATGTCAACTGCATGAGCTTGTAATCCAATAAGTATTTCTAGTCCCATTATCAAGGCTTCATACTCAGCTTGATTATTGGAACAAGTAATTTCATCCACTTTGAAACCATGCGTGGTTTCTACTCCTTGTGGTGACTTAATTACTACATCAATTCTAGTTAAACCATTGGTTTTTGATCTATCAAACCACATTTGCCATGGTTCAACACTAGCCATATCAAGTTCCATTATCTTTTGGCTTTCTGTTTGACATGGATGTTCTGCCAAAAAATTAGCTAAAACTTGTCATTTTACTGCCTTTTGGGGAACATATTCTAGATGAAATTTTGATAAAGCTAGTATCCATTTGCTAATTCTTCCCCTCAACATAGGTCTAGATAACATATATTTAACCAAATCTGTGGTTGCAATTATCAAGACAGTTGTAGACAAAAGATAGTATCTTAATTTCATTGCAGCAAAATACAATGCAAGGCACAGCTTTTTTACAACTGAGTATTTACATTCACAAGAATTTAGAAACCTACTAAGGTAATAAACAGCTTGCTCCTTGCCTTCTTTATTGTCTTGGGCTAAGAAAACTCCCAATGAATCCTCTACTGCAGCTATGAACAATTTCAAGGGCTTATCACCCTTTGGTGGCATCAGCATTAGAGGGTTGGTCAAGTAGACTTTGATTCATTCGAAAGCAGTTTGATGCTTTGTTGTCCACACAAACTCCTCTTCATCTTTTAGCTTTAACAAGGAAGAAAGTACTTTAGTTTTCCTTGCAGTATTAGAAATGAATCTTCGAAGAAAATTAACCTGTCTAAGGAACTTTTGTAATTCCTTCTTATTTGATAGAGGTCTGGCTTCAATGATGACTTTGGCTTTATTCAGGTCAATCTGTATTCCTTTCTTGTGTACTACATAGCCCAAGAAGTTTCCAGATAATACGCCAAAAGCATACTTAAGAGGATTAAGTTTCAACTTAAACTTTCTTATTCTTTCAAAAGCTGTTTCTAAGTGAAACAAATATTCTTCCATGGATTGGGATTTCACTACAATGTCATCAATATTACACTCTAGATACCCTCCAATGAAGTCATGAAAGATAGTGTTCATAGCCCTCTGATATGTAACCCCAGCATTCTTCAGGCCAAATGGCATTTTAACCCATTCGAAGGTGCCAATATTCCCAGGACATCTGAATGCTATCTTGTGGACATTCTCCTCTGCAATGTAGATTTGGTTATAACCAAAGTGCCCATCCATCATTGATAAAATTTGATGCCCTACTGAACTATCTACCAACAAATCTACTATAGGCATAGGATACTCATCTTTTGGAGTTATTAGATTCAAGTTTCTGAAATCGATGCATACCCTCATTTTATCATTCTTCTTAACTACAGGCACAATATTGGATAGCCATTCAACGTACCTAGATGTCCTAATAAAGCTTGCCTTGAGGAGTCTAAGAATTTCCTTTTTAACTTTCTGAATCACTTCTGGACTCATTCTTCTTGGTTTTTGCTTGTATGGCTTGAAATTAGGCCTTATAGGGAGCCTATGTTCCACTAATAGCCTATCCAATCCTGGTAGTTCATTATAAGACCATGCAAAACAATCTTTATATTTCTTCAAAACAATCAACAACTGGTCCCTGTCAAGAGCATTCAACCAAGCACTTATATAGGTGGGCTGTTGTATAGAACCTTCCCCTAAATTTACTTCTTTCAAGGGGTCTTGTATCTGAGAACTTGCTAATGCTCCTTCTTTGATTCCTTCTGACTTTGAAGCAATCTCCTTGCTTTGTTCTGCTACCAGTTTTTTTGATTCAATATCTTTACCCTCCTCCTCATAGACAAAGTCTGTCCACAAGGCTTCTTCCTCTTGTATCTGCTGGACTTTTGTTTCAATATCCAAAGCACAATATTTATCTAAGGCCAAAAATTTGACCTGTTGCTGTTCCTTCTTACAACCAATCATCAAGGCTTTTTTCTTTTGCTCTTGCACTTTCTAGACTATTGATTTTACATCCAATATTGAGAACTTAATTAGAGCCAAAGACTTGGCTTCTTGGGTTTCATCTCTTTGCCTACAACCAGGCATCATTGTCATCTTTAACAACAAACTCTTCATCAACACTTTCCTGGACTAAGTGCTTCAGGTGTGCCAATTTCTCATCAGCCGTCACTTCGGCTGATCCATCAGGTTTTCTCAGTATACTGAGTGGTGTTACTCCTTCAGTATACAATTTGGCCTCTGCAAAGTGTGCACAAGCTATGAAGGGTTGAGGATCTGCATTGATTTCCTCTGTCTCTCCATTGCCCAAGGCCATCATTATCTTTTGATGAATAGAGGAAGGCACACACTTGTTAGTGTGAGTCCAATCTCTACCAAGTAAAGCATTGTACTTAACATTGCTGTCAATAATGAAGAATGCCGTCATGCAGTCCTTGGTTCCCACACTCAGGTTGATGGGCAAAATTCTCTGAGCCATCTGTTTGTCTCCAGCGAAACCAGCAATGGTTGTGCTGGTTGGGATTAACCTGGGCTTCATTTTTCCTAGTTTCCTCAAGGAAGATTTCAAAAGCAGGTTCACTACTGCTCCATTATCCACCAAGACTCGGTTCAATTGTATCCCATCGGAGAAGGCCTTGATATACAAAGGCTTGACATGTTGGGTCATAGATGTCGTGGGATACTCAAAAGGATATGAGAGGCTAATACTTACCTCTTCTTCACTTTTGTCTTCAGTTTCTATTAGGGTAGCCATTTCGGATTCATCATGCACCATACTCACTTGTGAGTCTGCACTAGAGACTGGAATTGGGTCAATTTCTTGACCATGTTGGTTCTCATCTCCAGCTTAGAATTCTTGTGGTAGTATATGTGCCATATTCACTGATACTGGAGGAAACGAACCAAATTGGATGGCTAGCTGTACCTATTTCTCCTCTTGGCCACCTTGTTCAATTACTTCAGAAGCATCCTCCATGCTGCATTCTGTCACTTCATTACTAACAAACTCCTTCGAATGGTCTGCTTCTGTTGGCTTTTCAACCAAAAATGTCTGTTCGGCCATGAAGGTTTCGAACATTTCTTCCTCAACAATTTCTTTCTTTTGGCCTAGGCCAACTTCTCCCTCTATCTCGCTATCACTCTCCATCAAAGCCTTTTCCAATCCTGCTAAACTGGACCTCTCTTTGGCTTTTAGTTCAGAGTGAACTTTGGCCAACTGTTCTTTGCTGCAACCCATTTTGTCTTGTAGAGTTGATTTTAGACTATGGTCTGATTTTGGATTTTTCTTTCTTTCTGTCTGCCCCTCTGTCTGGACCAATAAAGAGCTTTCTTCACTTTCTTTCAGATCTTTCTAGTACTGAGTGTACCTACGTTGGATCTTCCTCCTTTGTGATCTAGAAATTACTAAGACCATGTTAGGTTCCTTTGTTTTTGGATGCTTTAGTAACACCTAATTATTTGGGGCCACTAGGGGAGGTTTAACCATCCTACCCTGATCTCCAACAGCATTTCTTTGGGCAGGTATCTCCCTAGGTTTTGTTCTGCACGACAAACCAATCTGGGACTCCAGGTACCCATGAACCCATCAACTCAGTTGTTGAGCTGTCTCTTTCTTCCTTCGAAGTCAGTTTCGAAGCTGCCTATGAATGCCATTGCTTAGCCCTGACTCCTTGTTTTGGGCCTAATTCAGGCCTTCCATGAAGGTAGCTACTTTCCATCTTGTGTGAGGCTAGTCTAGGAGGCCAATTTCTGGCTTTAATCCCATAACTTGAGCCTACTTCAGTCCTTCTTTTAGGACGATTGCCCTCCATTCTATAATAGTTGGGAGGTCTGGACTCATGTAGAGGCCTCTTCCCCTTGGATTGCATTCTAGTAGCTGTTGATTCAGCCATGAATGGCTGCTGCCTAGGACCAGTTGGATATGGCTTTTTGTTATAAGCACTGGTTGGCTTAGGACGTCTCTGCACATCCTTGTAGTATTGTTTCCCATCAATCGGAAGCCCTTTCAGCCACTTATAGCTCAACCTACACCTGGGACACATTCTTTGGATAACTGATGCCTCTAAGGAATCATCATCAAGTGCTTCCTCATCAGAGTCTTTTCTCTGACTTGTAGAGCCTTGTCTAATAACCGGTGAACTTCTAGTGTCTTTCTTGACAATAGTCTGGCTGGCAACATGCATTAGCACATTGACCTATTCTAATTCCTTCAAGAATAAATTCTGGAAGTCTGGTACAACAACATTAGCCGCATTTTCTCTAACTTCTGGGAATGGATTACTGTCGATCTCCATGGCCTTTGCTGCTTTAGCTGGGAATTTTAAACTTTATTTCCAAATTTTTTCTTAGATCTTGTCTCGACAAACAATACAGTTTTAGAGACCAAGAATTATGCCATTTACAATACACTTTTCCTTTAAGTTCTTTTGGAGATGGAATTTTGACTCCTTTTGGTAACTTAACGAAGTTGGCCGCAAGAAAATGATAAAAAATGTCATCTGCCTTTGTTAAATCGAAAGAGTATTTCCTATAAAGGTCTTTCTTTTTAAACTGTTGGTCAATTATTGTGTCCTTATGAATTAATGCCTCACAGATCACAGGTTCTTTCCCCACAATCTCTGCTGCATCAATCTCATAATTAAGATCTCTATAATATATCTTATATGATGCATTATTTCGATCTTATTCTTCTTCTAGTAATGATTCATACCTAGATACCTTATAAGTTAGTTTCTCTAAGTCTCTAAACTTAATTGAGTCAAACTTCTTTCAAAGCCTAAACTCTAAACCATTTTGAGTCAATCTCATGAATTCTGGCTCTCGTAGGATGACCCTACATTTGTTTCGTGCTCTTTTAAATTTGGCAATAAATTGAGTAGTCTTTTCATCAGGCCTTTGGCTCAACCTTGCCAAATCTGCCATAGAAACTTCTGGCTCCGTTTGGAAGAATTGGGCATGAAATGCCTTTTCCATTTGTTGCCAAGTCTGAATGGAGCCAGGCGTAAGGTTAATATACCATACAAAGGCTGCCCTTATAAGAGAATTTGGGAACAATCTTAACTTCATGTAATCATTATTGGTAAATTAACCACATTGAGCAGCAAACCTAGCAATATGCTCCACTATTGACTGGTTTCCATTCTCATAAAAAAGGGCAAAGTCTGGTATCCTGAATCCTCTTGGGTATTCACGTACCCTATCCACCCATTCTAGATATGGTTTCTTGTACACAGGAGTTTGAACCCCCCGAGCCATTGGTTCACACATCTCTCTAACAATATCAGCAATTTGGACCCTAGGGACCATATTTTGTACCTGTTGAACCACTACTAGAGGAACAAACATAGGATTTGGTGGACAACCTTGTGCCTGGGGTCCTCTTGGTCTGTAGGGTGATATATTTGGGACTGGTTATCCTTTTGGTACTGGCTGTTGTTGAGGGTATGAATGACCTCTTTGAGCTTGTCCTGCGAAAGGACCTGCGAAAGGTGCTGGAATAGGTGTTGTGTCTCTTCCAGTTATAGGAAAACCTTCCAACCCCCTGGGTATAAATTCGAACAAAGAATTAGTGAAACCCCTCGTGCCAGGTATGGCTTCGAATATGGGATTTGGAACCATCCTTACACCATTATCTTGTGTTGGGCCAGATCCACCAATTTGCATGGCTTCACTGTTAAGTAATGAGGCATCTTGACTTGCTATAGGCCTCGAAATAGGTTCATACTAAGACTGATGTGATGGTCTTTCATAGTTTTGATTACTAGTTTAACCATTAGAATGTCCATTAATTTGCATAGGCTGTTTATCTTTGGCTAATCTTTGCTGAGGGACATTTGAAATTTCCTCCATGTGTCTTGTGTTTGTTGGTTGGTGGGTATTCATCCGATCCAAAAACGATGTTGCCCACCTTTCCATTGTGTTCATTAACTACTGTCCCATGGCATCTACTAGGCCACCCTATGGATTCATTGGCTGAGTAGATGGAACAGTGGATGGTCCAATTCCTTGGTCACGTCTAATATTATGAACATGTGGTACTTGTTCCGAAGTGCTGGTCTATTCGACCATAGGTTCTGATAAAATGGGTATTTCTACAAGATGTGTTACCACATTATCATCTGGATTAGGTATTTCTACCTCTCCTTCCACGCCTTCCTCTAAGCGTTCATTTTCTCATTGTCTCCTACATCTAGCCATTTCAATTAGTCTCACTGGGCGTGCCAAAAATATATGTTGGCTTTTTGGCTTTCGAAGGTTATTTTTGTAATAGTGAGCGTGCCAGCAAGGATCAATCAGTCATTACAGAATATTAATTGCCAACCAATTATCAGACGATTATTTTTTAGTTCTTTCAGCCCCAATGAAGAGGACTTTTACTGGTGGCTTTACTTAGGAGAATTAACTGACAATGATTAAATGAAGAACAATTGCAGCATTTCTTTAAGTAAAAATGAAAGACTTACAATGATCCAATTCAGCCTCATAGAGGTTTACAACAACAATCTACTTGAAACTACTCCTATGAACGAAGTGCAGTGCAGGGATTTTAAAGTACAACAATGTAAAGAATAGGAAATGTAAAAACTGGAAAAGAAGTAAAGTTGATAAAATTGGTTTTCTGGATCTCAGTCTGGGGGTTTTTCTAGGGCTTTCTCTACTATTTACACTTCTCAAGGATGACCATCGAATTGTACTTCTAACCGTCGAATCGCTCCTTCATGGTTGCTGATCATGTTGCCTTATAGTTAGCTCCACTATGCCATTACCTACAGTTAGGCTTCTGTGATAACCCTGCCCCGTATTATGCTAATTGATCCTTATTACGAATGTGATTATGTGTTTGATATGATTTTGAGTGCCATTTATATGAATATATGTGGTTTTGAATTTCTATCTGTTCACTATGGGAATATCTATTCAACTTACTGTTATAAACTGAAAATTGAAGGCTTTGTCGGCCACAGAAACTGGAATTGACTACGCCGTTGTGATTGGCGTAATTTTTAGAGCCTACGGTGAAATTTAATTGAAAATTGATTCGGATCAGATTAAATAGATTAAATTGATGAGTTAGTACTCAATTAATTAATGATTAATGAAATATGTTTATGAGAGCCTATAAAAAGGCTCATGCTCACTCAATTACTCTTTTTTAATTCATTTTAGCTGAATTTAGTTCTCTAGGAAGTGAAAGACTCGAATTTAGAGAGAGAGTGAGTGAAAAAAATCTAAGGTTTGATCAAGAGGCTTGGAATCTTAAAGATACACTCAAGATTTAACTAGAATTTGTGAAGATTAAAGCTTCTAGGTGAGTAAATTCATGAGTTTGAGCTTGTGATTTTGTGAATTCAAGATTAAATGGTGATCAAGAACATGAGTTGTGTTGATTTTGATGAGATTGAAGTCTATATGCACATGCATGCATAGAATTGCTATGAATTTGCATAATCTAACATGTAGCATGTCAATTATAAAAGATTGAGAGTTGGATCATACATGCAAGTATGGCTTTGTTGAGTTTCATGAGAATAAACACCATTTGCACCATATTTTTGACATGCATGTTTGATTATTGAAGGTATAGAGCTTGTATAAGGTTTGAAGGCATGAGTTTTGATTACACAAAAGAAATGTTGAATAATTTGACAATGTGACCTTGATTATGAGTAATTGGCCTCATATTGCTTGTATACTCATGATATATAATGTAATTGCATGTGTTGAACCAAAATTGTGAGTTTTGGATCCTTGGAGGTCGAGTTTGGACTTGAAGAACAGTTCTGGAAAACCCAGAATTTGGCATGTCCGCTCGAGCGGGGAGAGCGCCGCTCGAGCGTGAAATGCAAGCTCCCAGAACTTTTTGCAGACATTGATGTCCATTCGAACGAGGAAGTTCATGCTCAAGCGGGAAGCTATGTAGAACAACTTTCAGCTCGAGCATCCGAGTTCACGCTCGAGCGTAAAAATGAGGCAACCAGTACTTTTGCAGACCATGAGGGTCCGCTTGAGCGGCGGCGCTCGAGCGGGGACCCCTGTTTCAAAAATTTTGTAACAGTGTTCTGTGTTTCATTTTCCATTCTCATTCATTTCTGAGCACTCTTAGGCATGCATTGAGCATCATAAATGAGTTATAAGGTTAATAATGAAGCCTAAGAGGAATATATGAATTAAGAACGGAATGAATCGTTTGTGACCCATTATGTTCATGAAATGTATAGGGTCAAGCACGAGGGTAAATCTACCGGCAGATCACTGTGAGTAAGATCTTAATAAAGATATTTGAAGTATGTTATTTGTCTAATTGCCTACTTTTATATAAGTCTTGTAAGTTTGTTACATTGAATTGGGGACAAATATTTGTTATGTCATATGATCGGGCCAAAGGCCGCTGGATACTATTGATTGGGCCAAAGGCTGTCTGACATGGATGATAGTCTGACATGTGAATGAATGGGCTGAAGGCCGTAAGTCATGAATGAATGGGCCAAAGGTCGTATGATATGAATGAATGGGCCATAGGCCGTATGACATGAATGAATGGGCCAGAGGCCATATGACATGAATGAATGGGCCAGAGGCAGTTGACTTGAATGAATGGGCCAAAGGCCGTATGACATGAATGAATGGGCCAAAGGCCGTTTGACATGAATGATTGGGCCAAAGACCGTCGGACAGGAACGATTGGGCCAAAGGCCGTCGGATATGAATGAATTGGGCCCGAGACCGTTTGATGTGTTTGGAACTACAGTCACTTGACCTATATATATATATATGCCAGATAGTAATATGAGTTAGGCCCAAGGCCGTCTGATGTATACTGTTCTATTGTATCTTCTTTATTTGATATTATTCATTAGGCTTTCGCTCACGCTCATTCGTGTGTCTGTAGGTGAGCCAAGGGATGCCCAAACCCAACCCCGATGAAGTTTGTGAGAAAGGTCAAGTTTTGGAGAGTCAGCCCTAAATGTCTCACGCATGAGACTTACCTTCGCCTCTTTTATTCTTTTGATATAGTTTTGTTATGTTGGCGAAAACATCAGATTACTTTTGTATATAAACTTTGGGTTTGACCGACTTAGACTTGATGATCCTGTATGTACAGAACTTTGCGTTATTACTTATTCTGACGTGAGTTATTAACATGTATGTATATGGATTATTATGATGTATCATGTAAGCACAGCTCTATGGACAATTTGTAAATTTGCTTCCATTTTGCCCCTTTACTCTGATGAGTTACGTCTGATTTGGTTTGAGGTCGTAGGTAATCCCTTGATTACTGGCTAGTTATGTCCTTAACCCATAGGGGCGGGTTCGGGTCATGACAGCGTCCCTCTTGATTTTGAATTTGAATGTGAGTAACTGTTAAAGTCACATCACTTTGGATCTCTTTGCTGATCCAGTGCTACGCTGATCTTGTAAGAACCAATACTAACTGCCACGTATATGATCACGATCAAAGACCTGAATAGTCTTCCCGTACCTTATTTTGTCACGCGTTGAATTGTAATTGGCTTATACAAAATATGTAGCCAACAATAACATATGCTGTAGATTCAAGATGAATATTTATGAATGTATAACGCTTGTGTTTTTGTAATCGAACTCTGATAAATAAAAGTATTTTATTTCTATTATTCTTCCATTTTTGAGTTGTATTTATTGTGTATTTTGAGGGTGTGACATGATGGTTTGAATTGTTTTTATATTTAAAAAATTACAGATTATAATACTTTATGTGAATGAGACATACTGTGATTGCAATATATAGATGAGACATGCAGTGATTGTAATATTTTAAAATTTCAATTTTTATTTCTTTGGATGAGACATGCAGTGATTATAATATTTTTTTATGTTATTGAATGTAATATTTATTTATTTAATTTTTTTGAAGCGCACAAGTTGAATAATGTTAAAAATTTATAAAATTTTAAATTGCCAAATCGATTCGCATCCATCCGCCAATCCGCTCAATCCACATCTATCGAATTGATGAACAGATCCGAATTAATTTTTTTCAATCCGCTAATCTAGTGGACGAATGGCAGATTAGAGGTTCCGTGGCCACAACTGACCCGTGCCCACCTCTATTTTTTGCCCTTCTACTTATTAATTTTATTCAACAGTACAATATAATCGAGAATATTATCAGTTTTAAAACTGAGAATATTATTAGTTTTTTCATTTTTAAATTTATTTATTTATTTATTTATTTTTTCAATTTTACACATCTATGTTTCTTTATAGATACAAAATTTTTAGTTTTCCATAAAAAATAATTCAAATTTTTCAAAAAAAATAATTCAAATTTTTCAAGAAAAAAAATTAGGTTTTTTTTTTTTTTTGCACATAATTTTTTTTTTTTCAATCTAAAAGTTCATATTTTAAAGTTTTAAAAATCAAAATAAATGTCAAATCATCATCATGTTTCCTTATAAATAATTATAAATGATGAACAATCATTGTTTGAAGGGTAATTCTGACTATTAAAAATTTAATGAAACTTGAAAGTCTAAAAAATCTTAATTAGAACTTAATAGAGTATAAATTTATAAATTAAGATTTGTGTGTAAATGTTAAAAAAAAAAAAAAAAAACCTCATCAGTCTTGTTCCGGTCACCGTGCAATTACACCAAAAAATATTGCAAATCAACAATCTCCATTCTCACAAAGGCATTACCAATTTATTGGGCTAAGCATTAGGGGGAAATTTTTTTAACAAAACCCAAAAGCACCACCAACAAGCCACCTTTGTCTGTGTCGTTGATGGAGAGATTTGCATCCCCTATTACTAGCAGTCGGTGCAAGATTTTGAGTCACGCATTCGGCATCAAAATCGATGATTGGTTTATCTAGACATATTTTAAACATCAAGATATGGCAATATGAGTTATTCACCATGAAAATAGACAAAGAGATAGGGAAGAGGAGAGATCAGAGCTTGGGTTCTGTTGTTTACCGATTGTAAACGGTTAACAAATCTTTTTGGGGGACAGCCTAGATTAAGGTTATTTAAAATGATTTAAATAAGTATATTTTTTAATTTTTTATAAAAATATATACAGAAAAGTAAATAATTGATATGACTCAAATAAGTGTACTGATATTTTTTGTGCAGACATTTAGCTTTCTTTTGACAAGTGAGTTAGACGTAAGTTGGGATTAAAAAAATAAAAAATATGTTAAATAAGTTAATAAAATAAAATATCATATTTAAATTATAATTATTTTATTTTTTTCTCACAAATAAGTAAAAAAAAATCAAAAAAAAGTCAAAAAATTCTTCTCAAACGAAACTAATTTAGTCAGTTTAAATTAACCAAAAAATAAAAAATTCAGATTAAAAAAATTATTTCCAAACCAACACTTAGTTCTATTTTATTTGTCATCTTTATGTTTAAACGCATGCAAAGAAAACTTTAGTACTATAATAAGAGCCTTATTATGGGGGTGGACAACGTCCGATGCCTGTCCAATCTAGCCTAATATTTTATAATTTGAAAAAAAATTATTTTGTTCATAAATTCAGATTTAGTTGAGAATTTTTATCAATTTAATATTTGGACTGGGCTTAAAATAAAAAGTTCTAATTTAGTCCAGCCCAATCCGTAAATTTTGAAAATATGAATTATAATTTTATATTATTTAGTTATAAAATAAAGTAAAAAAATATAAAAGACACAATATACATATATATATATATATATATTCTTTCTAGAGTTTAAATTATAAAATTTGTTAATTTTTTTTTTTTTTTTTTTTTTTTTTTTTTTTTTTTGTGTTACAGGAAAATCCTCCCTACCCTCCCGCAGGTCCAAGGCAGCGCCCCTTGCAGAGATCACCAAGGTGTCCTTAGCTGCCCGATTCGGCGAGACTATAACTCAGGAACTTGCTCAGACCTCCCAAGACAAGCTCGCTTAAGTCAGACTCAGACAATGAGAGCATTGAACCCACACCAAGTGCTGACTAGACAACTTGAGGTCCAACCTCCTAACCAACAGTGCTTCCGCCCAGGAGATTGGCCCAAGGGGGGGTGGGGAATTGAACCTGTGACCTTGGGGCTTAAACCCCGAGGCCTTACCACAATGCCACAACCCCTTGGGTTAATTATATTTATTTTATCATTGAATTTGGTTAGCATTCTAAATTCAAATAATAAATAAAAGAATCTAAAAAATTAATATTCATTCAAAAAAAAAATTTTAAAAAATTAATTGTTTATACCTATTGGGTTAACTTGGTGGACTTAAGATTTGAATTTTTTTTTTGTAGTTGGGCTTTATTAGGTTTGATATTGGGTTGGGCTGAACTTGGAATGATATCCTCTTATTGTACAGTGCAAATCTAGTCTAAGATAAAAACTGTTCAAATAGTTATGGAAATGACACTTAAGTTTAAGGTAAGTGAAATTTTAAAGGAACCCTTTCTCCCCCAACCCCCCACGTGGGGGTTGGTGATTGGAGAAAAAGAAAAAGAAAAAAAAAAAAAAAAAATAATCCTGACCAATGGAGTGCCAGTGGGGGTCGCAATGGAGGTCTCTATTAGCGCCGAATTTTAAATTCGAGTTTATAGCGAGACGTTTAATTTAACTATTAATATAACAGCTATTATCTCGTGGAACCAAAAAAAAATTGAAATAATTATTTTGAATATACAGTGTTAACAAAAAAAAAAAAAAAACAAAAAAATGTAATCATCTATGTAATCACACGATCAATTCTCGTCACAATTTTATAGAAAATTGATCGTCATCTCATATTTGAATGAATTAAGCATAGAAGATGGACCATCAAGAATATAATTTCATGTTTCACGCGAACCCAGAAAAGAGAAACCAACCAATTAACTCAGGAGTGACTCTCTGTTTCTCTCTGTATTCCCTTTATAAATAAATCAATTTCTTTCTTCTCTCAATCACTCACAAACAAAAGAGAAATAAAGCAATTAAAACAACTAGTGGGCATAATGGGGTGTTGTCAAAGCTGCTCCAATGGCGGAACTGAAGAAGATTTGTTGGTTCAGAGGAAGAAGAAAGAGAAGCAAGAGATGATACAGACAATGAAGACAGTCGGTGAGATGATACAAACAATGAACACAGTCGGTGAGATGATACAGACAATGATGACAGTCGGTGTAGCAATCGGTGTTGTGGCAGGGTTGGCTCTTGTGGGTTGGGGCATATCTAGGTTCATAATCATCATCATCATCATCATCAGAATCTTCAGGGTCTTCGCGACAATCTTTAATTTAGATTGAAAAATGAAGCATTTGGGGTTATGGGTTTGAAATGGATGTTTTTTTTTTTTTTTTGGTTCAGTGGGAAGACTTGTGTATGGTTTTGACATTTTGATAAGCTTTTTGTGCTGGCGAAATATGAAAGTTGTCTAGTGATTAGCCTATTGCTAAGACAATCCAATGTGAAACTTCAATGCAATGATCGTTTACACATGTTATTATCTAAACAAAGACGCATCCATGCTTCTAACATATAGGGGGTGAATTGTAAAAGCTTTCAATGCAATGATTGTTTACATGTTGTGGTATTGTTATTTAACAAGGGACACATCCAGGTTTCTAAAGGCAAACATATATATATTGATAAAAAATTTTAAAAATATATAAATTACAATATTAATTTCTAATGATATAAAAGATTAAAAATAGACAAAATAACATCTATAAATAGACATGTAAGATTCAACTCTAGTGGTGAGAAATTTTTTTTTTTTTTAATATATACATAATGACTTTTATTATCATGTACTTTTTTTCCTTTTCTTTTTTTAATAGTATTAACATGTAGCATATGTTAAGGTAACATTATTACTTGTATAGCAAGTAGAAAAAAGGTAAATGTTATCTAAATTAAATAATATTTTTATAATGAGACCAATGCATTTTGTTGCTTTTCTCTCCATTTTAGCCTTTCATCTCTCTTTTTTTTCTTATACCCTTTCAGGTTCCTTACTTTTATATGATTTTTTTCCGGTAAAAAAATATTTTTTGAAAACTTAAAAAAAATATTTTAACGAAATTGTTAAATTTTTTATTTTGAACCTCATATTTCATTACTAAAAACTTTTAATGACACTTTAATGTCATGATAGATACTTTTTGTAACACTATCAAGCGCTATTAAAAAAAAGATTTAGTGGCACTTCAGTGACATTTGTAAGTGTCATTACACCATCAGGACTAAAGACTTTCAGTGACATTTGAATGCCATGGTAGATACTATTCGTGACGTTATCAAGTGCCATTAAAGAATACTTACAATTGTCACAATTGATATTTTTAACAACTTCATATATGTCACTAGATCCAATTCATTTGTGCCATTAAATGAATATAAGTGCTATTGGAACTTATTCTAGTGACACTTTACAAAACTACTACCACTATTACAAAATGTCACTTATATGTTGTTTTCATTGACACTTTTAAAAGTTGCAGCTAAGCATGCGTAAATACCTGTAAAAATTGAATCGATTTTATAAACAATTGAATATTAATTGCCACATCCTATATTAATTTAACATCCATTCATCTTGTAATATTTTTATAATAATAAACAAATATTACCACCGTAGGATCATCACATCAAAAAAAAAAAAAAATCAAATCACAATCATTTGTTTATCTAAAAATATAAATTTATTTATATTGCAATAAAAATTATAATCAAAATTATATAATATTCTACCATACTAACAAAGTTAAAGCAAAACAATAAAATAAAATAAATAAATAAATAAAAGAAAATTGTTCCAACAATAAGTTTTGAAAAGCCATAGTGATATCTATCTTTCAGAGAGACATTATCAAAACAAATTCAGTTTTCAATTTCTCAACCTCACTTGTATAAATATTCTTGGGTAACGTCCATAACTTGCAAAAATTGCATCCAAAAGATAAACATATAAAGGTAATTAAAACTATATTAAGTTAATAGAAATTTGTTAATGAAATTAGTATTTATGAAAGAAATATACCACAAATGGAGCAGGCCAAGGAACATGAGCTCCAATAGCTTGTCTAATTGTTTTGAGAAGTCCATATGATCAGATCAAGTTCTCATTAGGTTTGACGGGCACTTGAACATATACCTCTCAGTCAGTGGCGGAGGCAGCCAAGGACGAGGGGAGTCACGTGCCCCCCCTGAATTTTGGAATTTTTTTTTTTTTTGTAAATATAAAGAAAGAGGGTGATTATTGATTTAATGGGGTTAAGACTTAATCTAATAACCTTAAGGGTATGGGTTCAAGTCTTGAGACCATCATTTTGTATATTATGTCAAAGATTAGGTGTGTATTCAATTTTTCTTCTCCCAAACACATATTAATGTGTACTAATTGTGCGTTGTTGTTGTTGTTGTTGTTTTGTTGCAAATATAAAGAAAATATTTTAAATAAAAAAATTACAAAAATATTAGTAGAGTGAAATGTCAATGACATTTTAAAAATTATGAGAACAATAATGATTCTTTTGAATGAAAATGAAGAGATTTTTATAAACCATATCATCTATGAAATTTTTTAAATGTAATGGTGATGTCATTATTACTGACATGCAAGTATAACTAATCTCACTATAAAGATATGAAATTTATTGAATTGTTAGTTACATCTGACATGTGAGGTTCACTTTCTATGTGTTTATTTACTATTAGTTGGTGATATCACATACTAATGATGATGTGGTATTACCATTATATTGAATTTTTAATCAAATTTTGTATAAAATTTTTTTTATCATTATATAATTTATTTTAAGACTTATATCCATATTTTTTTATATTGTCCATGATACACTAGTTATAAATAACATTATTTTTTTTGATGTTCCTCGAAATCAATCGTAAAAACTTGCGTTAAATATTTTTGTAAAAGTTTTCAATAATATAATTAATAAATGCCCCCTCTAATTTGATTTTCTGGCTCCGCCACTGCTCTCAGTAGTCAGATTCTAGTTTTTCATCTTCTACTTCTTTAGATGGGTCTGTACTTTTAAGTACTTCGATTGCAATTGTTTCTGTTGGCCTAATGATACTTTTAGAACAACTATATCTCCCACCTGTAAATCAAGATTTTTTAATAAATAATATTTAAAAAATAAACTAGCATAAAGTGCTAGAGTGAAGATGATCACAACTGAAAGTAATATGCATTTCTCTAGTAGATAAGCAAGCCACATGATTTAATCGCTTAATTGATTCACCACACTACAACAAATTATATAAAAGTAACAACCATAAGTTTTTAGACCATATCAAACAATAGCTTAAAAAATCAATAACAACCAAAGGCACCAATCAACAACAATCAAAACCATGCCCATTATCAATATCAGGATTCTCTAAACTCAACAATGTAAATCAAATATAATTATGAAAAATGACAATCAACTAATTACTTTCAAGCAAGATTTTGAGGGAATAAAAAAAAACTCATGCGATAATAAATGATTGAGAGATGTCTTGTTGAATCTTCACAAGAAAATTATAAAAAAAAAAAATTAAAAAAAAAACACAAGCTTCGTCATGTCATGGTTTTTATTATATAGCACATTTTGTCTAGATTTAAACAATGGAATTTAGATCCACAATATTCATTCATTCGTTAATTGTAAGACAAGTTTTGCATGCTATTTTAAAATAAAGCTAGAAGTAATGTGATATATATGATTAGCTCTTAGTGGGTACCTGAGTAAGATAAGCATCTTGCATCCATACTTGATGTTGAGCTGCCATGTTAAGAGGATTTGAAGCTATTATGACCTAATCAAATTTAAACTAATTAATTTTACAAACACGTACACATAGATATATATGTATGTATATATATATATATATATATGTGTGTGTGTGTGTAGGAAAATATTAATAAAAGTACATTTAATTTTTGTTATGGGATGTGGTAGAATTTAATCATAAGCAAATTACTGAAAAAGTATAAAAATGCACCGCTTTATACTTAAATCATTCGAATTGACCAAAATTCAAACAACCAAGTTATACAAAATTAAATTTTCTAAAAATCAATGCGAACGAATTTAGTAGAAATTGAATAAGTTGAGAGAAAAACTTAATAGAAGAACCTAGACGAAATTCGACCTTAAAATCTGAAACTGAAAACGAAAAGAAACTGCTTTAAGATGATTTTTTTTCAAAAATGTTCAAAACACAAAAAGTGTTCAGAATAATATTTTATTTCAATTTTTGAGAAATCAATAAAAATGAGCTTATTTCGTGGGTTAAAAAAGCATTTGAAATCTGTATTGCTAAAATGAATAAAAACTATTGTAACAAAGATCATCTGATTACAAGTTCTAATCGATCTTTTTAGTAAAAAGTTAAAATACAAAAATTATCTAGAATTACGTATACATGCCTCGGCCCAAATTTCATAATTTATTAAGGTCGTTTATTATTTTTTAAAATGTACAAATCAAAACAATTCAAACTATATCAATAAGTTTATATGTAATTCTTTGTACCTTAAATCTACTACTTCGGCCTTTCACTTCCGGCCTACACATATATCCCATGTGTCTCCTGTATACCTAACATCGCTCCGAAGCCAAACTTGCACGGAATATCATCCCGTGTTTGACCCATACTCTCCGGATGGTTAGCATATACGTATGTGCATAAATCAAAGCACTTTTCTATTCCTAAGAACAATGCAACAATATATATATATATACACAACCCTCTATTTATTCATGAGAACAAACATAACAATACCGAGCCTAAGGCATTCAAATAAATCTCATAATCCTTACCATTTTTTATATACTTTTTCTCACTAGCACTCAAATAAAATAACAATTCATTGAGTCATAGAGGAGTATTCAGAATTTATCTATGGGTTCTTAATTTATTTTAATTTCATATATTCATGAGGGTGATTACACCTATAAAATCAATACATATAAAAATCCTAAACCTTGTATACATAACTAACCAAAATAGTTAAAAATCAATCCATCATCTACATGCAAGTTCAATATCAAATCGGGAAAATCGGACTAAGGTCCCTATCCAACTTTTAGTAATGGATTAGGTCCACAATATGTTCTTTTGTAGTCTAAGGTCCCTCACCCCCGTACTCTTATATTATACCTGCACTCTCATAGCCAGAGAGGATAACCAAGTCAGGAACATAAAGGTCTGAATTTGATTCTCGTTGGTTGAAACCCCGAGAAACTCAAGGAGGTTTCGGAGTCGATCGGAGCCAAATTCAGGAAAATCTAGATCAAGACTGTGGTTGTTGATTTCTCTGGAGATTTGAACGAAGGGGTTAATCGGATTCGTGAAACCATTGAAGGTCTGGATGTTGGAGTTCTGATCAATGGGGGACCTTTTCGACCTACCATAGCTCGTTCATCTTTGAAAACTGAATTAAGAGCTGCCAGCTTCTCAACTATGTCAACTGGTTTATTTGAGAATAGCAATTCCCCTTTCGTTGAGTTTCCAGCAGACATGAACATGGAAAAAGGGGTATTATTCACAGGATCACCAACTGTAATCAAGCTCTCTTCTTCAGGCAGCTGAATATCAACTGCCCCATCAAAGCCACCGAGCTTAAACACTACATCGGTTCCATGTTTTGATCGATCCACTTCAACTTGAGTATCATTAAACCCCAACCAGCTTTCAATTTTATCTGACTTAGTTTGCTGTCCCTGACTTGATTGCAGAACATTGCTTTCATGATTGCTCCTGTTAGATCCAATTCCAACTGTGGAAGTTGGGAAGAGAGTATCACCTATGCTTACAAAAGGTAGTCCTTGCTGTTCTAAAATATCGATTCCTGCTGAACCAACCCCTTTGGATGGAAACTAGTGCTTCGACTGATTTCAGCTCCTTCTTGAAAGCAGACCCAAAGAGTGTTTCAAGTGTCAGATTCTTCCCAGAATGGGGAATACTATCGGCCTTTTCCTCTCTAGAGTTGTCAAAGGCAGTGCCAACAATTGCACCTTCAGAAATATGTAGTTTGTCAGAGGATCTGCTGTCTAGATTAGGGGATTGTGCAATATCTTTCAAGCCTGTTGTTCTATTCTGCAACAAAGGTAGGAGGTGTTGAGAAGCACGATCATCAATATCTGCTTTCGATTCTTCAGTCTTTGCACCAGAAACACTCCACCCTTCACCAGGTGCCTGCAAAGTTGAACTACTTTAAAAAAGTTAAATTCTGTTTGCAATCTCAAATGGGTTATTGTCGGAGTGTATATATATATATACATTTGTATGTGTGTATATATATACACTTGTATGTGTGTGTGTATAAACTGATGTAGTATATGATTATATATTTTGATAAGTATATATCTTTGGTTGTTCAAATTTCTCCTATGGACCAAACCAAAAAATTTCTCTGGACCAACCCAGAGAAAATTCAATTCAAACCAGAGAATTTTTCTAGACCAACCTAGAGAAAATTTAGTCCAAACCAGAGAATTTCTCTGAACCAACCCAAAGAAAATTCAGATCAACCAAACCAGAGAATTTCTCTAGACCAACCTAGAGAAAACTCAGTTCAAACGAAAGAAAATTCAGTCTAAACCAAAGAATTTCTTTGCCACTGAAAGATTTCTATGTTAATTTAGTTATGTCTGTTAGTTAGTATTGACTCATTGCTTTTGTTGCCTCTCTTGGTGAATTATTAGAAAAAGGAAGTCCTGTGTGCAACAGGATTATGAATATAGGTCATGTGATTGCATATGGTCAGGACAGTCAGTTAATGCATCAGAGAAATTCTAGGAAGGATTGCGCCAAAAAAATTCTGAGAAGAATTGGACCAGAGAAATTCAAAATTTCTCTGGACTCAGCCAATGCATTAGAGAAATGCTGAGAAATTCTAGAAAGAATTGGGTTAGAGAAATTATGAGAATAATTAGACTTTCCAGAGAAATTTGGTCTGAAATTTCGCTGGATCAATTTTCTTTGAACTGAAATTTCTCTGGACCAATTTTCTCTGAACTGAAATTTATTTGAATCAAGCTTGAGGGACCTTAGACATTATGAAAATATTGTTAAGGGACCTTAGATATTATGAAAATATTAAATGTCCTTTATACTATACAACTTTAATATCAGGGACCTTAAAAAAAAACTCCTATTAAACCAATATCAAATAAATAAAAATAACAAAATAAACGTAAATCAAAAAAATTAAATTTTATACTCACAATTATTTTTTTAAAGATCAAAAATTACTTAAAGAATTAATGAAACCACCAAATCAAAATCTTAATCCTTTCTTATTTTCTCTCCTCTTTCTTTGGAGTCTCCCGTTTCTCGGAACTCTCCCATTTCTCTCTCTCTCTCTCTTGCGGCATTATCTCCCGCCGCCCACAGGCACACGCAAGCGCGAACCTTTTTTTTTAATAACTATTATATTTTATTTTAATATATGAATATAACATATATAAATAAGGGTAATGTTATAGTGTGCAACTTACACCTTACACCTTTTTATGTTCACTTACACCTTACACTTACACCTTTTTTACCTTGCACTTACACCTTTTGTGTAAGTGGCACATGGTGTGCAACTTATACATTTCATTTATACCTTCCACTTACACTTACATCTTACACTTACACCTTACACTTACACCTTTTGTGTGAGTGGCACATGGTATGCAACCCACTTACACCTTTTGTTGGTTGCACACTTAAGAAGAAGCCTATAAATATACTATACAAGATCAATATATATATATATAAATATTCAGATTAATTGTATATAATTAAATATCATATTAAATTTTTATACATTCACACAATTAATAAAGTCAAAAAAATATTAAAATAATAATAATAATAAATAATGACTTAAGAAAAATTAAGATCGCTACAAGTAGTGTACCAAAAATTTATTTATTTATTTACAAATAAATTTGCTGACATTTTAAATAAATGAATAAATATTATTTTTTATCTTTATATTTTTAATTAGATTAATTTTAATTTTTAATTTTGTGTCAATTTGGTCCAATTAATAATACCGTTAGTGTTTTTTACAAAAAATGATCGCTGAATTTCTTCAGATTAACTCACCAAGTTGAGCAAATTTATTATTTTGCCTCTAAAAAAATGACATATGCCATTTATATGCATATTTGTAATTAAAAAATGCTAACAATTAGGACAAATTACACTATTAGTCTCTCTATTTTGACTATATAATAATAATAATAATAAATAATGACTTAAAAAAAAATTAGAATCGCTACAGTTTGTTTCCTTTGAACTTCCTTATTTCAGTTGTTATAATATATATATATATATATATATATATAAAAGGTGAAAAATGAGACCAGATGCATCATTTGGATTAAGTTTGTTCATATTTTAAATAAAAAAATAAATATTAATTTTGATCCTTATATTTTTAATTAAATCAATTATATCCTGTAATTTTTAATTTTGTGTCAATTTTTTCCAATTAATAATACTGTAAATTCAAAGTCAAAATTGAGTTAATTGTAACTATAAGAACTAAAATTCAAGAAACTTTATCATTGTACAAGAAAGCAATTTGAAATTTTATTTTTCCTATTAAGTTATATAAAACCGTTGATCAATTTTATACATGTGGCAAGTACATTTAAAAAAATATATTATACAGTTTAAATTTTTTTTTTTTTTATTTTGTGCATTTTAAAAATTTTGAAAATATATTGGCATTTTTTTTTTTGCCAAAAAATGTCATTAGATAGCTTGGAAAGTTTTTGGCTTAGTGACATTTCTCAAAATACTATAAAATATTTGTTTATGATAATTTTCACCTAATACCATAAAAAATAACTTTCACCTACCTAGTTTAGTGACATTTTTAAAAAAAAATGCTATTGTTACTAAAGTTTAGTGGCATTTGTTGATAAATGTCACTAAAACAATTTCTTATGTCATTCTTTTATAAAATGCCATAAAATTAATGTGACATTTCTTTAGTGAAATGTCACTAGAGCCTTATATGTTTGTGGTTCTGTGGCATTTTCGAAAACGTGTTACCAAATATTATTTTTGTGACATTTTCTAAAAATATGCCACTAGTATAGTGCCATTAAATTGTGTTTTTGTTGTAGTGTCTCATTCCACACACTTAATAAAATATTATTTTAATGACAATTATATCATAAATTAAAATGACCATAATAGACATCCACTTATACCCATAACATTATATCAAAATATTCTCTGTACACATCTTTTCAAAATAATAAAAAAAATCTTAATGTACATCTTTTGAGTAAAAAAAAAAAAACTAAACCCTAGTTTCTTCATTATTTGTTACTTCTTCCATTGTTTCTTACTTTGCTTGCTACACACTCTATACTCTTCTATTACTTACAAAGCAATACTCTCAAACCAATGGATGTTCAAAATCAAGTAAAAATATGCTTAGTAACAACAAAAAAAGTAATGAAAAAGTTAGGCTCCGTTTGGTAAGCCTCTCAAAATATAGTTACACTCATTGATTTGAGTGTATTGTTTGTTTGGAGATTTCAAATTATAATTCTATATCTATTTCTCAAAACTCAATTCAAAACATAATCATTACTTTTCAAAACTCATAACCAAACACATAATTCAAAACTCTTTTCAAAACTCAATGCAAATCAATATTTTAATTTTTTAAATATTTTAAAAATATTTTAATTTTGTTAACATTTTAAATATTTTAATATTTAAACATGTTACGATTTTTTTAATTTTTTGAATATTTTTAATTTTTTAATTTCAAAATATTACGATTTTAATTTTTTTAATTTTAAAATATTTTATAAAAATAAATTCAAACTCTATTTTATAAAAATATTTTTAAATATTTTAATTTTTTTTGTTATGTATTTGATTACAATTTAAGTGTAGAGTTGTAAAAGTAGTATGGCGTTTCTAGTTATGTGTTTGGTTATGAGTTTTAAAAATAATTTCTTAATTGAGTTTTATTTTATGTGTTTGGTTACGATTTGAGTGTAGAGTTGTTTTTAAATTTAAAATATTAACATTTTAAATTATTTAAATTTTTACGATTTAAATTTTTTGAATATTTATTTTAATTTTTTACTTATTAAATTTTTTAGATTATTTAAATTATTTAAATATTTATGATTTAAATTTTCTGAATATTTATTTTGAAAAAAATTATTTCCTTTGTAGTATTTTCAATTAAACAATTGATTAATGTTATTTTCTATTAATAATAATTTTTTTAATTGAATTTTAAAAAGAGTTTAGTTATGAGTGTTTATCAGAAATTTCAATAATTTGAAAATAGTGTGTTTTGTTATGAGTTATAATAATTTGAATTAAGTTTTGAAAACTCTTTTTAAAACTCATAATCAAACAAAGTCTGTTATTTCACATGTGAAATCAAATTTTCAAAACTCAATTTCACACTCACTTCAACACTCTATTCAAAAACCATAACCAAATAAATTTTCTACACTCAAATCATAATTCCACAACTCACAAACTCAAAATATAACTCATACTCTCAAATCATATTTACAAAATTCTACCAAACGTTAGTTTTTTCGGGCAGATTTTTATTTTTATTTTTTTTGCAATTAATTCGAAAAACTAGTGTTGAAATATTCTATTTCATTCGGAACTATAGTGTCGAACAAATCAATATATTTCGGAACTACAATGTCGAACAAATTAATCTATTTCGGAAACCAAATGTCGAATTAAAAAATGAATTTCGGAAAACCAATGCCAAATTCCCAAAATCACAACTCTTCAAGGAAAAAACGAGGGTTTATTTTAATTTGTCAATACACTCAACAGAGAAAACGAAATGGTACCAAATGCAATAACGAAATTGAAACAAAGTAATAGTTAACTCCAACTGATTTCGGAACTAGAGTGTCGAATGGAGGAGGAGGGTCTTCAATGGAGTTAGTGTCAATGGAGTTTCCTTTACCGTCTTCACTGTGAACCGAAATAGAGCAAATTGTTACTCTTTAGTTTTGAATATGTGTATGGAAAGATGGTTGAGTGTGTGGAAAAAGGGTTGAGGTGGTGTGTGTACAAGATATGAGTTAAGGGTATATGATTGGAATAATTGGTGTGTGGAATGAGAACAAAAATTAATAATCAAATTACTCAGTGTGTGCACTGAGAAAAGATGTGCACTGAGGTAACTAGGTATATGGAAATGGAATTTTCCTAAGATTGTGGTCTTTAATTTGGAAAAATTACCTATAAATCCTATGTGGGATAATGTTGATCCATTTGGTCCTAAAAGTTTTCTTATGAATTGAATGGTACTGTTTGAGTTAGAAAGGTATATTTATTTGATTTGACTCGTTTACCCTTTTGGTTGATTCAGTCGATATCTATTATGATTTTGTATGCTATGAGAATGGTAATGTGTGTAATTTCTTTTCTTTTCTTTTTTTTCTCTTTGAGTGATTATGGGGAGTGATTAACGATGTTTATTTTTGGTGGTTAATGTAGTTTTTGGCAAACGTGAGAAACTCTGTTTTGTGAGGGAGGTGGAAATCGTATTTGGTGGTGTGATTTTCTATCAGAGTAGCTAGGTTTGCATTTTGTTGGTGCGCTCGACTTGTCTCAAAGTGGGTGTGTTTTCATTTTTAATTGTTTTTTGGGTTTTTCGGTTTGGTTCTGGTGTTATTTGGTTGTTTTGTGTTGCTGGTGTTGTGTTGTTGAGAATGATGGGTGGGCAGGGAAATTTTATGATTATTATTTATGATATGGAATTTTTTGTATATCAATAGGTTCGATGATGTGTTGCCTTTGTTTGTGGCTGAATGCACTGTGTTTGGTTTTTGGTGCATATGCAATGTGTTACGTTGGTGGTTTTGTTGGTTTGTTTTTGTGTGTGTTTTCTGATGTTAGGGTCATCGCAATGGGTTCATTAAATTAAGAAGTCTTTTAGTATGTTACCTTGATTGGAAAGTTGTGTTTGGATTGTATTTTTTTATGTATTACATTAGAATGTTACGTTTGCGAAAAATACACTAAGAAATTTTTAAATATTTTTTTGTGTGTTACATTAGAATGATACGTTGGAAAAAGTACACTAATGAGTTTTTTTAATGTGTTTTATTGATTGGAGTGTTACGTTTGAGAAGAATATATTAAGGAGTTTTTTTTGGAGTTACATTATTACATTTGAAAAAAGTATACTAATAAGTTTTTTAGTATGTTACATTGGAGTGTTACGTTCTCATTTGTAATGTGGGATTTGTTCTAGAAAGGGGACAAATCCAAAACCTTTATAGTTCTGATTGCCCAGATATGTAATTTTATATTTGAAGAAATCCACTTTTATTGCTCAAAAATTAAACTTAACCATGTAAATGACTACCCATTTATATAATTTCCACTTTAATGAGACTTTTGGATTCATAACAAAAAAATGAGGACTAAACAGTTCACATTTTGAGATTTATTAGTGCTTCACCCCTTTAATTTCTAGGATTAAAATTTGTCCAGAAATTCCATCATAGAAAAGTATGTATGTATTAAAAAATTTCATGAATTTTCTTGTAGACATTTAGTCCTACTGAATTTGAAAGGGTACCTCGTGAGTTCCTTTTATTATATTTCTAGGATATTCCAAATGTGGATATGCTTAATTTGTGTACTATTATCTTATGAAACTTTTGCCAAATGTATCATTTTTCTAAAAATATGACAATGAGACATTTGTGCGCTATTTTTTTTTTATATATTAAACTTTTGCCAATTGTGTCATTATTAAGATATGACAATAGGACATCATTCTAATATATGTATTATTATCTTATAAAATTTTTATTAAATGTGTCATTTTTCTTAATATGTAATAATGAGACATTTGTTCATTATTATCTAATTTAACTTTTGCCAAATGTATCATTCTTAAAAGGGAGATTTATTAGAAAATCTTTTTTCAAGTGTTTGTATCCCAATTAATTCATAAGATATTATTATATTCCAGTAAGTCCTATTATTTGGACATTTGATCTACCAAATCCTAATTCCCATATTTAAAGTATTTTATGGACATTTTTACCCTTACAAATTTTTTTGAATGGTTAGCAATTTGGTGATGTGAACATTCATATTTTACAATATAAATATTCACATTAATAGTGTGAACATTCACATTGACGATGTGAACATTCACATCACAGAACATTCATACTGTAAATGTGAATATTATTACGGATATTTTGATAACTATGTCATACATAAGACTTATTGGAACATAAGAAAATAATATGGATTAAATGGAACATAAGTAGGTGAAAAATTGACAATGAGACATCATTCTAATATGTGCATTATTCTATTGTCTTATTATGTTTCCAAATGTAGGTATGGTGTATTTAGGAAATTTTAATATAAAATAGGACTTATGAGTTCATAAGAATATTTATGGAGACTAAATGGTCTATAAGTCATGAATATAATATTTATTAGTAAATGTCCCTAATTTTTGGAAACTTATTCATAAATCTCTCTTCACTTACTTATGTTTTACTTAGTCTAATTTATTTTCTTATATTCCAATAAGACCTATAAGTGACATCGTTACCAAATTACCCCTAATAATAATATTCACATTGGTAATGTAAATGTTCTGTGATGTTAACATTCACATTGCCAATGTGAACATTCACACTGCCAATGTGAACATTCACACGTCAATGTAAATATTCACATTGTAAAATATGAAAGTTCATACTGCCAATGTGAATGTTCACACCGTCAATGTGAACATTCACACGTGAATATGAATATTTACATTGTAAAATATGAACGTTCACATCACTAAGCTGCTAACCATTCAAAAAATATTTATAAGGGTAAAATTATTCATAAAATACCTTAAATATGAGAATTAGGATTTGATGGATCAAATGTCTAAATAATAAGACTTATATCAGTTGCCTTGTTTTTTTGTGTTTCTGTTTTGGCCTTTGTTTACCTTGTTGGTTTCTAACCAACTTTCGAGGCTAGTGCTAGCAAATGATGTATGTTGATGGATTTGAGATTTGTGCTCCACCTGTTGTATTAGATTCCAATAATCATGAAATTTTGAATCTAAATCATTCTTAGTGGCTCACCATTGATACACATCTTTGAAGTTGTTTAACAATAACTTTGTAGCTCCATCTATTTTGACAACTGTGCTGCATTGTCAAACGAGCAATGAGGTGTGGAGTGTTCTTGAAAAAAGGTTCACCTCTCTGTCGAGGTCTCATATTTACCAGCTTAAGAACAAGCTTAGCAAAAATTGTTAAAAAATGAGCAACAATGGAAAATTATTTGAGTCAATTCAAGACAATCTTAGATTGGTTAGCCTTAGCTTCATCACCAGTCAATGATGAGGATTTAGTTCTTTTAATTCTCAATGGCTTAACTGATGAACACAATGCTTTGAAAACCACAATTCGTGCTAGATCAGCACCTATTTCTATGGACACTCTGTGCTCTATGCTTTGCTCCGAAGCTATAGATATTGAAGCTTCTTTTAAACATAATAAGGCTTCAAAATTTCCATTTGCCTATGCTGTCAACAGAGGTCATTATTCTTCTAGAGAAGGTCACAGAGGTTCCTATAGAGCCAGAAGTTCTTTCAAAGGCAGAGATAGAGACAGATCTCGAGGTCAATATTATCAGCCTTCTCAGACCAGTCACTTTCAGACTATTCACTATTAAAGAGAAGGTCAAACTCAATTTTCTCGAGGTAAAACCAATACTGCTGCTGCACAAGTGATTTGTCAAATCTGTGGTAAAGTGAATCATACTGCCCTAGATTGCTGGCATAGACTTGATTCAGGCTTTCAGTCTAATCAGCCATCCTATTCCACTATTTTTTCACCATCTCAAGATCACTCCAAGGCATATGTTGCTTTTACACCATCTGCAAGCTCACCCCAGCCTGATTCAAATTGGTTTCTTACTTCCAGTGCCACAAATCACATAACAAATGATCTCAGTAATATGTCCTTCTATCAACCTTATCAAGGTCATGATCAGGTTGCCATTGGTGATGACACTCCCTTACAGATTGCTCATATTGGGAAAGGACTTCTTCTTACTCCTTTATTTCCTTTTCATCTCACTAAAATGCTTTATGTTCCCAATCTTTCTTCCAATTTACTTTCAGCCTATTAGTTAGCTGTAGACAACCACTGTACTATTACTTTTGATGAACACTGTTTTCTTGTTCAGGACAAGAATACACAGAAAGTGCTGCATAAAGGCTGTTATACCAATGGTCTCTATCATTTTCTTCCTTCTTCCTCAACTTTTACTGCAGCCTCACAAGCATGTTTCCACTCTACTACAGCCACACAAGCATGTCTCCACTGTTCTGTTTCTTCTTCTCAAGCTCCAAATTGGCATTTTAGACTTGGTCATCCTTCTTCTAAGAAACTTCATCATCTCATTTCACATGGTCACTTAGTTGCTGCAGCTTTCCAATAAAGGTTCTAGCCTTTGTGAACATTGCTATGTATCCAACAGTCATAGGTTACCATTTAGTTTGTCAAATTCCACTGTAAATAAGCCATTGGCACTTATTCACACTAATGTTTGGGATCCTTTCTCCCATTTTGTTTCCAGATTTAAATACTATGTGTTGTTCATTGATGATTTTAGCAAGTTTACCTAGCATTTCCCTCTGCATTACAAGAGTGAGGTTTTTTCTAAATTTTTTGAGTTCAAGGCTTTTGTTGAAACTTAATTTACTACCAAACTTCAGATTTTGAGAAGTGACAATGGATGTGAATACCTTAGTAAAGAATTTCAACTTTTTCTTCACCAAAAAGGCATTAAACATCAGTTGAGCTGTCCTCATACACCTGCTCAAAATGGAGTAGCAAAGAGGAAACATATGCATCTTATTGAGACTACCATCACTCTTATGCATCACTCATTTCTTCCTTTGTTTTATTGGGTGGATGCTCTTTCCAATGCTGTATTTTTTATCAATAGACATCCCACTCTCAAGCTTAATCATCTTACCCCTTATGAGGCTTTATTCAAACACAGACCTAATTATTCTTTTTTAAGGACATTTAGCTGCAGATGTTACCCTTGGTTAAGACCCTACACCTCTCATAAGCTTCAGCCAAGATCAGTTCCTTGTGTTTTAATAGGCTATCACCCTTCTACTAAAGGGTACAGATGTCTTGATCCTCAGACCAGAAAAATATAAACTTCCAGACATGTGATCTTTGATGAGCACTTGTTTCCCTTTCAGACTGTTTCTTCATTCTCCTCATCGTTATCTCTTTCTCATTTGCATAATTTTTTCTGGTCCTCTTCTCAGTCTCAGCAGCTTTCCTCCTCTTTTCTACATTCTTCATCTCCAACTTTCTCCTCTACTAGAGCTCCAGTTCCTACAGTCAATTCTCTAGTTCCTCTAGTCAGTTCTATAGTTACTGCTCCTCCTCCTCCAAATTCCATTCTACAAGACTCTGATTAGTCCGCTTGCTCCTCGCTTCTTCTATCCACTGATCCCTCTTCTTCTCAGATTCCAATATCTTCTATTTTTATTGATCTTCCACCTCTTTCTTCTTCCAATGCTCACCATATGCTTACTAGATCCAAAACTAGACTTTTTTCTGCTTGTTTGCTTGCTTCTGCAGATCTTGTTGAGCCTCAAACTTATCAGCAGGCTATTGCTTTTCCTGCTTGGCAGGCTGCTATGGTTAATGAATATGTGGCTCTTCAGAGGCAAGGCACTTGGACCTTAGTTCCTTTACCTTCTGATAAGCAAGCTACTGGTTGTAAATGGGTCTTTAGACTCAAGAAAAATTCAGATGGCTCCATAACTAGGTACAAGGCTCGATTGGTAGCCAAGGGTTTTCTTCAAACTGAAGGGTGGACTAGCATGAAACTTTTAGTCTTGTAGCCAAACAACCTACTATTGACATTCTACTCTGCATTTCTCTTTATTTCAATTGGCAAATTAAGCAAATGGACATTTCCAATGCTTTTCTACGTGGTGTTCTTGAAGAAGAGGTCTATATGCATCAACCACAAGGCTTTATTAATCCAAATCAACCATCATTTGTCTGTAAACTCAACAAGGCCCGTTAAGGCTTAAAACAAGCTCCTAGAGCCTGGTTCTCTACTTTCTCTAATTTTCTTCTCACTCAGGATTTCATTCCTAGCCATTGTGACTGCTCTTTATTTGTTAAGAAAACCTCCACATCCATTACCATTCTTCTCATATATGTGGATGATATTCTTCTCACATGGAGTGATTCTCTTTATATTCAAACTCTTATTCAAGCAATGCGTTCTGTTTTCTCTATGAAAGAACTTGGCTTCATCAACTACTTCTTTGGTATTTCAGTTGCCACTACATCCACTGGGTATGTTCTTTCGCAGCACAAATATGCTTCAGACATTTTAGTTAAAGCTGGCATGAGTTCTTGTAAGCCATACTCCTCTCCTATGGCTGCTAAGCATTCTCACTCCTCTTCCACTGATGATTTCAACCATCTCTTTATCGAAGTTTGGTTGGTGTTGTTCAATACATGACTATTACTAGACCTGATCTGGCCTTTACAATCAACCATGCCTGTCAATTCATGCAAGCTCCTTCCAATAGTCATTTTGCTATTGTCAAAAGATTGCTTCGATATCTTAAGGGCACTTTATCTTATGGTCTTCATTTTTCCAGTGGTCCTCTTATTTTTAATGCTTTCTTTGATTCTGATTAGGTTGGTGATCCATATGATAGAAGATCAACCACTGGTTATTGTGTTTATCTTGGGCCTTACTTGATTGCTTGGACTGCTAAGAAGCAGCCAACAGTGTCCAGGTCTTCATTTGAAGCAGAATACAGGGTTTTGGCATAGACTTCTTCTGAGCTTAGTTGGCTTGGCATGCTCTTATCTAAGCTTCATATTACTATGCTTACAGCTACTATTTGGTGTACTAATCTCTCTACTATTTCCATGACTAAGAATCTTGTTTTTCATGCTCGTATCAAGCACATAGAGGTCGACTATCACTTTGTCAGGGAAAGGGTGGAAGTCAAGAAGCTTAACATTAGCTATATTTCCACCACTGACCAGATTATAGATATTTTCACAAAGCCTTTGTCTATTTCTTGGTTTCAATATCTTCTGCACAAACTCTCTGTCCTTCATAGTCTTTCTAGTTTGCGGGGGAATGATAAGCAAGCTGAACAATCAATATTTGAGTCTTCATCATCCAAGCCCAAGCTTGAGTCAAGGTAATCACAAATAAGGCAACCACGTATATAGCCACGCATAATTGTCTCTACGATTACCACAGCATACACGTGCTATCAAGCATAAGTGTTGTAATCAGTTAGTTAGTTAGTTTGTTAGAACTTAACTATAGTTAAGTCTAGTAGTTAGTAGTTAGTTTTGATAGAGTTAGCTGGTGTAAGTTTGTATAAATAAGTGCTGTAACTTAGTAACAAAATATTCAATGAATCAATTTTAATTCTCTTTACCTTTCTCGTTGCCAACCTAGTTGGGATTGAGTTGGTGTTTCATGATACTTTTTGCACTTCATCTTCCTTTATTAATGTATTTCCATATGTTGTATGTTTTTATTCATCAATATGTTTTCTTTTGACTAATCAAAAAAATAAAAATTAGGATTTATTGAAATATAAATATATATTATGGACTAATTGAGATACAAGTATGTGGGAGCCGAATATATGGCTAAATCGGAAGGGGCATGTTTTAGTACTAACACTAACCGGTCGTCCAGCAAATATTAATCGGCCCCATCCTACAAGACTAGGATGGGCCGAATACGATACGTAAGCCGACTAAGCCGATTAAAAAAGATCATTGGGGGCCGAATATAAGAACGGGTAATGATTGAAAACTAAGCCCAGGCCCCGAGGCCTCAGGAGGAACATATATAAATAAAGAAGCAGCGCTCTTGGAATGGTATGTAAAAAAAAAACACTTCACTAAATTTAGTAAACAAGCTTTCTTGAGTAGAAGAACTGACTTGCCCGTCGGAGTGCTAATCCCGGCACCCCCGATCGGAGTATTTGTCTTTGCAGGTGACTAGCTGAGTATCAAGAGCGTCTCCCAGGATCTGAAGAGTATTTCCAAAACCACTTCCCCACAACTGGCGCTGTCTGTGGGAATACTCAAATACATCCATGGAAGGCGTGACACAAGATCCTCCGATAGCCACCGATGAGACCACACAGAGAGACGACATCACCCCGGCAGATATGGTCGGGAAGGAAACCATCGCTGCGAGACGCGCCTTAAATTTTGACTCACCAACGACTTCAGCGCAGGAGACGATGCAAGCCATCATAGAACAAGCTAAACAGAATGAGCAAAGGTTGGAAAATATGCTCGCAGAAAATGAACGCCTTCAACAAGATTTGGCCCTGGAAGTAGCAAAATCCAAAGAAGCCGCGCGCCAAGACCCCGAACGACCCCTGAGGACAGGTAAACAACGACCTTGAGCTCGACCAAGGGAAACTGATAGCAACTCCAATTCATTATCCACGGAGCATAACAAGGGATGCTCAGACACTTCCAGCTCCTCTGAAAAAAGCCCACACATAAGGAACAAGAAGAAGCAGTTCAGACGAAGAGGACCGGCACGATCCTTTTATCCGACGAATTGCAAGGGCGGCCCTGCCCAAGAAGTTCAAAGCTCCATCATTTACCCTCTACGACGGAAAATCTGACCCCACTGATCATATACGTCACTACAAGCAGGCCATGACGTTGCATGCAGACAATGAAGCCCTCATGTGCCGAATATTCCCCAGCAGTTTGGGGCCACTAGCTGTCAGATGGTATTACAAGCTGTAGCCGGCTTCGATCAGAAGTTTCCATCAATTGCAAAAATCCTTCAGGGCCAGGTTCATCACCAACGAGGTACAGCCGAAACAAGCTGACTCTCTCTGGGCTATGCAAATTCAACCGAGAGAAACACTGAGAGCATATTCGGCGCGATATTGGGAGTGCTTCAATCTCGTTGACAACGCTTGCAACGACTTTATGGCCGTCACCGCCTTGAAAATTGGACTACATCCTGACAGTGCTCTTCGCAACTCCCTGACCAGAAGACCCCCCAAAATAGTCTGGGCGTTGATGAAGAAAGTCGAAGAGTATTGCAAAGTGGAAGACGATGCCCTGAGGATCAAAGCTAGACAAGCGTCCACCAAATCGGGACCTCCTGATATTGCTCAGCCAATAAGTTTCGTGCAATCTTTGAGCCCCGAGCCACGACAACGTGCTAAACGGGACAAGAGGCAGGACTCTCCCCCACTTGGCGTGATCCACGTAATTTACAGCCTGCCTACACTCCCGGCCATGCACACAATTCGATCGCACCCAACTTTACAGGGGCACCGTATTTCGACTGACCGGTCCGAACAAGCTCCGACAATTGCCTTCAACGACTCCGACCTCAATGACGCAACGGCTTCCCACATTGATCCGTTGGTCATTAGATTACACATAAACCGGTTCATCATTGAATGAATCCTCATAGATCCAGGGAGTAGTTCAGAGGTAATGTACTATCAAACTTTCATCAAGCTCGGCCTCAACGAGGTGGATCTATCTCCGGCGCCTCACCCACTGTTCGGCTTTAATACGAACCCCGAATACCCATTGGGCAAGGTCACATTACCTGTTCAAGCGGGGTCCAGAACGGTCGAAGTGGAATTTCTGGTCATGAAGCTCCCCTCGCCATATAATGCCATAATGGGAAGAACCTGGCTACATATCATGAAGGCCGTCCCAAGCACCTACCATCAGATCCTGCGTTTCCCAACAACCCACGGCATTGAAGAAATACGTGGTTCCCCCCAATCGGCACCAGCAAAGTTCTGACGAAAACCCTATCACTGACCCGATCTGTGGGCTCTGATACCTGTAAATATATTTCGCCTCTGCAATATGAACTATTTTTCCTCGACGCTGAAAATCATATGTCGATTCCCAGTGGGGCACTTGGCACGATTGGCCAAATTAAGTCTCCGGATTCGGAGCGCCTTTTGTAGATATCACGATTGGCCAAATTAAGTCTCCCGATTCCGAGCCTCCTTTGGCGCATGCCGCCTTAGGGCCGATTAAGTTTCTGGATTCAGAGCGCCCTTCGTGGATATCACGATTGGCCAAATTAAGTCTCCGGATTCGGAGGCCCCCTTTGGCGCATGAAGCCTTAGGGCCGATTAAGTCTCCGGATTCAGAGCGCCCTTTGTGGATATCACGATTGGCCAAATTAAGTCTCCGGATTCGGAGCCCCCTTTGGCGCATGCCACCTTAGGGCCGATTAAGTCACCGAATTCGAAGCGCCCTTCGTGGATATCACGATTGGCCAAATTAAGTCTCCGGATTCGGAGCGCCCTTCGTGGATATCACGATTGGCCAAATTAAGTCTCCAGATTCGGAGCCCCCTTTGGCGCATGCCGCTTTAGGGCTGATTAAGTCTTCGGATTCGGAGCGCCCTTCGTGGATATCACGATTGGCCAAATTAAGTCTCCAAATTCGGAGCCCCCCTTTGGCGCATGAAGCCTTAGGGCCGATTAAGTCTCCGGATTCGGAGCGCCCTTCGTGGATATCGCGATTGGCCAGATTAAGTCTCCGGATTCGGAGCCCCCCCCTTTTGGCGCATGAAACCTTAGGGCCGATTAAGTCTCCGGATTCGGAGCGCCCTTCGTGGATATCACGATTGGCCAAATTAAGTCTCCGGATTCGGAGCCCCCCTTTGGCGCATGAAGCCTTAAGGCCGATTAACTCTCCGAATTTGGAGCCCTCTCTGTCGTATGACGTCTTAGGGCCGATTAAGTCTCCGGATTCGGAGCCCCCCCTTTTGGCGCATGACGTCTTAGAGCCGATTAAGTCTCCGGATTCGGAGCCTCCCTTTGGCGCATGAAGCCTTAGGGTCGATTAAGTCTCCAGATTCGGAGCGCCCTTCGTGGATATCACGATTGGCCAGATTAAGTCTCCGGATTCGGAGCCCTCTTTGGCGCATGAAGCCTTAGGGCCGATTAAGTCTTCAAATTCGGAGCCCCCTTTGTCGCATGACGCCTTAGGGCCGATTAAGTCTCCGGATTCGGAGTCCCCCATTGGCGCATGACGCCTTAGAGCCGATTAAGTCCCCGGGTTTGGAGCCGATTAATCTCCTTAAGGCCAAATGGGCCCTGGGTTCAGGAACGGATCATACGGTGCTAAGTGCTAATCGCGTCTCCGAATCCGGAGCAAACGTTGGCACGAACAAAAGATATTGATAATGGATCCTATGTAACATACTAGAACAGATCATGCATTTGAAGTAATGAGCTTTAGTACACAAGCAAAATTCAGAATAACACGCAAATAGATTTAACATAAAACCATTTATTTGATTAAACAGTTGTTACATAAATACAACCCGCATTCGAACATTACAATATCGAAAGCAAAAAAGGGGACAAAACGCGCCGGTAAAGCAGTATCGCCGGATCGACGACCGTCACCCTAAATCCCTCCACGGCGTGCACTACCTTGAACCAGTTTTTCTTAAGCCCACGACTTGCATAACGCCAAACTGCCTCTGACACCATTGACAATGTCAAGGCAAAGATCCAGGACAAGAAAGAATGAACTTGGCAGTTGTTGACTCTCCTTTCGGGGTGATCTACTTCGACGACTTGGAGACTCACAAATCTCAAGCCCTTCGCTTGGAGACTCACAGATCTCAAGCCCTTCGCTTGGAGACTCATAGATCTCAAGCCCTTCGGATGACCTAACTCCCTCGTGGATAGGTTTTCTGCCGCAAACCATCTCAACACCAAACTTGACCAAGAGTTGAGCCTCTGTAACCAAAATCACCATCCCAGACAAAGAATGATGAGTCAAATGGGATTATTGGTGCGAAGCGCCCACTCCTTTTTATTCTCAGCAACGACCGCGACCTCGAGGTCCCAATCCCAAGAGAATTTTATTAACTCCCAAAAACGCATTGGTTGAATAAAACAAGCGTCGATTGACATTCGCCACGACCGCCATCCCGACGGGGCGAACGCTACGGTGGGCCAAAGCGAAATAGCTTTATTAAAACCGGTCGGCCAAATATTCACATGCCGATCACCGTCGACCAGCCCATTAATCCAACTGCTCAAGCATCAATACGCTCACCCAAATCAAAGATAAATGGCCATTGAAATAGCCTCAATAAAACCCTAACGGTGGCCGCGGACGTGTCGACCCTGCCCATGTGTAGATCCTGCCGATAGGCCCGCGTCTTGCCAAGCAGTTAACGGCTATTTGGGTCGGGCAATATTTAGACATTCAAACATTTAAGCAACACGAAATACACATATGCCGAATATGAATGATAACGAAACAGTCATAATGAAACAATCTTTATTCAATAAAACAATAAGTTACATAGTTTCGAACACGCCCTGCGTTCCAATCTTACAACTATAAAGTTCATACGGCGTCACCCTCATCCTCACTCTTCTCAATCTCAAAGGCACAAAACGAAAAATCTTTACTCCTGTAGCATGGTGATGCCGAATCAATTCCTGACGCTCGAAGAGCTTCTGTGGCTTAAGATGCCTTGATCCAACCGTGCTTGAACCCGCGGTTTTCACATCGGCATACTTCTTCAGCCAGTGTTTCCCTGGTTTTCTCGATTCCCACCTTTCGGCCTTCATGGAAAGCTTTTTCATAGGCCCTCCTCTTCGCACTCTCTATTGCGAACATACTAGCCGTCTCTCGATCGGCAAGTGCGGAGCTGATAAGCCGACTCGTAACCCTCTCTTCCACAATTGGGTTCGCGTGCGTGGTGGGTTGTGCTTGAGCCGCCTCGGTCTTCCTTAGTTCCCGCTTGGCCGCCTCCACGCGGGCCTCCAAACTTCGAATACGTTCGTCCTTCTTCTCCATTTCTTGACGGGCAGCGCGTAGACGCATGCCGACTTCGTAAGCAGTAAAGCCCTTCATCAAGCGTGAATGCCCTCGAAAACACCTCGTAATCCTGTCGACCCAGCATAGATTTCTCAACCTCAGGCGAAAATATTTGTCAAGCAAAATCGACCGCTACATCTGGGTCTCGAACGATGGAATCCGCTCATATGGGTCTATTATTCACGAATACCAAAGCTTAATGGGCACGGTTTCGCGTGACCTCCACTCGACTCGGGATCGTGGAGCCTTACCTCGCGATCGCTTTTTCTCGCTGGCGATTCTCATGACGTCGGGAGATCGACGCCTCTCTCGACCCCTGGCACTCCTACTTCCTGCCCGCGAGGGTTTACCACATCGATTCATATCTCCGCCAAGCTCAGCTAGGGTCTTCGCTTTTCCTTTGCTGTTAAAGAAAAATCGGTTCGACATTCGCGCAATCAGCCTTCCCCCAAGAGCTCAGCTCAGTTGTCTACCAAGCTCATAAAGGATGTACGTTTCCTCATTTATCCATTACAAAGTCAGCACGTTCGAGGTAATCTCATTAATTGGAGATCCTGAATCGCCCGACGCCGGCTAAGTCGACGGTAGGGGCACGATTCTACCATAATCACGGACCGCCTAGGGCAAGGGCAGATTCACCAATCTATCCGGCTCTGGTACCCCAGCCGGCCCCCCAATTGATTCTACTAACCTCTGCAGGGACCGCCCGGGGCAAGGGCAGATTCATCAATTTATTCGGCTCAAGTACCCCAGCCGACCCTCGACCCCGCAAGGACCAACTGGGGCAAGGGCAGACTCATCAATCTATTCGGCTCAAGTACCCCGGCCGGCCCTTGACCCCGCAAGGACCGCCTGGGGCAAGGGCAGATTCACCAATCTATTCGGCTCAGATACCCCAGCCAGCTCTCGAATTGACAGTTCATAATTTGAATCCAGTCGGCGTGAGAAAGACGAACCCATATTGACACAGGATATTCAGTCCCTAAAAGCTGAAACTCAGCAACAATTTTACACAAAGAAGACGAATCCATATTGACACAGCATATTCAATCCCTAAAAGCTGAAACTCAGCAACAATTTACGCAAAGTAGCAAAAGGCTTTGAGCCAAACTCAGCAAAATGTTTCATTAACATTATCACACAAATTGTGCACAAGAAGTAGTGACATTACAAGGAAATGTTCATTAATAAATTGCGTACAAGTTAGTAACCAATTTATACATGAAAACTACCCTGAACTAACAAAACCCTACCAAGTAAAAAAATTACAAAAACCAACAAAACCCTACCAAGCAAAAAACTTACAAAAACAAAATTAGGAAATGCCTCCCAAATCACTCCTCGGTGTCGGATTCGAGTGGCTCAACATCCACTTGCTCGTAAGGAATTGACAAATCCGATGTAACCCCAGCGGCAGCAAGGGCTTTGAGCCACCCATGTTTGAACCCCCGATTCTCAAACTTGGGAACTTCATCAACATATTCCGTGTAAGCGACACTTTTTCCCGCCTCGAAAGCATCGGATTCAGCTTTCTCCTTGGCCGCTTTCAGCTCCTCTAGCTGAGTCTTCGCCTCGGCAAGTTCGTCATTTGAGAGCTTGAGCGATTCCTCACTCACATTCGCTCTAGCCTCGATGTCGGATCGGTCATTCGGCGGTCACGACCCTCTCCTTCTCCGCTTCGGCTCACGCGCTCTCCATTGCGGCCCTCATTTTTTCAAACTCCGCTCTACTCTTCTGACCTTCCACTTCGGCTTGTAAAAGGTCAATCCTGCCAAGAGCATCATGCAGGCGGTAGCCCAAGTTGGCAATCCTGCCGACGATCTGCAAGAATAAGAGATCATTAGATACCTTTATAAAAAATAAATTCAGAAATAAATACAAGATTCCTACCAGGAGTGCCGACTGCGCAGATAAGGCTACGGCCAAAATATCCCACATAACGCAAAGGTCGCATTGTCGACCAAAGGAAATCGAAGCCGCCAAGCTCAACGCAACGGCCGAATCCTCAATGGCAGAAGCATTGGAAGAAATCGGCGTATCTCTGATCTTTGGCTGAATAACAAAGAGAGCAACCACGTCCGATTCTTCGAGGCGAGGCCGTTTGTCAGAAGGACTAGCTTCTGAACTGGCTTCCCCCTCGGCGCTGCGTTTTTGACCGTGCTCCTCCGGAATTTGCCGTTCTTCACCGGCCCGCTGTTCACCCCCTTTTTCCGTTTCAACCGGCGTAACCTGAACCATCCCTTCAATAATGGGCACAGAGGCCTTAGGCAAGCTGGGATCAGATTCGCCGGCCTCGGCTTTTTGTCGAGCAGCCATTCGCTCGGCGTTTCTCATATACGCCATTTGCGTAAGGTTTTCCTTCGCCATACCTTCGAAGAAATCGCCGGGTAGGTCGCCCAAATTCGCGAAAATGTCTCCGAAAGAGACTTCTGCCTGACCTGACACAGATGGTGAAGGCTGATCGAGTCCGACAGCTTCAAACACCGAGCGCACGGCCTTGTCAACTTCTTCGGCCTCCTCAGTGAACTCTCCAGCCGGATCGGTAACTACTTCTATTACCGGCTCTGCATCTCGCCCCGAATCAGAATCTTCGAGACCAACTTGCCTAAGGTTCTTGTAGCTGGGGAAGATAAGAGCTGAGAGCTGCTGATCGCCGGATGGAATCGGAATGTTGTCCGCAGCCGAGAACGTGGTATAAGTGGGCTCGTACCGAAGTAAAATGTGGGCGGCTCTCCCCTGTTTTTGCATGTTTGGGCGGCCAAAGTAGTCGAGTGCAATCTTAATATCCCTAAGGACCGCTTCGTCAACGCAAGTCAGAATCTTCTTCAATTTATTACCTGCAAAAGAAGAGTGATTAAGGAAAAAAAGCCGATTAAAAGATAAATCATTAAACACAAGATACTACGTAGCAACCTGGGTCACCCTTATGTCTGGGAATGGGGTCTAGGCGATCTTCGCCTTCAGCGAACTCCCAATTACCTCGGACATCGACCATTACATCGTCAACCCTCTTACCAGAACTGGCAAGCATAGTCACCAAATGATGGTCAGTATCGGCCCTAAGGAAGTACCGACTCAGCCGACCAGAGGATTTGGTTAAAGCGTAGCAGTGCCGAATGGCCGAAATTTCGAGATCGATCCTAAGACATCGATTTAATTCTATAACAGCCATAATGATTCGAAAGAAATTTACATTTGGCTGAGAAGGGATCAGACTCCAATAGCGAATGACAGCCCTAAGTAGTGGATGTAGAGGGAAACAGACTCCGCCTTCCGCTATGGACAGGAGGGGGAATACGATTGTATTCCGATCCTCCCTCTCCATATCCAGAGTACTGTCCGTTACAAGAGTTAGATGGACGTCGTCGGGAATGGAAAAAAGTCGCCGGAATCCGGAAATGCGACTTTCAGAAAGGAAGTCCTTCAAGTGTTTAGCCATTTCGACCGGGGACCCAAGGATTCGCCGAAAGTAAAAATGATAAACAGAAAATAGGGCTACAAAGAAAAGGGAAGAAAACTTACGAAGAGCAGATGAGGCAAAAGGTAGACGGACGAAAGTTGCAAAAAACGCGAATGGGAGAAGGGATGTGCGCTGGCGGTCCAAACGTATCAGATGATCGACGAAACGTGCACCAAAAGGGACTGAAGTTTCAAATCGCAATAAATGCGAGAGACGCATGAATGAAGCGGGAAAGTGTAATGATAAACGAAAAAGCGGGCACATTCTGACATTGTCTGATGCCTTGGGATGTGCGAAGCCGCCCGATCTATGATGGGCTCTTTGAATTCTAAACCAAACACGCCGATTAACTACCATCAATAGGAAGTTCGGGGGGCAATTATGGGAGCCGAATATATGGCTAAATCGGAAGGGGCATGTTTTAGTACTGACACTAACTGGTCGTCCAGCAAATATTAATCGGCCCCATCCTGCAAGACTAGGATGGGCCGAATACGATACGTAAGCCGACTAAGCCGATTAAAAAAGATCGTTGGGGGTCGAATATAAGAATGGGTAATGATTGAAAACTAAGCCCAGGCCCCGAGGCCTCAGGAGGAACAGATATAAATAAAGAAGCAGCGTTCTTGGAATGGTATGTAAAAAAAAAAAACACTTCACTAAATTTAGTAAACAAGCTTTCTTGACTAGAAGAACTGACTTGCCCGTCGGAGTGCTAATCCCGGCACCCCCAACCGGAGTATTTGTCTTTGCAGGTGACTAGCTGAGTATCAAGAGCGTCTCCCAGGATCTGAAGAGTATTTCCAAAACCACTTCCCCACAACTATTGAAGCTTGTATCAAGAGCGTCTCTCGGAAGCTATAGATATTGAAGCTTCTTTTAAACATAATAAGGCTTCAAAATTTCCATTTGCCTATGCTGTCAACAGAGGTCATTATTCTTCTAGAGAAGGTCACAGAGGTTCCTATAGAGCTAGAAGTTCTTTCAAAGGCAGAGATAGAGACAGATCTCGAGGTCAATATTATCAGCCTTCTCAGACCAGTCACTTTCAGACTATTCACTATTAGAGAGGAGGTCAAACTCAATTTTCTCGAGGTAAAACCAATACTGCTGCTGCACAAGTGATTTGTCAAATCTGTGGTAAAGTGAATCATACTGCCCTAGATTGCTGGCATAGACTTGATTCAGGCTTTCAGTCTAATCAGCCATCATATTCCACTATTTTTTCACCATCTCAAGATCACTCCAAGGCATATGTTGCTTTTACACCATCTGCAAGCTCACCCCAGCCTGATTCAAATTGGTTTCTTACTTCCAGTGCCACAAATCACATAACAAATGATCTCAGTAATATGTCCTTCTATCAACCTTATCAAGGTCATGATCAGGTTGCCATTGGTGAGAACACTCCTTTACAGATTGCTCATATTGGGAAAGGACTTCTTCTTACTCCTTTATTTCCTTTTCATCTCACTAAAATGCTTTATGTTCTCAATCTTTCTTCCAATTTACTTTCAGCCTATTAGTTAGCTGTAGACAACCACTGTACTATTACTTTTGATGAACACTGTTTTCTTGTTCAGGACAAGAATACACAGAAAGTGCTGCATAAAAGCTGTTATACCAATGGTCTCTATCATTTTCTTCCTTCTTCCTCAACTTTTACTGCAGCCTCACAAGCATGTCTCCACTCTACTACAGCCACACAAGCATGTCTCCACTGTTATGTTTCTTCTTCTCAAGCTCCAAATTGGCATTTTAGACTTGGTCATCCTTCTTCTAAGAAACTTCATCATCTCATTTCACATGGTCACTTAGTTGCTGCAGCTTTCCAATAAAGGTTCTAGCCTTTGTGAACATTGCTATGTATCCAACAGTCATAGGTTACCATTTAGTTTGTCAAATTCCACTGTAAATAAGCCATTGGCACTTATTCACACTAATGTTTGGGATCCTTTCTCCCATTTTGTTTCCAGATTTAAATACTATGTGTTGTTCATTGATGATTTTAGCAAGTTTACCTAGCATTTCCCTCTGCATTACAAGAGTGAGGTTTTTTCTAAATTTTTTGAGTTCAAGGCTTTTGTTGAAACTTAATTTACTACCAAACTTCAGATTTTGAGAAATGACAATGGATGTGAATACCTTAGTAAAGAATTTCAACTTTTTCTTCACCAAAAAGGCATTAAACATCAGTTGAGCTGTCCTCATACACCTGCTCAAAATGGAGTAGCAAAGAGGAAACATATGCATCTTATTGAGACTACCATCACTCTTATGCATCACTCATTTCTTCCTTTGTTTTATTGGGTGGATGCTCTTTCCACTGCTGTATTTTTTATCAATAGACATCCCACTCTCAAGCTTAATCATCTTACCCCTTATGAGGCTTTATTCAAACACAGACCTAATTATTCTTTTTTAAGGACATTTAGCTGCAGATGTTACCCTTGGTTAAGACCCTACACCTCTCATAAGCTTCAGCCAAGATCAGTTCCTTGTGTTTTAATAGGCTATCACCCTTCTACTAAAGGGTACAGATGTCTTGATCCTCAGACCAGAAAAATATAAACTTCCAGACATGTGATCTTTGATGAGCACTTGTTTCCCTTTCAGACTGCTTCTTCATTCTCCTCATCGTTATCTCTTTCTCATTTGCATAATTTTTTCTGGTCCTCTTCTCAGTCTCAGCAGCTTTCCTCCTCTTCTCTACATTCTTCATCTCCAACTTTCTCCTCTACTAGAGCTCCAGTTCCTACAGTCAATTCTCTAGTTCCTCTAGTTCCTCTAGTCAGTTCTATAGTTACTGCTCCTCCTCCTCCAGTCCATTCTACAGTACCTACAGTTAGTCCGTTTGCTCCTGCTTCTTCAATCAGTCCTCTTCTATCCACTGATCCCTCTTCTTCTCAGATTCCAATATCTTCTATTTTTATTGATCTTCCACCTCTTTCTTCTTCCAATGCTCACCATATGCTTACTAGATCCAAAACTAGACTTTTTTCTGCTTGTTTGCTTGCTTCTGCAGATCTTGTTGAGCCTCAAACTTATCAGCAGGCTATTGCTTTTCCTGCTTGGCAGGCTGCTATGGTTAATGAATATGTGGCTCTTCAGAGGCAAGGCACTTAGACCTTAGTTCCCTTACCTTCTAATAAGCAAGCTACTGGTTGTAAATGGGTCTTTAGACTCAAGAAAAATTCAAATGGCTCCATAACTAGGTACAAGGCTTGATTGGTAGCCAAGGGTTTTCTTCAAACTGAAGGGTGGACTATCATGAAACTTTTAGTCTTGTAGCCAAACAACCTACTATTGACATTCTACTCTGCATTGCTCTTTATTTCAATTGGCAAATTAAGCAAATGGACACTTCCAATGCTTTTCTACGTGCTGTTCTTGAAGAAGAGGTCTATATGCATCAACCACAAGGCTTTATTAATCCAAATCAACCATCATTTGTCTGTAAACTCAACAAGGCCCGTTAAGGCTTGAAACAATCTCCTAGAGCCTGATTCTCTACTTTCTCTAATTTTCTTCTCACTCAGGATTTCATTCCCAGCCATTGTGACTGCTCTTTATTTGTTAAGAAAACCTCCACATCCATTACCATTCTTCTCATATATGTGGATGATATTCTTCTCACATGGAGTGATTCTCTTTATATTCAAACTCTTATTCAAGCAATGCGTTCTGTTTTCTCTATGAAGGAACTTGGCTTCATCAACTACTTCTTTGGTATTTCAGTTGTCACTACATCCACTGGGTATGTTCTTTCTCAGCACAAATATGCTTCAGACATTTTAGTTAAAGCTGGCATGAGTTCTTGTAAGCCATACTCCTCTCTTATGGCTGCTAAGCATTCTCACTCCTCTTCCACTGATGATTTCAACCATCTCTTTATCGAAGTTTGGTTGGTGTTGTTCAATACATGACTATTACTAGACCTGATCTGGCCTTTACAGTCAACCATGCCTGTCAATTCATGCAAGCTCCTTCCAATAGTCATTTTGCTATTGTCAAAAGATTGCTTCGATATCTTAAGGGCACTTTATCTTATGGTCTTCATTTTTCCAGTGGTCCTCTTATTTTTAATGCTTTCTTTGATTCTGATTAGGTTGGTGATCCATATGATAGAAGATCAACCACTGGTTATTGTGTTTATCTTGGGCCTTACTTGATTGCTTGGACTGCTAAGAAGCGAACAAAGTGTCCAGGTCTTCATTTGAAGCAGAATACAGGGTTTTGGCATAGACTTCTTCTGAGCTTAGTTGGCTTGGCATGCTCTTATCTAAGCTTCATATTACTATGCTTACAGCTACTATTTGGTGTACTAATCTCTCTACTATTGCCATGACTAAGAACCTTGTTTTTCATGCTCGTATCAAGCACATAGAGGTCGACTATCACTTTGTCAGAGAAAGGGTGGAAGTCAAGAAGCTTAACATTAGCTATATTTCCACCACTGACCAGATTATAGATATTTTCACAAAGCCCTTGTCTATTTCTTGGTTTCAATATCTTCTGCACAAACTCTCTGTCCTTCATAGTCTTTCTAGTTTGTAGGGGAATGATAAGCAAGCTTGAAAAATATCTGAATGAATCTTTCTTTTCTTATACAATAACATCTTGATTACAAGTATTTATACAAGTGGGTAAGAGTTTGTTATAACAAACTCTTAACTAACCATATCTACCTCTCTGTAACTAACTATATCTAACTGTCTAAGCTAACCAATTCCTCTATTTCTGTTATCATTATTCTGAGGAGGCTCAATCTGCTGCTGCGGTTGTAAGCTTGAACTGGAGTGCTGCTCTTCAATTTCTGTGTTCAAGTGAGCTCTTGAACTTACACTCTTATCAGAACAATCAATATCTGAGTCTTCATCATCCAAGCCCAAGCTTGAGCTGTTGCAATCACAGTCAAGGCAGCCACGTATATAGCCACAGTTACAACTGTCTCTACAGCCACAATTACATTTGCATACACGTGCTATCAAGCATAAGTGTTGTAATCAGTTAGTTAGTTAGTTTGTTTGTTTGTTAGAAGTTAACTATAGTTAAGTCTAGTAGTTAGTAGTTAGTTTTGATAGAGTTAGCTGGTGTAAGTTTGTATAAATAAGTGTTGTAACTTAGTAACAAAATATTCAATGAATCAATTTTAATTCTCTTTACCTTTCTCGTTGCCAACCTAGTTGGGATTGAGTTGGTATTTTATGATACTTTTTGCACTTCATCTTCCTTTATTAATGTATTTCCATATGTTGTATGTTTTTATTCATCAATATGTTTTCTTTTGACTAATCAAAAAAATAAAAAATATATATAAAAAATAGGATTTATTGAAATATAAATATATATTATGGACTAATTAAGATACAAGTATTTGAAAAAGAATTTCTTAATAAATCTCCTCTTAAAATATGGAATTATAATCTTATTAAATTTATGATTATAATTCCATATTGTCATATCATGTAATTAAATTTAGTCTTACAGCATGTGCCTTAACATTATCCAATTTTTAATATTTAATGTTATATTTTATAAAAGCCATTGAGGGGAAAAAAATATGTCCATATATGAAAAATGTGATTATCTGATCACGTCAATTTTTCATGAGCAATGTTATACTTTAGGCCCCTTAAGTTTTATACCTTTTAAGATTAAAGCCATTGAGGGGGGGAAAAATGTGTCCATAAATGAAAAATGTGATTATCTGATCACGTCAATTTTTCATGAGCAATGTTATATTTTAGGCCTCTTAAGTTTTATACCTATTAAGATTAAAGCCATTGGGTAAATTTATTTTTATTTTTTTTTTTTTTTTTTTTTTTTTTTTTTTATTGGGAGACGTTAAAATTTAGCCAGAAAAGCTTTGCGGTGTTCTTCTGGCCAGTGGTCAATTTTACAGGGAAAAGAAATAGAAGTCATGAAGTTCTTTCTATTTTGTTTTTTTTGAAGTCTTTTGTATACGGCAGTTCATGTTGGCAGCCACTGATTTAAAATGAATAAGATGGTAAAAGAAGAAATCAGTTTAGAAAAAAAAAATTTGGAAAGATGAAATCGATCATTTGATGGAATAACACTTGCATAGATTCTTAATCAAGAGAAACAACTGAAAGAAAGTTTGGGCCCCAAGAACAACACTTACTTGTATATATACATTTGTTTTCTCAGAGCTTGATTTTTGAACTTAAAACCATGGTCAGTTCTTATTTATTAACTGTGTTAATTTGTTAAATACAAAAGTAAAGTTTAACAATCAAGATATCCATAAACACGGCTCATGTTGGGATAGTAGAGTCCCCAGTTTTGCTCAATCCCTTCAGGTTTTTGATTCTCATTGAACAGTGCAAATATGAATGTGTCCATGATCTGGCTAGGCTTCCTCGGCGTTCCGTTCCTCTTGACATGATTCACAAGGTTTATGTTGTACACTTGGGCGTTGTCTATGCTCGTGAAAGGACTGTTCCCAGCAGTTGGCCAACCGGTCTCTGACACAACAATGGGAACATCGCCTGCACCAATCTTCTCCAAGGCCACATTGTAAGCATCAACCATGGAATCAAAGAGATTGAAGTACTGGAATTGCCCATCTACAAATGGTGTTATTGCATTGAAGCCGACATACTCTAATGAAATCTCAGCCGGGTTTGAGGCATAGGCGAAATATGGGTACACATTGAGCATGATGGGTGCGCCGGTTTGCTTCAAAACGGATGCCACATTTGTCATCACTTCAGTTGTCTCACTAGTGAAGGTTCCTGCGGAGGGAGGGTAAGAATTGGCTATGATGCCGAAAGAAGTGACTGTTGTCACCTTTGTCCCGGTTAGGCCGTTCGATCTGAAAGCATTTTGGATGTTGATCATGGCCGGTGCAACGTTTGTGGCATAAGGTCCCGGGATTACCTGTAACATCCCGTCATACATCAGTTAGTAAGAAAAGTTTGTAAGTTAGTTTACGATTAGGGTTTTGATGTGCACTATTTAATTTCAAAACTTATGTTCTGAATATTTTCTTCTTCTGCGTTTTTTTTTATTATATATAAACTACTGTTTATGCATGGTTTAATTACCATTATAATTAAAGAGGTAAGAAAAATCAAAAAAATCGATCAAATCAATTGAATCGAATTGAACCATTTATATTTAACGCGTTTTTTAACAAAAATTGGTCTGTATGATTTTTAAATTTGATTTGATTTTTGATTTGGTATCAGTTTAAGCACTTTATATAACGAATTAAACTGAAACCGACCACTTCAACATATATTATATTTATAATATATATATATATATATATAATTTAATAATATTATAATATTAATGTCAATTAATTAGTATACCCTCATTATATATAATCTTAATCTTAACCCACTATTCTTGAAGCCTTAACATTTATTATTAGTTTTTGTTTCTATTTTTATTGATCTAGAAATTGAAAAATATTTATTAAATGGATGGATAGGATATATTTGAAATGCTCGACAAAAGGCTAATTCAATATTTTTACATAAATGAAAAATTTGAAAGATACTAAACCAATTAAACCACACTTAACCGAACCGTTTCAATTGGTGTGGTTCGATGGAAGAAACGATTTGTATCAGTATTTAAAATAATAAAATTGATGTTATCGGTTTGATAAATTTCTTCACCTAATGTTAACCTATACCGAACCAATTACATCTCTAACTATAATATAAGTGTTTACATTTAGGATTTTCATCCTATTCATTTCATAAATAAAATGAAGGTCTCTATTTCATTTAATAAGATTATAACACGTCATCAAAACACAAATCAACAATCTATAATTATAATATCATTGTAAAGTTTTACCTCTTCCCTTAACTGTTTCTCAAGTTAGGGTTACTTTGACAATTATTTATATATTTATTTATTTTTTCATTTTAGTAAAAAAAAAATTCAAAAAACCGTTCACTCTAGGTTCAACTAGATTAGAAGAAGCTAAAGACAAAAAGATTTGTTGCGCTTTTTTAAAAATAAATAAATAAATAAATAAATAGTGATATTATGAGTAATGCTCGATACTCAAAAGTTTTATTAAATCTTTTATTAACGTTGTGTTTAGTTGGAGAATTTGAGAAGAGATTTGGAAAAAGAAAGGAAAAAAATACGCGAAATTAAGTGAAATATATGTATATTTTATTCACATTTTATCTATATTTTCCCTTTCTCTTTTCAAATTCTTTCTCAAATCTTCAAACCAAACACAACGTAAATGTCTCATATGGGTGTGGGACTTACATGGGATAGGTCTCACACCCATGTAAAATATTTGATAAAAAATTTAATAAAATTTTTGAGATTTCTAATATTTTTTAAATATTATTATGATTCGAGATGAGTGAGCAAGATTTTTACCTCATTTCCTACAGTGATCCAATTGAAGTTGACATTGTTGCTGTAAGGAGCAACATTGGTGTTAACCCATGCATCTGCAGCAGCTTGGCTTGAAGCAAGGCTCGGTAAATCTTCATTTCTGGTACCGACTGAGACTCGAAGATTTGAATATCTCAACGCTTCAAGAACTTCAGGGTTTGGATCATAAATCCTGATGGATCCAACTCCACACCTATTGTAAAGGTTTATTACATCTCTTGGAGCTGGAAGATTGTTTCCAAGCCTCCCATAGTTGATCCCGATGTTCGGTGGCAGCGGCTGAGCCAGAATATCTGTCCAGTGGTGTCACGTAAGAGCATTAGTATCAGCCTCTTCAAAATTTTAGTTAAATTATAACTTAAAAAGTCATTTTTCTATTTTAACTAGTCAGCCACTGCATCAAACTATCTATTTTAATTTAATCCTATTAAAATATTTGTTATTCTTTTTTTTTTATATAAAAAAATTGATGAGCTATCAACCAAACAATTTTTATGTTTTACAAAAGGTAAAACAGAAGGAAATGTAAAAAAAAAAAAATTGCCGTTGACCGGTTGACTGGCCGGACTTCCGGGCGGATGTCCGGTTACACCCAAATCGCTTGTTTTAGCAATGAACAGTTGCTCGCTTCATTAGACGAGTTACTGTAGCAAATTTAACAAAAAGTTAATTTAGAAAAAATTTGTTAAGACTGATGGAGAGAGAATTTGATGATTTATTAGCTATATTTTAACTTTTTGTTATTTTGAAGATACTGATGCTGATGCTCTAATTAGTTAATATCAATGTCTTACTTTAAAAATAAATTTTCATATAGTGTATTAGAAAATTATATATTCGCAAAAATTATGTTAATAAAACTTAAAAAAATTAATATGGTATTGCTTTTACAAAACTAAAGAGAGACTTGTGAATTTTAATCAATTGAACCAAGTAAAGACAAAATAAATCTTCCCGTGATAAAAGTATATATATATATCATGTAAAAATCTAAAAATTCTACACACAGAATAAAGAGTCTCTTATCTAAGTTCTCTCTTTAAAAAAATGATACCATTATTTTTATTATGACAATAATATCGTGCTTGTCATATTTTATTTAGCATATAATATATTACATTCATAATGATAATGAATCTCACATGAGTGTCGTTAACTATTAGTTATGCCACATAATATAGTAAATAAAATATGATAAAAATATACATAATAAATGAGCTTTACTCTATTTTTTTTGACAAATTTGAGTGGTGTCACTTTACAAAACTTCTTAAAAAATTCAGCTCCGATTCGTAGCTCGAATTCAGAGCAGAGGAAGAAGAGAAGAAGGAGGGAGGAAAAGGAGGAGGAAGAGGAGGAGGAGGAGGAAGGAGGGAGGAGGAGGAGGAGGAGGAGGAGGAGGACTGGAGGGGAGGGAGCCATAAAAATGGGACTGGAGGAGGAGTCGGGGCCGGAGGTGGGACTGCGCGGGATTGCGACGAGCTGCGGCAAGGCTGCGACGATCGGCGGCGTGCTGCGATGATCGGCGGCGGCAGGGGCCCTTCTCTCCTCTCCTCTCCTCTCCTCTCTCTCTCTCGGCCTGTGTTGCCTGGTTCAACGAAGAAGAAGAAGACGAAAAGAAAGAAAGAAAGAAAGAAAAGGAAGAGAAAGAAGAGAAAGAAAAAGCAAAAAAATAAAAAATAAAAAATTCGAAACACAAAACGACGTCGTTTTGGATTTCGAGCCGAATTCGGGCCACGAAATTCGAGCTACCAGGAATTTTTCTAAAAAATTTACATGATATTATATTATATTTTATTTTATAAAGTTGAGTGGGTTTTAGTGAACCTACTGATATACACTTGGCTATGCCCCTGCTGATATGGACGACACTTGCAATATCACAATAACAATAGTTCTATTATGAGCACATAAATCTATTATAAAAAATTCGACTCTAGTTAAAAAATACGCATGATTGGCCTTAAGAGTCGAGAGCTTGAAGCCAAATTTGCGGACACGAAAATGGAAAAGAGGAGCAATTATTTACTACCTTTAATGCTAGTGACGACACGAATAGGCGGGACTAATTTTTTTAAAATGAAATATATAATTTATTTATTTTTTATTGTGTGAATATATTTTGGAGTGTTATTTTGGTGTTGCAAATCGATTCAACTTGTTTGGCATGACTTCTAATTTCTTAAAAACTAGTTTAGTGAATAAAATTATTAAAAGATAAAACAAACTCAATATTTTCATAGTTTTCTCTTGTGTTTATTTTTGCCAAATTAATTTATATTTTTTAAAAAAAAAGAAAAAAAATTTAAAAACAAAATCAAATAGAGCGATTCCAATCATTTTTGGACTGGCTTTTTGTAAGTTTTGTTTGGATTTTAAAATTATAGAATAATTTGTGAAGAGAAAGAAAAGAAAGAATAGAAAAAGTGTACACATTTATTTTATTAAGAAAATTTTATTTTCATTTTTCCCCCTTTAAATATCTATGATTCAAACACAATAGTAAGAAAAGCTTTACCAAACAAAAAAGAAGGTGAATAAAGATTGGGACCCCTTTTCTCCCATCCCTTTTTGACCCCCTTTCCACGGCGGATAGTGATTGGAAAAGGAGAAAAAAAAGAAAAAGACCAAAAATAATAATTTTCAAGTTCGTCTTGTATAGAATGATTTAAAAAATAAATAAATAAATAATAATAATAAAATAATAAAGTTCACTAAAGATAAAGACCAAAAATAAAAAAACCATTTTCTTAGTTTTTTTTTTTTTTTTAATATACTCTTTTGATCCATCTAGAAATGTAAAAAAAAATATTGGAATTTTTTAATTTTTTTTAAAAAAATAACACTAAAAAGTCAATTTTCAGACCCACAAATATGTGTTGACAAGGTAATTTGGAATCTTACCAGCAAAGAGAAGCAATTGAGTTGTTATTATTGACACAAAGATGAACGAGTGCTCCATCATATCTATGGTGTAAATACCTTGCTAATAACAAAATGTACAAATGAAAATTAGTTTGAATATTAAGCTCAATAATGCAAGAGGCTAGGGAGATCATTTCATATATACATTATGCTGGCCTAGTTTTTGTAACCCTTGAGTGTGAAATCAATGAATCCATTTCGTTAAAGGGTTTCCTAATTAGCCTTATTTGTTAACTATACATTTTAATTAAAAAATCAAAAAATTATTATAAATTGTTATATCTCTCTATCTACTTTTTTATACATCTTTTCTTAAAAAATCAAAAAGTTACAAAAATAACATCTTCCCAAACGAGGCCTAAGTGATATATAAATAAAGAGGTTGACTTCTCTTAAGTTATCATCTTAATTTGAGAGGGGGCTTGGATTTAGTAGGTCTATTTTTTAAACGATTTCGATAATCCGAACATTTCATTGTTTAAGACTTATTGAGTAGAATATTCATGCAAAAAATAAAGATTATTGAATATCAGTGACTATCTATTTGAATCATATTTGTTTTTAAAAAATGGACAACAAATATAATTTCAAAAATAGTTATCCATTTTTTGTCATGTAATTTTGATTTAAATATATAATTACCGATATCTAATTATTTTAATTATTTTGCATAAATATTCTACTCGGTGAGTCTTAAAAAGTGAATGGTTTGAATCATCAAAGTCAGTTCTAAAATGGAACTATCAAACCTAAATGCTCTCTCATATTAAGATGGCTAATATGAGAGAAGTCAAACTAATAAATAAAAAATCTATACATAAAAAGTACTCTCTATATCAAAATATTAGTCCCTTATTTAATTTTTCATTGTCCTAAAATATTAGTCCATTTTCAAAATTCAAAGACTAAAATAACAAATAAATTTCCTATTTTGCCCTTATTTTAAATTTATTAACAATAAAAAAAAGTATAAATATGACAATTGATATTCCTAAAAAAAATGTATTACCAAAGGGTAGTTTTGGAAAACTTTTAAGATATTCTATTTTTTAAGTATAATAATTGTACTACTAAAAAAAATTAAATTTCCCAAAATGAATTAATATTTTAGGATGAGGGAATAATATAGAGTGATGATAAATTTGGACCCTAATATGTAGAATGTGGACCCTAATTGGTGTACTAATTAGTGTAGCAATTGATGATGTATCATAATTTAAGAGATTTTTGATATTTATAATGTAATTAATGAGTGAGATCATTAATAATGTTATAACTAGTGTTGATACATTAATTAGTACACTAATTGGTACATGTAACACCATTGTTAAAGGACTATTGTAGGCAATTAAATTTAGAGTTCAAAGGGTAACTTTTAAGATTATGGTATTTAATTTCTAGGATTAATAAATTTTAGATTTCATAATTTTTAATATTTAATGTTATTCTCGTCGTCCCAAAATATTAGTTCTTTTTGAAAAATTTAATTTTTTTGATAGTGCAATTATTATACTTTAAAATAGTAACTTTTCAAAACTACATTTTGATAGTACAATTATTACACTTTAAAAATATTAATGTTAATAAATTTAAAAGAATGACAAAATAAGAAATTCAAGTTATTATTATTTTTTGTTTTTAAAAAGGGACAAATATTTTGTGATAACAAAAAATGGAATAAGGGAATTTTTTTGGTAATATAATTATTACACTTATGGTAGTAACTTTTCAAAGCTACCCTTTGGGAATATAATTATTACACTTCAAAAATATTAATGTTAGGAAAATACTTGAAACCCCCACCATTTTTTACCCCCACAACCCCCAATTAATTTGTGGCTACACATTATATATATATATATATATATTTTTTTTTTTTTTCTTTACTCTCTTTCCTCCCCAGAAAAAGTTAACCCATTTTTAATTTTAGCAATGTTAGGTATCATAAAAAACCTTTCATGAAAATAATTATAACGCCCTCATAATAATACATAATCCCAACACCTAACAGTCTTATGTACATGATAGATAGATCCCATTTCCATACATACATCAGAGTTAATATTACAAAAGAGTATTTCATATAAGTTACAATGTTGTCAAAATAATAGAATGGCCTACGGGCTTACATCTTTCTAAGTTGTTACTTGGTTACACAAAAGAAGAGTTCTAACTCTTTCACAAGTAAAGCCCTCGGCTTGCATTTATATAAAATCAATAAAACAAATAACAAAACCGAGTCTTCAATTCCGAAAACCTCCTAAGCAAAGATCTTGAACTTGGCACGCCTCCGGTACCTGAAAATGATGTCCCGAGTAGGGTGAGCCAAAACCCAGTAGAGATATACTAAACCCAACATGAGAAATAACTAAAACATTAACATTCGACAAATGATTAATATATATAAACCAATTCACACACTACTCATAGCCCAACAACAATTACATCCATGTTTTCCTCCACCTCCCTTATTTATCCAATTCAATTCCTAGATATGGCTTATTATCTAACACAAACAATTTAAGTGAGACTACAACTCGACTTAGTAACACCTCCGTTTCCCTCAATCCAAAATGAGACTACGTCTCACGTAATTACTACTTCAACTAACAACTTCATTCCTGCTTTTCAATTATAAGGTTGCGGGACTTTTACCCCGGACACTCCGACCAACTTAATTGTCTAAGGGGTACATTCCCTAACTTCTCCCAAACAAAGATACATAAATAATGTGTTAAAGTATATGAACACATATGTGTGTGGAGTACATCCCCTATCTCTTCGCACACACTGGAGTACATCCCCTATCTCCTTCTAAACAAAGATACATAAATAATGTGTTAAAGTATATGAACACATATGTATGTGGAGTACATCTCTTATCTCCTCGCACATACTGGAGTACATCCCCTATTTCTTCCCAAACAAAGATACATAAATAATCTGTTAAAGTATATAAACACATATGTGTGTGGAGTACATCCCCTAACTCCTCGCACACACTGGAGTACATCCCCTATCTCCTTCCAAACAAAGATACATAAATAATGAGTTAAGCACTTCATCACGTACAATGATCAATCAATACACATATTTGCTGTATTATTTCAACCGTCATATTCAACGACATAACACGTTTGATTAGTTTCAATTTTCCCTAATCAACATACAGTGTCTACAACAATCGAGACTATCTTCCACCGATAGCCCAAAGCAATTATCTCTAAACGAATAATAAATTTATCAACAGATAAAGTATCGATATTTTCATAGATTACTGATTAAATTATCCAACGACGCCATTTACTCCCACAATTTCTAATTTCAACATTCTCAGCTCAATTTCACATTTCCCCAAATCAACTATTCAAATTAATTATTCAACATAATTAAGACATGCTCCCCTCCCCCTTTCTCAATGTCAACCCTAAGGTTCAACTTCATCAATTTGACAACGATAGTTCCATTTTTCAGAGTCTCTCATACACATGGAGTTTAACATTTGAAAACCCCCTTTTAATAACCACCAAACAAACCTTAACTTTCCTAAAATTGCCCAAGAACACCAACTAATCAAAATGAATAACATTTATATCAAAACCCATAAGATGGAGTAGGATATTCCTACCTCAAGAGATGAAACCAAGTGGGGAAGATGAAAAAATTCGAAATGCTCCAAACTCAAAGATTTTCGGATCCAAATGAAGATCAAGCAAAGCTCCACGCCTTTTTACAAAGACATTAGGGTGGAAGATCACTCAAACTAGATCAAACCTTAGAAAGGAGGTGAAATGTAGTGAGAGAAGCTCTCAAAATAGGTTCTTGAAAAGTAAGAGAGAGAAAGAAAGTGTGAAAAGTGATCTGAAATAATGCAGTCCAGATCTGATATTCGTATGACCCGTTCGAGCAGATAATAGGACGCTTGAGCTTCAAACACAAAAACTAGACCTGCTCAAGCGCAAGGATACTCGCTCGAGCGCCAAGATACAACTGCAAACTCCACCCGCTCGAGCGCAAAGGGAAGACCCGCTCGAGCGTAGATTATACTCCTCTAGTATTTTTACAGACTTCGAACACCCGCTCGAGCTCAAGGATACCCGCTCGAGCGTAAAGAACTCCGCTCGAGCGTAAAAAGCACACATGTAGTATTTTAACAGACGCACAAAATGCTGAAAGGACGCAAACTTCACTCGAGCGCAAAAAGACCCGCTCGAGCGGATCACCAAAAACCTGGGCAACAAGAATGGAAACCAAAGCTCAACCAACTTGTTTCAAACTTGCCCAACACAACCTAAAACTCAAATACCAAGAATAAAGGATGGAAATAAGAATACGACAACAACACAATCACGGGACTGAGTCCGGAATACAATAAACAAATAAAGGGAAAACCGGGATCGAAATAACCTCCCCTCCTTAAAGAATTTCGTCTCCGAAATTATATGTAAGTTTCAAAATTATGATCTTTCAATTTTCAACAATACTGTGATTCAATATTCAACAACCTGACCCATTACCGGTCACCCCATCTCTATTCAAGAGGCAATTTACCATATAATTCAAGGTGTATTAACAATATGCCCTTTTTTTTTTTTTTTTGAAATCCAACAAATTCCAATACCATATTCCACCATCTCATAACATACTCAATGTCAAATATATTTGCATTGCTACAATACATTCAACATATACAATGCTAAATTAACTTTCATTTTCAAGGCATATTCCATAATACTTCCATACACCGAAACATATACAATATTTTACAACTTAAGACATATTCAATGCTCTTAAAGTTTATCAATACAGCAAAATATACAACATATACTCAAACATCCACAAATAGGTTCGGATATTTCTCTCGGACCTCCAATTCACGCTCCCACGTGGCTTTCTCAACCCCGTTATGTTTCCACAACATCTTAATTAACGAAAAAGTCCTGCTTCGCAAGGCTCGATAACAATACTAACTGTATGACACATCCAATCACTACAATGTTCTGAGACATCAACAACGTCTTGACTACCGACAATACCCAAACTAGTATTCCCCCCAACATAGGAAACACGAAAATATTCGTATACAAGGCTTTCGGTCAACTTTCACAAAACGAGAACGCAAGACGAAGCACGGGTAAAGAACAATATTATGGCACATTAATACCTCCAAACTTTGAGTCCTTGCCAAAGACACACAACACGTAACCAGTAACTCAGGCTGGGTCAAATCTAGCTTCCCATAAGATATTCTATTCAGGTTAGAGAAATTGCTTTATTTGCTCCATCTGTTCCAAAGCATTCAATTTTTCCCAAAATTATTTTCTCGAAGACAAGGATCACAATTTCACATTTCGATTCGAAATCATTTTAGCTTATGAAGAGTACCCAATGTCTCTCCAGTGAATCACAACATAACCACCCCACAAAACCCGTCATACTCACGGTAATGACACAAAACCCCCCAAAACAAAACTTTCATGATAGGGACCCCTGAAAATTTGAAATTTTAAACAACACAACGACACAAGAGATAACATTGCACATCCCCGTGCCTTACACCACACAAACAAGGACCAAACAAGTTGAGACGGCTTTAACAGAGCACCTCACTCACGGTACATAATTTTGCTACCTCACTTGTGTCACCGCTATCCAAACTGGATGACAGATACCTATACTAAAGTGACCCAGCTTTACCAAACCTCAAACCACTCAATTCCATCAGTAACCACACTATTGCCTTACCAAGGCATTCTCCTGGGATTCCCTAAGACTGACCCCCTTCTACACATCATCTAATAACGACATACGGATCACACACTAACACTCATCGTACTAAGCAAAACCTTCTCATTTAATGCAAGCTATCTTATACCCATACTAAATCGCTCATTTAGAGCTTTCACTCGCCACCTCGACTGAACCCATAATAACAAAATTTGCATACTCATTCCCTCGTACCGAATTAGCTAACAAGGGTTTACCACGCCACAACACTTATCACTACTACGTAACTGTTCGTATCGAACACAAGCAAACATAGCACTTTTCCCCCTTTAATGACCTATAGGGTCCACTCTTTATTCCACTTTCTACTTGTCACTGATTCCGAGAGTACAATCAAGACACTAAGCCTCCGTGCCAAACCACTAGCCATTGCTATTACTGAACAACCACTTTGAACCAAACCCCGGCACAATCACATGTCGCCGACAAGGCTTTTAAAGACTCACAATCCTAACTTCCCAAAGCAGTAAAAGTCCTCACCCTTCTCAGTATTATCCCAAACCTTCACCCGTAAACACCATACCACTGTGACTCTACTCACAGATCACACTCTAACCACGAGTTATACACCCAACCAATCCTACCGATTGCATCTCTTGACCTAACCGGTATTAAGGTACAAACCTATCACATTCGACCATAATAACAGGGTTCGGAAACTTAGGAAACACCCATTATCCTACCACCCGAGATATAACACCAGCTGCTCACAATACACCACTCCCCGATGCCAACAACCATAATCCTATATATGGACTAACACTTCCTCAATTAAAACAACCAATCGGTACATATGTAATTTGGCAACTGAGAGGGGAGATTTGCACCGGGCAGTATGGCTGAGCTACAGTAACGCGGGTTATGACAGACCTCACAGTGTCGAACTGTTTTCCCAATGCGCGCGATACTCCGGCCTGTCGTGCATAACCGAGGTTAATTGGCTGATCAGGCGTGGACTAAGGCTTGGCCGAGCTGTGGATTGATGGACATTCGGCTGGACACGCGTTGGCGTGGCACAACCGAGCTAATGGCAGTCCGGAATGAATTTTGGCCGAGAAGAGGACCAGCACGCTTCATCTTCAGGTTGCTCGGAAATAGTCTGGACCGGGATGATTGTCGGCGTGCGCCCAGCCGGCTAGCTCAGAAGCTCGGTCGTGTTGAATATGGTTGTGATTCTCTCCGAGGAATAGGCTGGTTGTGGTATCCCGATTAGGTGTGCCACTTGGGCCAATGGCGTGATGGAGAGGAAATCTACTTCTGGCACGCGTCAATACCGTTTGGCAGTTTCACATGTACTATTTGGGGGTTTTGGCCTTTGCACGCGTAAGGGGTGGGGAAATCTTGCCACCGTCTGGGAAGGATGCAGAGGTAGTCTTGGCGCATAATCCCCGAGTACATGGCCAGCCTAGAAAAGGGGACAAGATGAACATTGGAGGTATGAAACCTTTAACGACTTTCTCTCTCTAATAGTGTTCTTCTTCCTCAAGTGACCTAACTTGATCGTCAGAGGGGCTTTCCGGCACCACCCCCGCCGGGCAGATCACCGTCTCTTTGTTTGCAGGCAAGGCGACGTTGCACAAAACTTGAGTCCAAGGAAGTATGGAAAGCAAAGGATATTTGTTCCCCGTACAATTGGCGCCGTCTGTGGAAAGTCTTTGTTAATCAACCCTTGTTCTTCGAGCTTCTTCGACCGTTTCCATGGCTAACAACGACGAAGTCCCACTGTCCGTCGTCGATGGTGTTACTCCAGAGTATGTTCGGAGAAAAGAAGGCCCCCCGAATGTTCCAGTTATGATGGGTTTGGAAACCTCTTCGCGAGGTGCGCGAGACAAGCGTGGGAGGAGTTCAGATCGCTCGCAAAGGCCAAAAAGCCGCCGACGCCGGGGGGAGTCCCGTACGCAGCGCCTGGAGCACAAACTCAAAGATCAAGATGCCCTCATTCGCAAGATGGCGGCGGAGATGGAGCTGCTGAAGCGCCAGATTAAGGGGAAGGATGTTACTGGAGAGGGCAACCTCAGTGAGCGCACCCCTTCCCCTCGTTCTAGCAATCGTCGCCAGGGGAGGACTCACTCTATCTCTATCACCAGGTACTACGGGGTTGGAGATTCCGACCACAGAGAAGGCAGGCCCCTCTCTCGCGACAGCACTTACCGCCCCTCACGCCCAACGCCGACGTCGCGATCCTCTTACTCCACACGTTCCAGGGACTTGAGGGATGTATTGGAGGAAAGGGCGCGCCATCGGGAGGCTCAGAGAGTGCCGGCGTTACAAAGGTTGAGCGCTCCAGTTCGCTGTAGTGAAGAAGTGGTAATGCCAGTTCCCAGAGTGATGCCCCCTGCGCCGGAGGCCAAAGAGCTGGCGCGACTTACAACCATGCCGTTGTCCCCAGAGATTGAGAGCACACCACTCGCTACCGGATTTCACCAGCCAAAGTTCACTTTGTACGACGGCAAGACGAATCCGTACACACATGTGAGTCATTACCGGCAAGTGATGGCTAGCCACCAGCGCAACGACGCTCTGATGTGTCTCATATTCCCTGCAAGCTTGGGAGAGCTGGGTTTGAAGTGGTTCGAAAGGCTCCCGGAGGGAAGTATAGAGGGGTGGCAACAGTTAGCAGAAGCCTTCGTCACCTGATTCAAGACCAACACTCGAACGCCGAAAGAGGTCGACCATCTCCTGGGCGTCAAGATGGATTCTGGGTGTTCGTTGAAGGCATACAATGCGAAGTACTGGGAAACCTACAATGAGATCCTCGACTGCTCCACCAATCTGGCGATTACCCAATATAAGCGTGGTCTCCCAGTCAGGCATAGGCTGCGAGACTCGCTCACAATGAATCAACCGTCGACCATGGAGTTGCTCATGCGACGCATTAATGAGCACATCCGAGTCGAAGACGATGCAGCCGCTGCTACCGTGACAGCGAGTCCGGTAATAGAAAACAAGATGATGGCCATGCAAACCACCATGGAAGAAATATAGGGAGTTCGGTTTTTGGAAGAAGTTTGTAAGAAGACTGAGGAAAAGGGGCATAAAAATCACAGTTTGTAGATAGCCGATCCATTTCTAGAACATCAAGCTCTGCCAATCTAAAGTTTTGTTCTTGGTTCTGTTTCTGTAACCCCTTTTTGCCATTGGCACAATGAAACAAGTAAACTATTTTCTTGAGAATTATTGTATGTTTGCCTCGCCAAGCGGATTTAGTGTGGACCTGGGGGCAACTAACGATCATTTTGATGGAAAGATCAAAATTCCTTGCCGGACGGATTTTGCTCGGCAAGAGGTTCATTGATGGTTTTATCAACTTTGAAATTCCTTGTCGGATGGATTTTACTCAGCAAGAGGTTTGTTGATGGTTTTAATCAACTTTGGAGTTCCTTGCTGAGCTGAACCTGCTCGCCAGGAAGCAAGTCGCCGAGCGGAGCTAGCTCGCCGACCTTGGAGTTCCTTGCCGAGCTGACCTTGCTCGCCAAGAAGCAAGGCGCCGAGCGGACCTTGCTCGCCGACCTTGGTGTTCCTTGCCGAGCTGAGCTTGCTCGCCAAGAACCGAATCGTCGAGCGGACCTAGCTCGCCGACCTTGGAGTTCCTTGCCGAGCTGACCTTGCTCGCCAAGAAGCCAGGCGCCGAGCAGACCTTGCTCGCAGACCTTTGTGTTCCTTGACGGGCTGATCTTGCTCACCAACCTTGGTGTTCCTTGCCGAGCTGAACTTGCTCGCCAAGAAGCAAGTCGCTGAGCGGACCTAGCTCGCCGACCTTGGAGTTCCTTGCCGAGCTGACCTTGCTCGCCAAGAAGCAAGGCGCTGAGCGAACCTTGCTCGCCGACCTTGGTGTTCCTTGCCGAGCTAAGCTTGCTCGCCAAGAACCGAGTCGCCGAGCGGACCTTGCTCGCCGACCTTGGTGTTCCTTCCCGAGCTGATCTTGCTCGCCAAGAAGTAAGTCACCGAGCGGACCTAGCTTGCCGACCTTGGAGTTCCTTGCCAAGCTGAGCTTGCTCGCCAAGAAGCCAGGCACCGAGCGGACCTTGCTCGCCGACCTTGGTGTTCCTTGCCGAGCTGAGCTTGCTTGCCACGAACCGAGTCGCCGAGCGGACCTTGCTCGCCGACCTTGGTGTTCTTTAACAAGCTGATCTTGGTCGCCAAGAAGCCAGTCGCCGAGCGGAGCTAGCTCACCGACCTTGGAGTTCCTTGCCGAGCTGATCTTGCTCACCAAGAAACAAGGCGCCGAGCGGACTTTGCTCGCCGACCTTGGTGTTCCTTGCCGAGCTGATCTTGCTCACCAAGAAGCAAGGCGCCGAGCGGACTTTGCTTGCCGACCTTGGTGTTCCTTGCCGAGCTGATCTTGCTCGCCAAGAAGCAAGTCGCCGAGCGGACCTTGCTCGCCGACCTTGGAGTTTCTTGCCGAGCTGACCTTGCTCGCCAAAAACCGAGTTGCCGAGCGGACCTAGCTCGCCGACCTTGGAGTTTCTTGCCGAGCTGACCTTGCTCGCCGAAAAGCAAGGCGCCGAGCAGACCTTGCTCGTCGACCTTGGTGTTCCTTGCCGAGCTGAGATTGTTCGCCAAGAACCGAGTCGCCGAGCGGACCTAGCTCGCCGACCTTGGAGTTCCTTGCCGAGCTGACCTTGCTCCCCAAGAAGCAAGGCGCAGAGCGGACTCTGCTCGCCGACCTTAGTGTTCCTTGCCGAGCTAATCTTGCTCGCCAAGAAGCAAGTTGCCGAGCGAACCTTGCTCGCCGACCTTGGTGTTCCTTGCCGAGCTGAGCTTGCTCGCCAAGAACCGAGTTGCCGAGCGGACCTAGCTCGCCGACCTTGGAGTTTCTTCCCGAGATGACCTTGCTCGCCGAGAAGCAAGGCGCCAAGCGGACCTTGCTCGCCGACCTTGGTGTTCCTTGCCGAGCTGAGATTGCTCGCCAAGAACCGAGTCGCCGAGCGGACCTAGCTCGCCGACCTTGGAGTTCCTTGCCGAGCTGACCTTGCTCGCCAAGAAGCAAGGCGCTGAGCGGACCTTGCTCGCCGACCTTGGTGTTCCTTGCCGAGCTGAGCTTGCTCGCCAAGAACCGAGTCGCCGAGCGGACCTTGCTCGCCGACCTTGGTGTTCCTTGCCGAGCTGATCTTGCTCGCCAAGAAGTAAGTCGCCGAGTGGACCTAGCTCGCCGACCTTGGAGTTCCTTGCCGAGCTGACCTTGCTCTCCAAGAAGCAAGGCGCCGAGCGGACCTTGCTCGCCGACCTTGGTGTTCCTTGCCGAGTTGAGCGTACTCGCCATGAACCGAGTCGCCGAGCAGACCTTGCTCGCTAACCTTGGTGTTCCTTGACGAACTGATCTTGCTCGCCAAGAAGCAAGTCGCCGAGCGGACCTAGCTCGCCGACCTTGGAGTTCCTTGCCGAGCTGAGCTTGCTCGCCAAGAACCGAGTCGCCGAGCGGACCTTGCTCGCCGACCTTGGTGTTCCTTGCCGAGCTGATCTTGTTCGCCAAGAAGTAAGTCGTCGAGCGGACCTAGCTCCCCGACCTTGGAGTTCCTTGCCGAGCTGACCTTGCTTGCCAAGAAGCAAGGCGCCGAGCGAACCTTGCTCGCCGTCCTTGGTGTTCCTTGCCGAGCTGAGCTTGCTCGCCAAGAACCGAGTCGCCGAGCGGACCTTGCTCGCTGACCTTGATGTTCCTTGACGAGCTGATCTTGCTCACCAAGAAGTGAATCGCCGAGCGGACCTCGCCTGTGGACCTTGGTGTTCCTTGGCGAACTGATCTTGCTCGCCAAGAGGCAAGTCGCTGAGTGGACCTTGCTCGTCGACGTTGGTGTTCCTTACCGAGCTGATCTTGCTCGCCAAGAAGGAAGTCGCGGAGCGGACCTTGCTCGCCTTCTTTGAAGTTCCTTGCCGAGCTAATCTTGCTCGCCAAGAAGTAAGTTGCCGAGCGGACCTTTCTCGCCGACCTTGGAGTTCCTTGCCGAGTTGATCTTGCTCGTCAAGAAGCAAGTCGCGTAGCGGACCTTGCTCGCCTACGAATTCCTAAACTGAGCAAAGTGGATCACCGAGCAAAAATTTTGGCCCGGCCTTGTAATGCAATTCCAGTCACGCTTGCGCGGACGGAATTGAGGGGCAATTGAGATGGGAGATTTGCACCGGGCAATATGGCCGAGCTACAGTAACGCGGGTTATGACAGACCTCACGGTGTCGAACTGTTTTCCCAATGCGTACGGTACTCCGGCCTGTCGTGCACAACCGAGGTTAATTGGCTGATCAGGCGTGGACTAAGGCCTGGCCGAGCTGTGGGTTGATGGACATTCGGCTAGACACGCGTTAGCGTGGCACAACCGAGCTAATGGCAGTCCAGAATGAATTTTGGCCGAGAAGAGGACCAGCACGCTTCATCTTCAGGTTGCCCGAAAATAGTCTGGACCGGGATGATTGTCGGCGTGCGCCCAGCCGGCTAGCTCAGAAGCTCGGTCGTGTTGAATATGGTTGTGATTCTCTCCGAGGAATAGGCCGGTTGTGGTATCCCGATTAGGTGTGCCACTTGGGCCAATGGCGTGATGGAGAGGAAATCTACTTCTGGCACGCGTCAATACCGTTTGGCAGTTTCACATGTACTATTTGGGGGTTTTGGCCTTTGCACGCGTAAGGTGGTGGGAGGCGAGTAATCGCCAATTGCTCAGGAAGGACAAGAGGTAGTGCGACATAATCCCCGAGAGGTCGCATGCCACTAGAAAAAAGGGGACAAGATGAACATTGGAGGTATGAAACCTTTAACGACTTTCTCTCTCTAATAGTGTTCTTCTTCCTCAAGTGACCTAACTTGATCGTCGAAGGGGCTTTCCGGCACCACCCCCGCCGGGCAGATCACCGTCTCTTTGTTTGCAGGCAAGGCGACGTTGCACAAAGCTTGAGTCCAAGGAAGTACGGAAAGCAAAGGATATTTGTTCCCCGTACAGCAACGTTACCTACCATGAAGGTATAAGTCTATTCCTAACGAAATTATGTGCTATGCCTCCATAAAACATCATGTTAAATATACAAAACCCATTATTAATCTCACACATTGCATCCTCTCGAGGAGTTCTCACGACAAAAGACCAAAATCTCTACCACTTACATAAGATCAAATAGATAACACCTAAGAAATTCCGTACATTCGGCAAGTATAACTATTCTCGCCCCATAGTAGTCCTGACCAAGATACGCATCCCTCAATAATTCTTCCAGATTTGAAATCATGGCTCACCAGCCCTCATTTCTCTAAACCAAATCACACGCATATAAATGTATTAACACAAAAATTTTATGGTTTCACAACAACTTATCACATTAATAAAACTTTAGAGCCATAACATGTTCCAATCCGCCCAATCCATGGAAATTAACAAGCAAAGGCATATATATATAAACAAGTAGTTTTGATGTTTCAACATTCCCAAAATGCATTGGTTACACAAAAGAACCCAATGATCACAAAACGATAATTCACCGATTACAAAACAGATTAGCTAAAACAAAACCATCCCATCCGTATTACCACCGTTATCGTCCCTCACTAGACCGCTAAAGTTGGTCATTCTCAAACCCAAGACATCCTACAAGCTTACAAGCCGCGGACAAGAACTACAGGTATGCCCCAACTAGCCACACTTGGAACAACTGCACACTTCCCTAAATGGGGCTTAGGAACTCGACTCACCCGAGGCCCTCAAAGTCTGGCCGGATCGTTTCTCATAACGGTATTGCCCCTGCCCAGTCGAATAAAGCTGGACATGACTAGGTTGCAAAACTCCCAAAGAAGCCCCTGGTTGGGTACATAAATGTTTGATATGACCTGGCTGATTACACACCCGACAAGTAAGTGGCTCCCAAGTGCGAGATTGGTTCAAAGTCTAAACTGCTGGGGACCCCAATGACTACTCCCCCAATGAGCATTCGATCAATGCAAAACCTGGTTGGCTAGATGATTCTGGTGGTGCAACTACTGGTCAAACTGTCAACCCTGCCCTCTTCCTCTGTGGGCAAGCCGAAGACTTGTGACCCAGTTGACCGCATTTGAAACAAGTGACGTTCCTCTATTTACTCTTTCCCGAACCCAAATCCGACACTGGAAAGGTAACACTAGACTGATCTCCTTGAAACTGTTGCGGGTTAAAACCCCTCTGCCTCTTAAAAGGCCTACCAACACCCCGAGTTACAGGAGTCGCCGAAATGGCTTCCTCCCCACTCTGTCCCATAGCCAGCACCACTGCTTCTACATGGGCTGCCGCCTTAACAAGCATACTATAACTCCTATGCCAAGACCCAACAATCCTTTCTCGTATTTCGTCACACAACCTACTTTCAAACTCTGAACAACGCAATTCCTCCGTCTCCACTAATTCTGGGGCAAATCTCGACAGGTTAGTAAACCATGCTTCAAACTACACCAAAGGTGTAGTACCTTGGTGTAATTCCACAAACTGTTTCCTCAACTCTTCCTGTGTGGAAGGAAGGAAATCAAAACTTCCTCGTCTAGGCATCCTAGTAAAAGTAACAAAGATATTAGTACATTTTCAAATGCACCGAAGCTATTTCACTCGAGTCCTAATGCAATGGGCAACAGCAATTCATTCCATGTAAACACATAATCACATAAGCATTTACGAATTTCATTTCCGGATAATGACCGTCCCGTGGTGTTACTATAGTTCCAGTTAGAAACGGCATTGATCAAGTGCCCTTCCAACAGGACTCCTAGAAACCCAAGGATCCAATCAACATCTTAGAAACTAAATTCCATACCCAAGTAGTCACATAAACATGTTATCACATAAGCATATAACATCATACATAAGTCTCTAACAAGCGAGACAAACCCGTTATGATACTAATCACTTCCCACGTACCCAAGGTATTTGAACTCGGTACGCTCTGATACCAAGTTGTAACGCTCTCATAATAATACATAATCCCAACACTCAATAATTCTATGTACATGACAGATAGATCACATTTCCATACATACATCAGAGTTAATATTACAAAAGAGTATTTCATATAAGTTACAATGTTGTCAAAATAATAGAATGCTCTACGAGCTTACATCTTTCGTAGTTGTTACTTGATTACACAAAAGAAGAGTTCTAACTCTTTTACAAGTAAAGCCCTCGGCTTGCATTTACATAAAATCAATAAAACAAATAACAAAACCAAGTCTTCAATTCCGAAAACCTCCTAAGCAAAGATCTTGAACTTGGCACGTCTCCGGTACCTGAAAATGATGTCCCGAGTAGGGTGAGCCAAAACCCAGTAGAGATATACTAAACCCAATATGAGAAATAACTAAAACATTAACATTCGACAAATGATTAATATGTGTAAACCAATTCACACACTACTCATAGCCCAACAACAATTACATCCATGTTTTCCTCCACCTCCCTTATTTATGCAATTCAATTCCTAGATATGGCTCATTATCTAACCCAAACAATTTAAGTGAGACTACAACTCAACTTAGTAACACCTCCGTTTCCCTCAATCCAAAATGAGACTACGTCTCACGTAATTACTACTTCAACTAACAACTTCATTCCTGCTTTTCAATTATAAGGTTGCGGGACTTTTGCCCCGGACACTTCGACCAACTTAATTGTCTAAGGGGTACATTCCCTAACTTCTCCCAAACAAAGATACATAAATAATGTGTTAAAGTATATGAACACATATTTGTGTGGAGTACATCCCCTATCTTCTCGCACACACTGGAGTACATCCCCTATCTCCTCTTAAACAAAGATACATAAATAATGTGTTAAAGTATATGAACACATATGTGTGTAGAGTACATCCCCTATCTCCTGGCATACACTGGAGTACATCCCCTATCTCCTCCCAAACAAAGATACATAAATAATTTGTTAAAGTATATGAACACATATGTGTATGGAGTACATCCCCTATCTCCTCGCACACACTGGAGTACATCCCCTATCTCCTTCCAAACAAAGATACATAAATAATGAGTTAAGCACTTCATCACATACAATGATCAATCAATAAACATATTGCTGTATTATTTTAACCGTCATATTTAATGACACAGCACGTTCGATTAGTTTCAGTTTTCCCTAATCAACATATAGTGTCTACAACAATCGAGACTATCCTCCACTGATAGCCCAAAGCAATTATTTCTAAACGGATAATAAATTTATCAACAGATAAAGTATCGATATTTTCATAGGTGAGTGATTAATTTATCCAACGACGCCATTTACTCCCACAATTTCTAATTTCAATATTCTCAGCTCAATTTCACATTTCCCTAAATCAACTACTCAAATTAATTATTCAACATAATTAAGGCATGCTCCCCTCCCCCTTTCTCAATGTCAACCCTAAGGTTCACATGAAAGCTTTGTGACCTTTGGATTACACTTAAAATAAAGCACCACACACTAATCAAGGTAATCCAAGAATCATAACTCTTTCATGATCATTTTCATGAAAAATTTTTCATGATCCTTAACTTTTCTCTTTTAATTTTAATAAACCAACCGTTAAACTCTGATGACAATCATATTAGCCAGATTTGAAGCTTATTGGAGTTAAAAAGTTGTCTCATCCTGAGAAATAATTGGTTGGTCGTGGACACAGTCATGTGGTATTTTAAGTGTGTTCTAATTGATGGAAGATGTGAAATTCACGATTTTGAATTGAGGGAATAAAAAATATGAGTAAATAGACGGATTTGTGATTGGTCTGAGGTATGGTCACGTAGTACTCTAGGACCAATTAATAATTTTTTCTCATCCATATATTTACATTTATATACTTATAGTTGGTTTGAGAACTTAGCTATTTTAATTATTTTTTTGACTTTTTAAATATTTTAACTTTGGTTAATTTTATTTTATTTTTTTTAGAATGATATTTTTTTTTGGGTAATTGATTTGATTATTGTGAGAGAAAAAATAAAATAATTATAATTTAAATATAAAATTTTATTTTATTAACTATTTTAAAATATTTTATTTTTAATAATTATTTTAACCAAAAACCATTTTCCTAAACATCCCCTGAGTATAATTATATTTCTTATTTGAAGCATATGAGAATGTCTCCACATTTGATTGATTGACGTGAAATTTAGCATGTATGGTCCTACCTCATTTGAAAAAAAATTATTTTAATAATTTTTTGACTTTTTATAAAAAATATATATATATATATATAAATATAAAAAGAGAATAATATGATAATTTATAGTGATCTTTTGACTTTTTAACCAAAATATTTAGTCCCCAAATAGATCACAATTAGTTTGTTTCTATTTTTGTTTTTGTTTTTTTTTTTTTAAAAAAAAAGAGGTTTTCCCTTTCTAACTTTTAATTAATTTTCATACATTTTTATGCCCAACGATTAGAAATTTTCATGCATTTCACGAATTGTTTTCCCCCCAGCACTAGCACTATTACACAAACAGATTAAAAATCACACTTTTTTTTTGTATAATGTATATTTTATTTAATCATACATTTTAAATTTTATTAAAGTGTGATATTTGAGAGTGATTAAAAATGATCATTTTTAATCACACTTTCTAAGTGTGCTTAATAAAATTTAGATCACTGTGATTAAAAACATTTAGATCACACTATTTAAGTATGATTAAAAATATTTAGATCACATCTTTTAAGTGTGATTAATAACATTTAGATCACACATTTTAAATGTAATTAATAACATTTAGATCACATCTTTTAAGTGAATAAAAATATTTAGATCACATCTTTTAATTGTGATTAATAACATTTAGATCACACATTTTAAGTGTAATTAATAACATTTAAATCACATCTTTTAAGTATGAATAAAAATATTTAGATCACATCTTTTAAGTGTGATTAATAACATTTAGATCACATCTTTTAAGTGTGATTAATAACTAATAAAATATGTGATAAAAAAAGGGTTTGATATATTTGAAAAATAATTAATATTATTTTTGTATGCACATTTGAATAATGTAATGAACACTATATGCTATACTTTGAATCATAACAACATATTAAATGGAATAACGTCAAATATTTCATAAATGAAATTAAATATTTAAAAGTATATACAAAGAAATTAAATAAAAAAAATTTAACTGTGCTTACATATATTAAAAAATGAAAAAACTTTAAAAACTAAGTTCTTTGATTCTTTGACCCATATTTTGTATCTCTCCAAGAAATTTCTGACCTAAAAAATGAAAACACAATTAATTCAGAAACCGCAGAAGCATATGAATAAACTAATTATTTATAGAGATTATTCTAGTCTTACAAAAGATACAGCCGGTCTTTTTCTCATCACACTAACTCTTCATCTCCTGCTTCAATAGAAAAAGAATAACCACTTTGATTGAATAATCAATTCTCATGGAAAAAATGGACCAAATATCTTAAGATAGCTGAGTATGAACTATGAGGGCAACAATGCTCAGGAGAAGTAAATGGGTTATGTAAACAATTTATCCGTGCCCTTGAATATAGAAAAACTCATGTGTTAAAAGATTTCAGCAGTTAACTCATCATCAGACATGAACATGCAGACAAATTAATAGCCATAAGAGAGTTGTATGGTTAATAAAACCTTAAGGAAATAAAAGTATCAAGCTGTTAATAAAACCTTATGCTCAAATATAAACCAAATCTACATGTTCATATGTATGGTTAGGTATTTTCATCTAACTGATGATGGTGTGAGTTCAGCACAATATTGACACCTATAAATGGCTGCCTTATAGGATGGGGTATATACCCAAAAGAAAAGAATCCACACAGACCAGGAAGAGGGACAGACAAGCAAATCCAATAAATATACCAAAATGAAAAGGGGGGGAAAAAAAAAAAACTAATATGCAACTTACCAGGTAGAACTATAGCAAGCGCTAATGCATTACTTTCTTTTAGTTCGGCAGCTTTAGGATTTATTTCATTTAAACCCTGCACTCAAAATGTACAAGAATCATGAATATACTAATCAGAACAACAAACCCAATTGCAATTAGAGCAAAAGGAAGCTCCCATTATTGTGAATCCAAATTTGATCCAATTAGAAAATCCAATTCAACCCAAATACAACAGTTCCTAGTTTTAAGGAGATTACACGATAATTAATTTTAAAGTTACTTACCAACAGATCCTCAGTTTGGCCAGTTGATATCAACGGTGGAACTTTCTCCTCCTTAGGCTCAGGCTCAATCTCCTGTTGTGTATCTACCAATGTTTCTTTATCTTCAGTTTCTTCAACTTCTTGTTGTTCACTTTCTTCAAGGCAACTTGCTCCGGTTCTTCACTTGTCTCATCATACTCCTATATTGTTGTTAACAGTCGAATCAACACAAATATTCCACAAATAAACAATGTCAATACCCTGCTCATTCTGACATCAACATTCAACTTACACAAAATTTACAAATCAACCATACAAACTAGGCCTCATTTTAACACAAATACTTTGAACTAGGAAGGACAAGAAAAAAAAACAATTACAAATTGGTCAATAACATATTGTAAACAAGTGTGCTTCATGATACCCACATCCATGGTAGCAAACAAAAAATTCCAAGCACATGATGTCGGCACTTGAAATATTTGAACATTATATGTTGTGACGTAGTTTTATGTGACCAAAAAAAAAAAAAAACTAACAGAATTACATTACATAGTGCTTGAACTAACAATTTGCCAACAAATTCTACCAGTTGATGTCAAAACATTGAAATATCATAGGAAATCAAACCTAAATGCTCCAGTTTATTTTGCAGGTTTATTATTAATTTGGGTCACTCTAATCTAAGGTCTTAACAAAACATGAAATAGTTCATATTCATCTAATGCAAGGTAGATATACAAGAGACCAACACATTTTAAAATAATGAAGACTTGTAATAGTATATGAGAGGGAGATTTATGATTTGGAATTGGGCCGAAATAACAACCGAGCAAGTTGGGAGCCAAATGTGGCATTGGGCCGAAATGATCTACGATCCGCCCAGAATTGGGCTATTAGAACTTGGGCCAGACAGGTGTTGGGCCAAGTATGCGCCGCCCAGTCCAGAAGGAGGTTGCTCGGTCAAGGCAACGCTCGGTTGGACCGAGCTATCTGTATGGCATCGACAACCGAGGTACCTGTCTGCTCGGCAGGAAGGCCGACCACGGTCAAGTTGAATGACCGGCGCCCGCAAAGGCATAGTCAGCCGAGATACTCATTTGCTCGGCAGGAAGACCGACCACAGGTGAGCACGAGACGTGCCGGGCATGGCTTTGCCTGGATGCTGCCTAGCCCGGCTCTCTTGAGCTTAACCAGTGAAGTGTTTGGGCATGTATCGTGGCAGGCCATGGATAAACTGGCTCATTGTAGAGCTCAGCGAAGAAATTTGCGATTGAGATTAGGTGATATTCAGCAAGGTTTACGCTGACAGATGGGATAGCAGAGCCACGTGTCGGGAGACGACTGGGAGTGGATATGGAGCTCAGAGGGTATATATGCATGTCTGCGCCCCCCATGCGCAGGGGACGAACACTTTGTAAGAAAATGCTTACACTCTAACACTCTCCTCTCTCTCTCTCTATCCCAAGGTGTGTGCTAATTTGACCGTCGGAGGGGTTTTCCGGCCACACACCGCCGGGTAACTCACCGCCGTTGTGTTTTCAGGTGATCGGACAGAAACGGAACTTGGAAGAAAGGAGTACGGGCTTGCCGGAATATTTGCTCCCCCGTACAATTGGCGCCGTCTGTGGGAAACTTGAACCAACTACAGTCCTCCACGCTCGTCTGACCGCCGGCTATGGCGAACAACGAAGAGTTTCCGTTGTCCGCCATCGACGGTGTTACTCCGGAGTCAGGTGGACGAAGAGAGGGGCATCCGGATATCATTCCGATGTCAAACCCAGACATTCGGGGAGGACGGTCGACGCGGCGAGATAAGCGCGGAAGAGTCATGGTCATTCACACGAGTCGAGCGGACATCGGCGGGGGAGAGACTCACACGCCAGGCGCCTGGAAAACAAGCTGAAGGACCAGGATGCCGTCATCCGGCGCATGGCGGCAGAGATGGAGGAGCTGAAGCGGCATGTCAAAGGGAAAGGTATAGCTGGAGTGGGAGACCACGGTGGCGCGCAACCCCGTTCGGGTAGCTCGAGTCAAGAACACACTGGCCATCTCCATTACGAGGTTACTGAGGTTGGCGATTCGATGTCCATGCAGAGAAGTCCAAGTAGCGCAAGATAGTGCCGACCCTCGCGTCCGGCGGCGACGCCGAGGTACTCTATTCCGCTTGCACGAAGACTTGCGGGCGGTTTTAAGAAGCGGGCTCGCCGGCGGAGAGGCTCAAACGATACCGGCGTTCCAGCGGATATCCTATGGAGTTCACGCCAGCGTGGAGTTCGTAATGCCTCCACCCCGCCAACCAGCACCGCCCCTGGTGGATTCCGACTTGGCAAGCTTGAGCGCTACCCCTTTTTCCCTGGAAATAGTGACAACACCTCTTCCGTCGGGCTTCCACCAGCCAAAGTTCACATTGTACGACGGGAAGACGGATCCTTACATGCATGTAAGCCATTTCCGACAGGTCATGGCCGGACATAGGCGGAATGACGCTCTTATGTGCCTCATCTTTCCGTCCAGCTTGGGCGAACTGGGTCTGAAGTGGTTCGAGAGGCTGCCGGAGGGGAGTATAGAGAGGTGGCATCAGTTGGCCGAAGCCTTTGTGACACGCTTCAAAACCAACACCAAGACACCTAAGGAAGTGGACCACCTGTTGAGTGTCAAGATGGAACAGAGCGACACATTGAAGGCATACAACTTCAGATATTGGGAAACCTTCAATGAGATTTTGGATTGCCCGGTCAACCTAGCAATCACGCAGTACAAGCGTGGACTCCCGGTCAGACATAGACTGCGAGACTCGCTTACCATGCATCAGCCGACGTCTATGGGCCAGCTCATGCAACACGAGCACATCCCGGGTTGAGGATGATGCTTGGCGTCTACGCAAAGACAACTCCGGTAACAGACAAGAAAAGGCGAGTAAGGTGCACGCAGATGGGACAGAGTCCATCCGCTCACGTGACGAGCGAGAGATTCGCATCGCGGTTAATCGTGAAGAACCGGTAGAGGACAACGTAACGGGATGATTACAACCGTGATGATGCGGCGGATGCCAACAGAAGATTGAAGGCAAGGACCGCATCACCACGGTCTTCAAGATTCCAATCTATCGCATACTTAGTGAAATCGAGACGAGGAGTATGTCCGGTTTCTGCTAAGCTAGGCGATGGACGAAGCTACAATCCACTGCAGTTGCACATTCCACCGGAGAGAGGCCACCGGCGAGGATTGTTTGCCTTTAAGGCAACACTTAGAAGAGCTGGTCGCGGCCGGACACCTAGATCTTTACATTGACGGCGGGGTAAAGCCAAACCCAGCTCCGGTTGATCCCAGGGGACAGGATGGCCAAGGTGCACCGCCACAAGGAGGTATAAAAGTCATCCACGGCATAGTGGAACCCAAGTGTTTGCGAACTCCGGTATGATCAAGAAAGCGAGCATATGAGGAAGTTTTGTCGTGCGACACCGCCATCAAGAGGGGAAAAACCGAAGAGAAAGATGTGATTAGTTTCACTTCAAGGGATCTAGAGCGTATACAGATGCCTCACAACGATACCCTAGTAGTGACACTACACGTCAAGGAATTTGATGTCAAAAGAATCTTGATCGATCAGGGAAGCTCGGTCGAGATCATGTATTACGACGCGTTCAAGCAACTTAAGCTCCGAGAGACAGACTTGGCTCCGGCGACTTCGCCACTAGTTGGTTTCAACTCACAGCCAGAGTGGCCCTTGGGCAAGATTATCCTGCCGATCAAAGCGGGATCCGTCGTCAAGCAGGTGGAGTTTTGGGTGTTACACGTGCCTTCGACTTACAACCTCATCCTTGGAAGGGGATGGCTCCATGCCATACAAGCTGTAGCATCGACCTACCACCAGGTGATGAGATTCCCCTCGGCTATGGGGGCAATCGAGGAGATTTGGGGGGATCAGGTCATGTCCAAACGATTAACCGTGGTACGTGAGCGGCGGCAATGGCCGCCAAAGGATTCGTGCAAATGATAGAAGGACCGGAGGACCGAGGTGTGTTAGAGGATGTGGGCGCCAAGGCAGAGGACAAAGCTGTGGAGGACCTGGTTGAGGTGCGAATCGATGTGGAGCAGCCGGACAAGTTCTTCCTGCTCGGATCCGATTTCACCGCTAAGGAAAGGACGAAATGGTTGAATTCTTGATGGCCAACATCGAAGTCTTCGTGGTCGCCTTACGACATGCCCTTGATCCAAACTTTATCTCGCCATCACCTCAACGTCTTCCCCGAGCAAAGCCAGTAATCCAAATAACAAGGAGGTCGGCGTTGCATCACGCCGAGGTAGTTCGGAGGAAGTCAAAAATTTGCTTGAGGCACGAGCAATTCAGAAGTGCATTACCCTAGGTGGATCTCCAACACCGTGGTGGTGCCCAAGAAGAATGGCAAGTGGCGAGTTTGTGTCGACTACAAAAGCGGTCAACCGAGCTTGTCCCAAAGATAGCTTCCCCTGCGAATTGACCTTGTGGATTTGACATTTGGACATAATAGGCTCGATTTCTGGATGCCTACGCGGCTACCATCGGTCGCCATGCGGGCGACAGAAATCACCTCTTTCACGACTCCGAGAGGACTCTTTTGCTACCGGGTCATGCCTTTTGGTTTAAAGAACGCCGGGGCAACTTTTCAGAGAATGGTGACCAAAATGTTCGCTCCTTTGCTTGGTCGGACAATGGAGGCTTACATCGATGATATGGTGGTAAAGAGCCGACATAAAGCAAACCATTTGTCCGACCTAGCCGAGATGTTTGCCATTCTCAAGAAGCACAAGCTGCGCCTGAACACGTCTAAGTGTGCCTTTGGCGTGGGATCCGGAAAATTTTTGGGATTCTTAGTCACGAACCGAGGCATCGAAGCAGACCCAACTCAGATCAGAGTCGTGCAAGAGTTGAAGCAGCCCAGCTCGGCAAAGGACGTTCAGCATCTGGCCGGAATGGCCGCCGCGCTTAACCAATTTATAAGCCGGTCATCAGATCGCTGCCGTCCGTTCTTTCAGGCATTGAAATCAAAGTTCTCGTGGGATGAAGAATGTGACCGAGCTTTGGCTGAGCTCAAGGAATATCTTTTCTCTCCCCCATTGTTGGTTACGCCTAAATTTGGGTGAGAACTTTACCTTTACCTTCTTTGTCTCACGGACGCTTGATCGATCTTGATGCTTGTCCGAAAGAAGGAATCAAGCACCTCCCAATCTACTACGTCAGTAAAACCTTGCTGCCGGCAGAGACGAGATACTTACCGTTGGAAAAGCTTGCGTTGGCATTGATGATGGCTTCAAGAAAGTTGGCACATTATTTTCATGCCCATACCATCATCGTATTGACTGAGTTTCCCCTTAAGGCCTTGTTTGAGCGGGCAGACTTCTCCGGCCAAATTCTTAAGTGGGCGGTCGAATTGGGGCAATTTGATGTGAAGTTCCAACCGCGCACAGCCATAAAGGCCCAAACTTTGGCCGATTTCGTCGCAGAATTCTCACCAAGGACCCATCCGGTGTGCCCGGTCGATATCGCCGTGGCAGAAGACGAGGAGAATACAAGCCTCTCCGAGATACAACTCGGTGGAGTTGGCGTCGCGGAATTTGCGCGCCCCACCGAAGTGCCCTCAACTTGTATAAGTCCACCAACCGGTGACGCGATGACGGAGTCGGGTATTGTTGTCCCTCACACTCTGTCCGGTACCGTCTCACCGGGGGGAGAGGTAATGGACCTACTCAGCACAGAGCCTGCGGCCGGCATAATACCGCAACCTGGTGATTCGCCTACGGACTTAGGCATTGTAGATCGACCTGTTGAGTCGGTGCTTGAATCACCAAGTGCGTGTGGAACCGATCAGCAGAACTTGAAACCGAACAACCGCAAAGACAGCGGTCCCATCGCCCTTCGCAACTCTCGGGACCCATCGATGTTGGAAGCTTTTCGTGGGGAGATGTGGAAGCTTTTTGTTGATGGGCGTCCAGCCAAATCGCGGCCACGCTAGGTATCGTTCTTATCTCTCCTGACGGCCTAACCATTGAACACTCCATCACCCTTGGCTTCCCCGCATCTAACAACGAGACTGAGTACGAGGCCCTTTTGGCCGGGCTCAAGAGCGCTATTCAGATGAAGGCTGCCGAACTAATGGTGTTCAGTGATTCCCAACTTGTGGTTAACCAAGTCTCTGGGATTTACGAAGCCAAGGATGACAGGATGGCGAAGTACCAAGCTCTGATCAGGGAACACATCAAGCAGTTTCAGGCAATCAGAGTCCAACAGATTGGCTGTGAAGAAAATAGCCGAGCTAATGAGCTGGCCGGCCTCGCTTCGATGGTAGATAGTACGTCTCCAAACCCCTTGTTAGTTGACTTTCTTCCGCGGCCAAGCATTGAAGACGCCGGACAGACGGATGTTCTCTGCGCCGCGCTAGGCCCTTCCTAGATGGACCCCATAATTTTGTTCCTCAGAGACCGGACTCTTCCAACCGACAAGAAGGAAGCGCACAAAGTCCGGGTGAAATCAGAGCGGTTTTGGCTCGCTCCATCTGGTGCGTTGTATAAAAAGTCCTTCACTGGTCCTTATCTGAAGTGCATACACCCAAGTAGTGTGGAGGCATTCTTGTACAAAATTCACGAAGGTATCTGCGGCAGTTATATAGGAGGCGGTCATTGGCCTCTGAGCTATTTCAAGGGATCTTGGTGGCCGTGCATGCGGTACGCCTTGCAATATGTCATAAGTGCGAAAAATGCCGAATTCGCCCATCGATCCATCACTGCTAGGAACTTCTTCCCTCACTAGTCCTTGGCCCTTCGCCATGTGGGGCTAGATATAGTGGGGCCATTGCCAACAAGACCGGCAACCGAAATTCTTCATCGCGACCACGGATTACTTCACAAAATGGATTGAAGGCGAGCCATTGGCAACGATCAAAGAGAAAGACGTGAAGCGGTTTGTCGCAGCGAGCGTGGTCCGCACGGTTTGGCGTCCCAAAAATTTTGATCTCGACAATGGCACCCGGTTGTGATGCGCCTATTCAGAGGATTTTGTGAAGACGAAGATTGAATTTTACAACTCCACTCCCCTTACCCACGGTCAATGGTCAGGCCGAGGCATCAAATAAGACTATTCTTGATGGGTTGAAGAAACGGCTGGAGAAGGCAAAGGGAAAATGGGCCGAGGAATTACCCAGCGTCCTTTGGGCATACCGAACAACCCCTCGGCGATCTACCGGGGAAACTCCATTTGCTTTGGCTTATGGCATGGAGGCGGTCATACCTCTGGAAGTCGGCATGCCCACCCTACGAAGCGAGAGTTTTGAACCAGAACTGAACGCCGAGGCAATTGCCTTGGAGCTGGACCTAGTGGAAGAGCGACGGGAGAAGGCTCTCATCCACGTGGCCGCCTACCAACAAGAGCTCTCGCAGAAGTACAACAAGACGGTGCACCCCAGACCGTTCAAAGTTGGTGATTGGGTTTTGAGAAAAGTGATGGGCAACACCCTGGTGCCAGGTGAAGGCAAACTAGGGGCAAATTGGGAAGGACCATACAAGATCACCGGTCTGGCGGGCAAGGGGGCTTACCACTTTGAGGATCTAGAGGATAGAGCAATACCGCGACCATGGAATGCGGCCAACCTCAAACTGTATTATTTCTAAGTTTTTGCCTTTTCTTATTGTGCAAAGGAATCTTTGGGCTTGCACTTCAGAATGTAATTCTTTTTGTCAATATATAGAAGTAGTTTTGTTTTAGCACTTGCACTGTTATTTTAATGAAAAAAACCGACATGACTTACTCCGGTTGCAAGAGTTGGTGTTTTGTCCAACTCAAGATGCCCAACCAAGATGATATACTCCGGTTGGAAGTGTTGGTGTTTTGTCCAACTTAGGATTCCCAACCGAGATGTGTTGCTCCGGTTGGAAGGGTTGATGTTTTGTTCAACTTAGATATTTCTTGCCGAGATGATTTGCTCCGGCTAAAAGTGTTGGTGTTTTGTCCAAACTTCGTATTCCCAACCGAGATGCGTTGCTCCGGTTGGAACGGTTAATGCTTTGTTCAACTTAGATATTTCTTACCGAGATGTTTTGCTCCGGAAGAAAAAGTTGGTGTTTTGTCCAACTTAGGATTCCCAACCGAGATGTGTTGCTCCGATTGGAAGGGTTGATGTTTTGTTCAACTTTGTTATTATCAACCGAGATGGAGCTGTTTTGTTATGCTCAAGAACATCAACCGAGTTATGTATTCCGGTTGACAAAGTGCCAATTTGTGTTATACCGAGATGTTTCGCTGAAGGTGAAACTGATGATAACCGTGCAAACACTTAGCAAAAATATGAAGTTTTTTCATTGATAAAAAGTCATTACATACGGTGGGGACAGAGCCCGGTTACATAAGAAATAGAAGGCAAGCATACAAAAGAAAAGAAAACTAAACTAGGGAGGAGAGATTGGTAAACTCATCCTCGGTGGTTTCCAGGTTGATGGTTGGGCTCTTATCTTGCACATCGGGCTCGTTGTTGCTGGGCTGCTCTTGCACCTCGGCATCTTCTGTTTCTGAATCCGTCTCCTCGGCTCCCTCTTGAAGCCCTTCCTCGGCCTCGGCTTGCAACGCGCTGAAGACGTCGTTCGTAAACCTGAGGTAGACCGTAGGGAAGCGGGAGGAGGTTGGTGAACACGTCGGTCTGGAGCCACGGCCGAGATGCTCACAAGCGATTTCAATGGCTTTAGTAGATGTCTGAGTTGCGAACACACTTCTTGTAGTTTTCTTCGGCTTCGTTGAAACCGGCATTGTTTGCATCTCGGCGGTCCTTTTTCGTGATTTCTTCAGAGCGTCCAGCTCTGCTTGGAGCTCGTCTCGTTTTTTCTCGGCCGCATCTAGTTGACCGAACAGCCGGTTGTTATCAGTGTTTGCTATCTCCAATGAGGACTTTGCTTTCTACGAGCTTCGGCCTGGAGGCTTTGCACTTGGTCATTATCGGCCTTCTGACGGTGTATCGCTCCATAACCGGTGTTGTTTTTGAATGGCACAAGCACCATAGTTGATTAGAAAGAAGCAGGTCAAACACTTATGAAAATTTTGAAGGAAGATTGACTTACCACGGCCATGGACTTCAGAAGATTTTACCAACCGAGTGTCGGGGCGTGGTCATTTGCCGACCACGTCACTTTCGGTAAGAAGTGCCTTGGAGAGATCGGCGGCAGGTGCTCCTTGATCGAAGCGGTTCTTGGGATGTCGACCGGTGTTTCAAATGTGGGCGCCAGGTATTGGGTTAACTGTTTGATTTGTTGCTCGTAGTGAGCTCGACCACAAGCTTCGGCCAGACGGGTCATTGAGCTCTTTCCGGCCGGCGTGGAGTTGGTTGTTCTTTGGATTGCCCTTTCTTTGGAAAAGCAGGCGACCACTTGTCGCTTGCTTGGCCGTGGCGAAGAGCGGATGTACGCTTCGGTATCTCGGCGAAGTGGCGGTGGCGAGTTCTTGATTCTTCTTTTGCCATCTCTTGCTCCTCGGTTAGACGGACAAGTGGGACGTCCCGCAAAGTTGGATCCGGAGGAGGTGATGGGCCGGAGGAAGTTCAGAACTTTACTCTGGCGGGAAGCGAGTATCTATATGTGGGTGTGTAGCGAAACCGGTTGCAATCACGGTTCTTGATCTGAGTGCGGTCCTGATTGCCTCGACGTTGGGAAAGTGGTAGTGGGCTTGTAAGGCTTGGATTGCTGCAAAAAAGACAAGAGGAAATGATTAAGTATAGAAACAAGGAAAGAACAAGACAACCGAGCTAAGTTGCGCGGCTTACATGTGTTACCAAAGTTCTTGCTTATCATCGGCCCGTCTGGCATGTTTTAAATTGCGACACCCAGAAAAAATCATCGTCGTGAAGATCCTTGTCTGGAGTGCCGGTTACGATTTTCTCCCTCCCCGGTCTAATTTTGAGGTAATAGGCGAGACCGTCTCCGGTGTGGCCTAATATGTATTGGCGAAGGATCTCGGCGAGACCTAGGCTTATGCCTAGCCGGTTGTTCAATTCGTGCACGCCGTTTATTATCCGGTATGTGTTGGTGGATACTTGGGTTGGCGCGGCCGGTTCGTAGCAGAACTTCGGTCATGAGGGATTGGCCAGAAGCGAGGCCTCCTCTACTATTGATAGCACGGTGAAGGGGCATTGGTCAAGTTCCGCCTGGGTGTTGTCTTCTGCCGACTCTAGATGGGCGTCGAGATCTTGTACTCCTCTCTAAAGGCTTCTAGCGCGGCTGGAGAGTCCACTAGGTAGCGGAATTTCCCCATGTGGCAGAGCTAGTGAATCACGGCTGAGGGGTTTGGCACTGTGCTAAATTGGATGTTGCTCAGTCTTGAGAGCCTCAGATGAGGTCAAAGGTCCCCTTGGACTCTGCAGGAAAATGATGGCAAGTGTGAGTGTGAGCGCGGTCGCGCAAATTGAGCTTGACTTTAGCTCGGTCATAAAGAGTGCCAAACCACCTCGGTTGTGAAAGCTTATCAAGGAGCTCGGTCGCCCAAGCGGACCAGATATTAGCTTATTGGCGACCGTGTCCTTTTGCTATCTCGGTTTCTTTGGATTGGTGGTAAACATGTTATTTGTTCGGTTCTAAGAGCTTTTTGGATCAAATGGAGACTAGGGCAGTTCGACAGTTCTTCAAATGTTCTTGAGGAAAATGAAGAACACCATGAACGTTGAAGATTTTGGGTTGTTTTTGGTGCCCAAGCCTAAAAGCTCGTTTTTACCTAATGTGTGAAATATCAAAGAAAATAACCATAAAGGGGGAGTTGAAGGACTTACCAGGCTGGGGCAGTGACTTCTTTTCCTTCGAGCTCGAGATCAGCAACAATGAGAGATGGCAAGGGCTCTAGAAGGCTTCGAATGGCTGAAGGTCAGTAAGGAAGAAAGGAAAAGTGAGGGGGGCATGTATATAGGCACCGTCGAGCCGCCAAAAATTTGAATTTTTCTGACGGTGGTTGGTACTCGAGGACCAATGAGAGGATGCCACGGTCACCATTAATAATGGCGTCGAGTTGAAGAGCAGGCGGTGAGGCGTCGGTAGAACAAGACAAAGGGTCAGCGAGATCAGAGTGGAACGTTGACCGAGGTGAAGACCGGGCTACCCAAAAGGCGGCGCCAATCGGCCGTCGAGAGATAAATGGTGAGGACCGAGGAGGTGATACCGGTCGAGTAGTAATCCGGCCACGCTTCGGACGGGATTAAGGAACAGCGAGGGAGATTTATGATTTAGACTTTGGCCGAAACAACAACCGAGCAAGTTGGGAGCCAAATGTGGCATTGGGCCGAAATGATCTGCGATCCGCCCAGAATTGGGCTATTAGAACTTGGGCCGGACAGGTGTTGGGCCAAGTATGCGCCGCCGATCGAAGGAGGTTGCTCGGTCAAAACCTTCGGTTGAACCGAGCTATCTGTATGGCATCGACAACCGAGGTACTGCTTTCGGCGAAGGCCGCACCAGTCAAGTTGAATGACCGGCGCCCCATAAAGGCATAGTCGTAGAGATACTCGTTTGCTTTCGGCAGAAGGCGACCCGCAGTGGGCACGACGTCTTGGGCATGGCTTTGCACGAATCTTTGCCTAGCCTGGCTCTCTTGAGCTTAACTAGTGAAGTGTTTGGGCATGTATCGTGAGTCGACCATGGATAAAGCGAGCTCCAGGCCCAAAGAGAAGAAGGCAATTGAGATTAGGTGATATTCAGCAAGGTTTACGCTGACAGATGGGATAGCAGAGCCACGTGTCGGGAGACGACTGGGAGTGGATATGGAGCTCAGAGGGTATATATGCATGTCTGCGCCCCCCATGCGCATGGGACGAACACTTTGTAAGAAAATGCTTACACTCTAACACTCTCCTCTCTCTTTCTCTATCCCAAGGTGTGTGCTAATTTGACCGTCGGATGGGTTTTCCGGCCACACACCATCGGGTAGCTCACCGCCGTTGTGTTTTCAGGTGATCGGACAGAAACGGAGCTTGGAAGAAAGGAGTACGGGCTTGCCGGAATATTTGCTCCCCGTACAGTATAGAATTACAAAGATCACCTCAAGTCTTTAGTTCCCGTGGATCTAGTCTATCAACTATCACAAAGATTGTAACATATCAACACCAGCACTAGTGGCATAAACAGCAAACCAGAACCAGCAATAGAGACAGCACAGCATAAACAGGTACAAACAGCACAGAAAGCACATACAACATGTAACCAACAACACAGACGGTTTTCTTAAGCAATTTTCTTAATTTTTGCTAAATGTTTAATGAAATTATTACATTTTCAAAAAAACAAAAAAACAGTTAAATGAAAAATATACTTAAGAGACAATACGATAGGACAATACTTTATTGAAATGTAAGGAACAAACATAACAATTGTGGTACTTTTCTTGTCGCATCTAATTTGGATTTCAGTTAGTCTATTAGAACAATGGCAAGTAAGAGCAGCTCATACTCTTATTGAGACCAAATGACATATATAAAAAACAATTACAGAAAAATTCATTATATAAAAACTGCATAATGGTTATTCACATCTCAAAAACAGTCTAGATTTTCAACCAAAATCAGTCACAAACCTTTGTTCAACCTAACAGGCATCCCTTGCTTGTATAGGAAGGGTTCCGTCTCATGTGTGAACTGATCCAAAGAACCTTCTTGAAGCTCCACCTGGAAAATAAGTATAATATATGTGCAATTTTTAGGAGTTGGCATATATGTGACATACATAATACATAGAATGTATATCAAACTTTAACTAGCATTCATCACTTTATATATATATATATATTTTGATCAGCAAAACAAACTTTATTGATGAGAAGATTCAAACAATGAAAAAGTTCAACCAAAACATCAAGAAAGAGAGTTGAGTGCATAAAGAGTTAACCCAACTAGGTTGGCACCAATTTGCACACCGAAATCATTTGCTAGCACAACACTAAGCTGGTAAGAAACCAACCAAAAGAGAAGCAAGACAGAGAGAAATACAAGCAGCCAAAAAACAATACAAACAGCCAAACAACAAACAACCAGAAATACAAGCAGCTAAGCACCAGATCCATCATTCTATGCATTTTCAAGCTACTGCCAGTTCATACTTCTATTTCCCATCTCTGAATTAAACAACAGCAGCAATAATCAGCAGCAGAAGAATTAAACAGCAATAGCAACAATTAGCAGCAACTAGCAACGGCAGCAGCAAGTAGAATTAATTGAGCACTACCAAGGGAAAATAAAATAGAACAGCAACGACTAGCAGCAGTAGCAACTAGATTCACTCCATTTCTGTAGTAGCAACGGGGTTAGCACACTACTACACACTGTAGCATACATGCTCTAGATTAGAGACTAAATCATGAACTGAGCATTTCAACTCTTTCAAATTTGATTTTGCCCACATAGCAACTCTGACCTTTACCAACTCAATCAACTCTGCAAAATATGGCTTTGCCTCTTTAAACAGACACTCATTCTTGAGTTTCCACACAGGCTAAGGTGGTCCAGTTGTAACATTTGAAATATTATTTAAAATGTAGAAAGACGGCTCAATGTCAAAGACATTAAATGCTCTTAATAGAAAATTTTAAATTAGGATGAAGTTGAATTCCTAGAGCAGTGCAAGTTTTTCTTCTATAGTTGGAAAAGTTCAAAGTTGTGCTTTGCTTATGGTTTATTTACACTAACAAACATATCGAGTCAATAAACTAATGTAAATATAAAACAAATAAAAATAAAACGGAGAAAGAATGATGCATTTTGATGTGCTACAGAGAAAGGTGACCATAAAAATCCATTACCTTGAATGGTCCAATGAATAATTTGGTAGGGAAAAAAACCCAAATTGCAACAAATGTAGGAATAGCTAACAAAAAATCTAAAATTCATCCAATACCATAACTTAAAGGAAATAATCCCATATTCTATAAAGAAATAGGGATCTGCCCTTATTTCGGGGGCTTACTGTCCTAAAGGCTACACTTCTTGGTTCATAAACTAGGATTATGACCTGATGTAGCCACTCATCAAGATAACCAATTCTTGTCAAAATGCTCTTTGAGAGGTGAAACATTTAGTGCTACTAAAGCTTCCTCATAGTATATCCCAACCTATAATCATGTGCATTTCAAAGAATTATAGTAAAAGTGTAATTAACTGCCCAGCAAGCAAAATATGCATGTGTACATGCTCATACATAGAATTTCCTACATAACACCCGTAACACACTAAAAGCAATTTATAATTGCCACAGAGATTGTTGGATACAGTAATTTGAACAGTATGGATCATGAAATGGATTGCATTTCAACTGATTTCTACAACATCCCAATATATATGAGGCCTACTAAGGCCATAACTTAGTAACAACAATAACTAACTCATATTTTGATTTTGAATTTCAAATTGTAATAACTTTTCAGGAGTTTTTTTTTTTTTTAATTTTATTTTGTTTTTTTTAATTTATTTCCCCCTTCTTTCCCCATTCAATTAGTTGATTTTCATAGATCACTTATCAGGTGTGTAAACAGTCTAGTTATATTCTGTATTCTGAAACCATAGCATACTTACTACAATTCCAAGTAAATTCCATCACATTTGCTATTAAACCCATGAAATATTGGTTACATTTCCACTAAATCTAAAACCATTTCACTAAACTGAAATATAATCACAACTGCAATACTTAAAACTCAAATAGTAGCAATTCAGGAAAGCTAAACAAACACTAACTTGTCTAGAGATTTTAGCACAAACCCCAGGAGTACTCCCATTAACAATAGAGTTCTCAAAAACACATTCCTGAGCTTGAGCCAGCATAAGCCTCCTCAACATCCCGGCACACTATCCACAGTCGCCGAACCCCCTAATCGATGCCTTGATGGACTCATTATGTCTCAAAAATTTAAACGCCCCAGCCATAACAATAAAAGCATGCGAACCCTATCTCCTTCCTTCAATCGAAGACCAATCGAACTACAATCCAATCTGGTTATGCACAGCCCCCCAATTGAACAACACAGAGGCCTTCTCAAGGTAGATGCTCTGCTACGAAGCCTTCAATTTGGTCTTGAAAGCGTCGTACCAGGTGAAATTCACGGCGAGAATCGAGATTCGACGGTGCAGAGAGCTTTGAAGTAGTTGTGTATAGGTCGTAGCGGGAAGACAGGGAATCGGCGTTGGGGCATTCGAGATCAGAGCGCATTTGGTTTGGAGATCGACTTTGAGGTTTTGGGCTTTGCATTCGGAGTAGTTGAAGACTATGTGGTTTTGAATGGTGCCGTAGGGTTTGTGCTTGTGTAAATGTTAGAGAGAAAGAGAAACAGATGGAGAGCTAGAGAGAGAGAAAAGAGAGACACCTTTTTTTTTTTTAATATTTTTTTTTTTTTTTTTGTAATGGTTGTTTTGATATATATATATATATTTTTTAAATATGTTTTTTTTTTGTGTTTGGCGCTCGAAATTTTCATTTTGATGATTTTTTTTTTTTTTTGTTCGATCCTACTTTTCATGGCAACAATTGCATGTCGTGAAAAGTGTAATATTTTAAATAGTTGGCTTTCTATGTGTCGTGGAAAGTGAAATTTTTAACGGTTGACTTTTTGTGCACCATGAAATGTTTAACATTTTTAACAGCTGGTGTACGTCTGTCGTGTATAGTTGATGTATTGAGGGCATGCAATACGCGCGTCATAGAAAGTTTTATTATTTACAGCTAACATTTTGCAAGCTGTAAAAAAAAAAATTATCGTTATTAGTATTCATGACCTACGCAATAAACACGTCGTGGTTGGAAAATTATTTACAACATACAAAAAAAACAAATTATAAAAGTGAGAAACCACGGCTTGCATTTACTATATATCGTTGATGTGAAGCCGTAAAAATGTAGTTTTGTTGTAGTGATTCATATTCACATAGTAGATGAGGAAACAAAAATATTGAGTGAAAACATACTTATGGCTTTGGCAATTGATCTTCTAGAAAACAGCATAAGACCACTGATTGACCCGAAATGCCTCATCGACATCCTTGCTGTTCAAAGGATTGATGGCGAGCTTGAGGCCCTCAGCGACTAAGGAGGAGAAGAGGAAAAGTTGAAGTAGACAACTTCGAAGACTAGAAGCTTCTTGCCGGCAACAATGCCGACGTCGCAGGTGGAGGGCTTCTCAAGGCTATATTGGTTTGGGGTGATGAGAGAGAGGCCTCTAAAGACGGCGACTGTAAGAAACACTCTATCCCCAACAGTATTGAACGCACTACATCTCTCACTCTCTCTCTCTCTCTATGTGCCTTTTAATGAACCCTAGCCTTCTACTTTCCTTTTGATTAGAAGCAGCCAAAAAGTTAAATGTATTTTGAATATTTTTTTTCTTTTATAATTTGTGTTTTGGTGTTGGGGCTTTTTTTTTAAAAAAAAAATTGAGAATTGTATATTTTATATAAAAATCAAATTGGAATATTTTATACAATCACATATATTTAGAGAGTGTGATTAAAAAGTAGTAATATATATAATCACACTCATTTAAAAAGTGTGATTAAAAAGTAGTAGTGTATATATAATCACACTTTAATTAGAAGGTGTGATTAAAAAATATATAAATAATCACACTTTAATTAGAATATGTGATTAGAAAATATATATATATATATATATAATCACATTTATTTAAAAAGTGTGATTAAAAAGTAGTAGTGTATATATAATCACACTTTAATTAGAATGTGTGATTAAAAAATATATATATAATCACACTTATTTAAAAAGTGTGATTAAAAAGTAGTAGTGTATATATAATCACACTTTAATTAGAATGTGTGATTAAAAAATATATAAATAATCATACTTTAATTAAAATGTGTGATTAAAAAATATATATATAATCACACTTATTTAAAAAGTGTGATTAAAAAGTAATAGTGTATATATAATCATACTTTAATTAGAATGTGTGATTAAAAAATATATATATATATATATATAATCACACTTAATTAAAAAGTGACATAAAAAATAAATATAATCACACTCAATCAAATTAAGTGTGATTAAAATATCAATCTAATTTTTTTTATCACACTTTTAATAAAAGTGAGATTATTTTTTTTTTGTCAAAGTATAATCTTTAACTATTTTTATAATAGTGTAACTAGGTTTTGATGAATCTTTTCGAAAGATATGTGTCATAGTATTTCCCTTTTGCTAAAACCATAAATAGAATTTCAAACTGTTATTTTCTTAGGCCATCCTCCTTACTTCCAAAGATTTTTTTTTCTCTAGTCATTTTGAATTTTTGTATCTCTAAACTATTATCACAAATATAGGCTCTTTTGGGTAAAGATAAAAACGCTGCTTTTTTTGGTTGAGCAAAACGCAACTTGGCGTTTTGTCTCATTTGGCAAGAGGTAAAAAAGTAGGTTGGAAATTTACCTTTTTGGTGTAAAAAAGTAGGTTGTAAAAAAGTAGAGAGAAAAGAGAATCTTTGATTTTTTGGTATGGGTTATTGACTTTTTAGCTAATTTAATAACTTTTTGACTTTTTAACTAAAAAAAAAGGTTCCCAAACGAGGCCTAAGTACCCTCAATATTTAAGTTGGATGGTTTGGATAAAATGTAATTTTTTAAGTTGGATGAGGATATTTTAGTCATTTTAGTGTGATATGACACCATAAACAAATATTAATCCAAAAAAAAAGTAACTTTTTACTAACTTCCCAAATCACTCCAAAAAAAATTTGTTAAAAGCAAAAAAGTTAGGTAGCGTTTGGTAGAGCTTTGTAAATGTGATTTGAGAGTATGAGTTGTATTTTGAGTTTGTGTGTTGTAGAATTATAATTTGAGTGTAGAAAATTTGTTTGGTAAAGAGTTTTGAAAATAGTTTTGGAAAAGATGTATGATTTGAGTGGGGAATTGTTGATGTGACATTTGATATGTGATACAAAAATTTACAACTCATAACTAAACATACCATTCAAAATTATTTTAAAGCACATAAAAAATTTTAAAATTTTCAAAAAATATTTTTTTTATTATATAAGTCAATTGTAAAAAAAACAAAAAAAAAAAACAAAATTCTGTGCACAGTGGAGGACATCCCAGTGGATGTCCCCATGGACATCCGGCCGGAAGACAACTTTGCAAACACAACGCCCAACAACGGCTGCAAAGCACAGAGCTCTCTGCAGAGAGCTTGAAAACTGATTTGAGAAGCCTAACCAAACGTCATACTGAAAACCATAAGTAGAAAATTGATTCAAAAGCATAACCAAACAGAGCCTTAATTTTTACCATCTTTCCAAAATACCACTATGTGTCTGCTCTACTAATATTGAAAAAGTATTATAAGAACAAAATATATGAATCAAGTTTATTATGAGCTAGACCTATATACGGTAATTTAAATCAGGATTTTATGTTCGATTTTTAAATATTTTTTTTATTTAAATATAACAGGTCCCTTTAACCACATCTAGTATCACAATAAATTTTGGTTTTAAGCTTTTAAATTTTTTAAACTATTTTGCCCTTAATAGAGGGTGTATTTAGTAGCTCATGTTGATCGTATGTGTTGAAATGTCAAGTTCGTTATTTTATAATTTCAAATTTTAAAAAATGTCATAATTTTTATTGTATGCATTTATTTTTAATAAAATTTTTATCTTTGGAATCTTCTAGCCAAGGTTGAATATGTAATTACGTAAAAAAGAAAAAAGAAATTTTGTTGTTTTGTGTTTGAGTGGTTTAGAAATTTCTATTAGTGTGTCCAAAGTGTGAAATTTCAAATTTTTGTCCATAAACTAAAATTTTATGAGAACTAAGAAATTTGTTATTTTCTATTGACTCTAAAAATTTTCATTTGAAAGTTCTAAAACTTCTCTCTTTGTGTTTGAGAAACTGTGAAATTTTTTATTTTTTACAAAAAAATGTTTAAAATTATGTAACTAAAAAAAATCAGATAAAATGAGATATTTTGGCTTTATTTTTTCAAAATTAAATATAGATTTCATTTGATAGACCTCCTCAAATAAAATCTGAAAATATGATAAATTTCGTGAAAAATGAACATATGGAAGTAAAATTATAGAATTTTAAAATGTCAAATAAAAAAGTCTAACTGCCTTCAAAATTTTATGAGCATCTCTCTGTTTAATAATGTAATGATATTCCGATCAATAAAAATGGAGTGTTTTTTTAGTAAATTCATTATCTAAGAGTGTTATTCCATAAGACCCATAGTGTTTTATAATATTCCATTAAGTCCATTTCATACAAAAAGACTAAAAAAACCCTCAAACAAACACGCGCCTCTCTCTCTTTGAATCTAATAACCGTCTCTCTTCCCCTCTCTATTCTTGCGCAAGAAATCACGCACAGTATCTCTACAGTCCATAAATCCAAATCCATATTCCACATCGCCTCAATGCCCAGAAAACTGTCTTCGTTCCATCGTCGCATCGTCTCATCATCTTCTCCGTCATCCCTAAACCGAGAAGATTGTCTTCGTTCCATCGTCGCATCGTCTCATCATCTTCTTCGTCGTCCCTACGCCCAGAAGACTGTCTTCATTCCTTCGTCGCATCGTCCCGTCATCTCATCATCTTCTTCGTCGAAATGGACAAAAAACGTAAGCATTATACTCATTCGTGTATTTAAACCCTAAACCTCTTTATCAACAACCAACATTGTGAACTTTTACAAATATCCCTGTTTCTATGCATACAATATATAGGAGTCCATTTTGTTCATACCCTAACATTTAATCTGAACCCCTCAATCGTAATCCCTAATTATATTGATTTTTTTCAGTCAAAAACATTACAGTTGCCATTACATTGTGTTCACAACTGTGAACATTCCAAAATGTTTCTATTGTAGTTGTTGTTGTTGAAAGCTGTGAACATTCATATTGATTGAAAATGGTTGGATAATCAAATTATTCCATATGTTATTCGGTTGTTGTTCAATGCTGTGAACATTCACATGGTTTGAAAATGTTTTGGCCAATTCTATTTTTGTTGCTGTTGATAAAAGATGTGAACATTCACATTGAGTGAAAATGTTTGGGTAATCAGGTATTAATGGTGTTGTTGTTTTATGCCGTGAACATTCACATGGATTGAAAATGTTTGGCCAATTCTGTTGTTGTTCTTGTTGTTGAAAGATGTGAACATTCACATTGACTGAAATTTTTTGGATAATCAAATATTATTGGTGCTGTTGTTTTATGCTGTGAACATTCACATGGATTGAAAATGTTGGGCCAATGAATAGGGATTATAGCGATCCCGGTTTTCCCTTTATTGTTAATCGTATTCCGAACTCGGTTCCGTGATTGTTGGTTGTTGTCTGTGTTGCATTTCCATATTTTAACTCTTAGAAATTGAGTTTAGAAATGTTTTGGGCAGAGTTGTTACAGGTTGGTTGAGCTTTAGTCCCATTCCTTGTTGCCTAAGTTTTTGGTGGTACGCTCGAGCGGATCCTTTTGCGCTCGAGTGGAGTTCGATTTTTGGTTGTCCGCTCGAGCGGGTATCTTTGCGCTCGAGCGGGTTTTGCACACTTCCAGTATATGTGCCTCTGCAAAAGTACTGCAGGGTTGTTTTTCACGCTCGAGTGGGTCGCGCTCGAGCGGGCCTCTTTGTGCTCGAGCGAGTGTTCTGTGTCTGTGAAAATACTGGGAGAGGAGAATCTACGCTCGAGCGGACTTCCTTTCGCTCTCGAGTGGGTGTATTTTGTTTTTGTATCTTGGTGCTTGAGCGGGACTTTTTACGCCCAAGCAGGTCCAGTTTTTATGCTTGGTGCTCGAGCGTCCTATTATCCGCTTGAGCGGATCTATTTATATATCACTTCGGGATCTCACCTTTTTGGATCACTTTTCAACATCCTTTCTCTCTCTTACTTTTCGAAAACAGCAATTGGAGAGCACCTCTCTCTAAAAACTCACATTCTCTCTAGGGATTGATTTAGTTAGAGTGGTCTCCTACCCTTGGACCTTTGTAAAAAGTGTGGGGATCGTTGATGGCTGCATTTTGATCCGAAGTTCTTGAAGTTTAGAGCAATTTTGTTTTTCTTCATCTTCTTCCTTGGGTTCATCTCTTGAGGTAGGGATTCCTACTCATTTTTATGAGCTTTAACCTAGATGTTGAGCTTTTGTTTAAATGGTTTGATTTGGGAAGTTAGGGTTTTGAAATATGCTATTTTGAAAAGAGGGGTTTTGTGATTTTGGCCCATAAACATGTAATTTGGGTCTTAAAAAGAGGTTGTTAGTGTTTTAGGTAACATTTGGACATTTGGGTCAATTTTGAGAAAAATAGGAAAAATGCCATGTTTGGGTATATTTGGGTCATTAGTGTAATTAATAACATTTATTGTGGAAATATGAAATTGAGATGAGGATAATGAAATTGGCTCATTATGAGTTAGAATGGTGGCGTTGGATTTAATAATCACCCACTTGAGAATTATTGACAATTTATTTGTTATTGCATTTATTATCTGTTTATAAATAATTGCTTTGGGCTACCGGTGGAGGGTAGTCTTGATTGTTGTAGACAATGCATGATGATTAGGCAAACTAAAACTAATCAATTGAGTATGCCATCGAATATGGCGGTTGTTTTAATACATCAAAATTGTGTATTGATTGATTGAACATGTATATGATAATTGCTTATATACATTGTGTTGTGTGGGAGGAGATAGGAGATGTACTCTATGGTTTAGGGGAATATAAGGGATGGACCTCTAAACCGGATATTGTTTGGGAGGAGATAGGGGATGGACTCCATTGATACAACACTAAAATGTGTATCATTTATGAAATATGGAAGTGTTTTGATGTGTTATTGATACAGCACCAAAATGTGTATGATTTGTGAAGTATGAGAGTGTTTTTGTTTGAGATTGATACAGCACCAAAATGTGTATCTATTATGAAGTATGAAATGTTTAATATGAGCTATTATCTCACTTGAAACAGAAATACTGTTAATATGAAACGTGATCTCATTTAAATTGTGTGGCCAGGTTCTGAGCCATGGATGTGAATTAAGAATTGAATATGAAATGGAAAATGGAATAACTCATGGACATCGTAGTCATGGAGTTGAAATGTGTTATAAGTTGATGTAAATGAATTAAACATTTATCGAATGCTAATATTTTAGTTATTGTTCATACTATGTTTAGCATATCTCTACTGGGCGTTGGCTCACCCTATATGGGATATCATTTTCAAGTTCAGGTACTATGCCGCCTCCGAGGTCATAGCTTGGAGGGTTGTGGGAGTTGAAGACTCTTTTGTCTATTTTTTGTTGTATTACATGTACATCAAACCAAGTGCTTATTTTGTGTAAAGTTAGTACTCTCTTTTTTGTAACCAAGTGTTGACTTAGAAAGTTGTAAGCCCATAGGGCGTTTACTTTTATTGTCAACATGTAATACAGGTTGTAAGAATACTCTAATGATTGTAATATAATATCTCTTTTCTGTATCTAGAATGTTTGATATTATGAATTTATTTTGAGTGCGTTACAGGGATATTTAGATTTTTTCCCCCTATTGTGAATGTTTGCCTTGTTGGTATTGTTGATTGTTAATGGTGATCCAATAAGTTGATCTATCATTTTATATGTTTGTGTTAATATCTATATGTTCTTCAATGGTGTTCATGGTTGTGTAAAAATACATTGTTTTTTACACACTCGCACAATATGTACATTGTGTTTGTGCTGACACAATTAACATACACATCCATGTACATATGTGAATGTTCACATCCACACACAAACTCTGGTCATTCACACCCATGTACACAACTGTGAACATGCACATCAATGGCAATGCTGTGAATGTTCACATCTGTTCCACTATGCTAATCACATGAGCCTTGACTTAATTTTTTTTAAATGCTCCATTTTGCAAATCTTGCACAAAAGAAAACCTCAAAGAGAAAGAGAGATGAGTACCACGTCAAGAAAGAAACCCCACAAACAAATACTAGCACCACTGTCGACATGCGTCATGTGAACGACAGATCTAACATGATCGGACTGGTGAAATTAATGAAAAGCACCAAGTTCACACAATCATAGCTTGGTTGCCTGCAACAAACACCTTTTTGGAATTTGTTTGATGCATTGAGAAACAATGAGATTGACCTTGACAAATGCATGAAGTATGATGATGTTGTTGTGCATGTCCTACAAATGTACAAAGTTTCAAAAGATGTCTTCTACATTGGGGAGAAGAAGATGAACATACACAAAAGCGATATCAAGCTGATTTTTGGTGTGGACTGTGGCAGCAAGCCGATGGACATATCATATGATGCGAAACCAAAGACTGGCATTATAAACAAAAGATGCAAAAATGTCAGCCGGTTGACTTCAAAATGGATACGCACCCTTTTGACCAAGGCATTGAAAGACAAAAAGAAATATGACAACGAAAAAGTCGCCCAACTAGTGTGCATGTATACTTGCCAAAAGCTTTTTTTCTCAACAAGTGGAGAGACAATAGAATGGGGCTACTACGCACATATGGTCCCATTGGAAAGCATGGAAGAATATGATTGGGCCAAGCAAATTAGAACAACAGCAAAAGTCACCAGCTGTGTCATGTTATTGATGGTAAGTACTCATGTTATCAAATAATAACATTCACATGTCCTTCAGTGTTGTTCATCTAAGCCAATTGTGAACATTCACATCTGTACATCTGTACCACTGATGTGAATGTCCATAGGCAATTATGTTTCACAGATGTGAATGTTCACATCTGAATCACTGATGCAAATGTTCACATTCACTCATAATATACTACTGTGAATGTTCACAATAGTGCCACTGATGTAAATGTCCATAGGCACTTATGTTTCACAGATGTGAATGTTCACATCTAAACCACTGATGCGAATGTTCATATTCACTCATAATATACTACTGTGAATGTTCACAACAGTGCCACTGATGTGAATGTCCATAGGCACTTATGTTTCACAGATGTGAATGTTCACATCTGAACCACTGATGTGAATGTTCACATTCACTCATAATATACTACTGTGATGTTCACAACAGTGCCACTGTTATTAATGTTCACATATGTTGACATTATTACGCAAATGCTAAATAACAATATGTGTTTGTTGTTTTATTGAAGTATTGGTTGTGTGAGCATACAACCATCCTACAACCTCACAAGCCCAATGCTTTTCCTCGCTGTGTGAAGTGGGATCTGACTTCTTTACAAAAGAAAATGAAAACCACCTCTTTGGCTTATTTGGGTTTTAATGAGGTAGGGCCTTCAACTACTGATCAAAACATTCACATTATAACACCACCCAAATATATACGTTAAGTAACATAATTTTTTCATTTTCAGGTTAATGCCAGTGAACTCTTTGCAATCCCAACAGAATTACAAAAGTTCAAGCGTAAAACATTGAAGGTGGAGCCTGAAATTTATGAACCAGCCATAATATCTCCCAACCTACCTGACATCAAGGAAGAACGACACAATGGCAGCAACTCCCACTTTTCTGGGGATGGGGTGGAGCTAAAGGACAGTAATGAGGACATTCACATTCTATTTAGCAGCCCACATGATGACAGAGCTATTGTCATACCAAACACAAACCAACCTGATTTCATTGATGTGCTTATCAAAGAAAATCGGAAGGCTTGGGGCGTCATAAGGCAATGGAAAGCAAAGTACAAACACTTTCAATTTTCATGAGAGTTAAGGGCAAGAGTCATAGCTGATCTTGAACATAAATTGTTCAACCAGTCCAGCCCACCCAACATGAATACCGAAATAAAAAAGTGCATGGAGCAGAAGGATGAAGAAATAAAACGCTTAACGCAGCTGGTCATCGACTTAGAATGCAAGAAAACAATTCTTCAAGACCTTTCAGATGACCAGTCAGTCTACATTGTCGCACAGGCTGTGGTACAGAAGCAACCCCCTAGCCCAATGCAACACAATATCAGCCCACCTTTTAGGGTGAAGCGTATAAAGGAAAAAGATCGAAAAGAACATCGCTTGCCTGACTTCTAGTACCCAGACTTACCTGGCGAAAAGCAACCCCATACAGTCAAAATGGTTGAAGATGTGGAGAAACACCCACCAGCGAAGCAGCCAAAAAAATTAACCTTGACCAACAAGTTCAAAATCTGGAGCAAGATGTCCAAACAAGACAAGCAAAAGGTCCAAGTTTTACAAAAGAGTGGAGGCAATGAGTAAGTGACTGTACAAACACCTAATGTTAACATTCACGTTCCATAATTGTCAATATTCATCACTGTGCTTATTTTTTTTTTGGTTTGTTCAGATCTGTGCAATGTAAATATTCACATTGGTTTGTTCATAATGCACAAGCTGTTGGTGTGGAAAGGAGATTCAAAGGCTACACATGTGGATTTTGACGACATTGTCAACTTTATCAAGGAGGAATCGATACACAGCAATGTATGCCATTACAAAGATGATTCACTCTTCATGCATATACGTATAGAGACACACACACACTGACAGCCACAGACACACATTGTTCACCCACCACAAATAATATAATATGGGCCCATGTTTGTGCAACTCATAGACGCATATGCCGAACTATTACATGAACAACAAGAGGTGGTCAACCCAACTTTGGATGAAGCGTCATTCATCATCACGAGCATGTGTTTGGTAAAATCTATCATTCCATTATTTCTAATGTGAATGCGAAACTTCACAGTCCATTAATTATTTGTCCAATGTGTACAGATAGTAATATGAGAGTACCATCCTCGCAAAAAGAGTAAACACATTGATGCACATGTCAAAAACTATCAAGGAGAGAGATACCTACTATTCCCATTGCATCATGAGTACCACTGGACGATAGTTGTGTATGATGCTAAAGACAATTTGTGGAGACATTATAACTCATTGCGCCCAAGGACAGGCATACATGACCCGCATATCGACCAAGCAAAGTAAGTTATAAGTGGCTATTTTTGAACACAAATATGACTTGTTCTCATACATTAAATGACTGTACACACACATATGTTTGTTGGTACTTAATTTGAAATTCCTTACACAGAGGAAGTACATCGAGCATGTTGTGCACGTTATTGGTGAGTCATCACCGCTATGCACTACGTTAGCAGGCCAAAATCCATCACAACCAATCATAGCAGTTGATGTCTATCCTCAGCAAGGCGACGACTCGTAAGCCTCACTACATTTTTTACAAATCCTCCATAACCATTATGTAAACATACATGTCAACTGCTAATCAAAACCATTTCGCATTTACAGAGTGGATCATGGACCTGCAGATGTTACATCATGCGTATACATATACCATGAAGAAATTGTGGGCAGCCTCACTAGTTCAGAATGGTGTGGACTACGAGATTTGTTAGTACATAGTTTTTTGAATCATAAGAAATCAAAGCTTCATTAAAACCTATAAGTGGGGGGTGTCCACTTACAAACTAACCAACACTCGATATGAATGTTAATATAGAATGCTTTGACATTTTGACACAACAACTGATTGTAAAATAGTGATACAACATCTATTATTGGCAAAAAGCCACCTGTGAATTTTGAACTACCTTTGGTGTTGTTATGTTTTACAGATGTGAATGTTCACAGTTGCACCACTAATGTGAATGTTCACATTCACTTATGATATCCATACTGCTGTGTTGTTATGAGTGTAATTTATGCAATTGTTTGAACCCGATTGTTCTATAATACACATATTTTGTGCAGGAGTGTACACTTGGTCTACATGACATCATTACAGATCACATACACGTGTGAATATTCCCATTTGTTCTTATTCATAACAGTTGTGAATGGTATTCTTCTCTACCAAATGTGAACATTCACTTATGATATTCATATGCACTAATGTTTTACAGATGTGAATGTTCACAGTTACAACACTGATGTGAATGTTCATACTCACTTATGATATTCATACTGCTGTGTTGTGATGAGCATAATTTATGCGATGATTTGAACCCAATTGTTCTATAGTACACATATTTTCTGCAGGAATGTCTATATGACATCATTACGGATCACATACACATGTGTGAATATTCACATTTGTTCTTGTTCATAACAGTTGTGAATGTTATTCTTCTCTGCTAAATGTGAACATTCACTTACGATATTCATATGCACTAATGTTTTACAGATGTGAATGTTCACAGTTACTATAATAATGTGCATGTTCATATTCACTTATGATATTCATAATGTCGTGTTATGATGAGCATAATTGATGCGATTTTTGGAACCCGATTTTTCTATAATACACATACTTTGTGCAGAAATGTACACATTGTTTGCATGACATCATTACGGATAACATACACAAGTGTGAATATTCACATTTCTTTTCATTCATAACAGTTGTGAATGTTTACACCATGTCAATCTCTATGCATATGAAAGTTCACATCATAGCTTATATTCATGTCAACATTAACAACAATAAGGTAAAAAAGTTCAACCCATGTGCAAGTTTTCACATAATATGATTCTTTTACGTAAGTGTAAATGTCCACACCATGTATTCATCATTACAACTTTAACAAAATATTAGTTTCGTACCCAAAAAGAAAAAGAAAAAACAAAAATGAAATACTAAGTTTGCCAAATCATTATTTTGCTTGCCAACACAACACAATCTTATTTCAAAAATGAATATAAGAATCCAATATAAAACACAATGTTGAAATGAAAAATGTACATCCTATATTGGCTCCTTGCATGATTTCCGATTATGGCTTCCCAACTTATCACATCTCCCGTACCTTATTTGCTTCAGTTTCTCACCCCTTGATGGGATCCTATTCTTTTTTGGCCTTTCGGGTGGTCTTTTCACAGTTGGCGGGTATATAGTGAAGTTCGTGGGATCAAAAGGCGGCTTCTCCACCGATGGTATAGGGAATATGGCACCCGAATAGGCTGCACGATACGTCGCTACATGAAAGTAATGTTTCACACAATCATTGAGATTGTAACGGCTCTTCTGAATGGCAATAACAGCATGGTCACATAAGAATCCGTTGATTTTCCATTTGAAGCAAGAACATGTATGCCTCACAACATCAACTGTAACAGATGGTATCGAATGAATTTCAAACACATCCTCATTAGCTTTGCTAACTTGCCAAGACCTGCTGTCATTGAATGAATCCATAAGCCTTGTTTCGAATGTAGGACAAATAAGCTCATTCCATTTGTTTGCTTGGTCACGCCGTGCAGACATTTGCCGTATCAACTGAGTACAAATTGTGTCCACCATTTAAGTGATAGGAAGATTACGTGCTTCTTTAATCCATTTATTAAATGACTCCGCCGCATTGGAAGTCATCTCTTCATAATACAAGCCCCTGCACAATATCACAAAATTTTACAATACGAAATTTAACAGGTCTGAACATTCACGTTGACAGATGTGAACATTAACATCATTCGCAGTGAACATTAACATCAACTTAAAAGATAGATAGATGTGAACATTAACATCAACTTAAATGATAGACAAATGTGAATGTTAACAACAACAAAATATAACAGACGTCAACATTCAAATCTATAATACATTGCATGACTGTTTGTCAAATTGACAGATGTGAACATTCACATCATTCACATCAGTTCATCATTAGCAGATGTGAACATTCATATCATTTACATTGAACATGAAACACAATTGGAAGATTGTTATAATTCTAAACTAAAAATTCACATCGCTACCATTCTAAACTTGACAAATGGAACACTTTAGGAAACTATTATTACCTGAAGTATGAATTTGCCCAGTGTTTAGGTGCCAAGTCTTTGAAAAAATTATGTGCTCTTTGTTTACCCTCCTCTTGTAATTTTGTAAGCTTTTCATGGAACCCTACCATAGTTGGCTCGTAAGCACAGTCACCCAAACTACGTACTAGGTGATCCCTGAATCCATTATCAATTCCTTTCATCCAGTCTCTTAAATTGCTCTTCAAGTATTGTAAGCAATAACCGTGATGAGCCGATGGGAACACCTTTCGAATAACTTCTAACAAACCAAAATTACGATCCGAAATAAAAGTAATATAGCGCTTACCATCAACAACCTTCCCAAGTTCATACAAGAACCACGACCAATTGGCCGTGGTCTTTGAATCAACAATCACAAATGCAATAGGAAGCAGACCTATAACACAACACCAATACACAACTGTTCACAATATTCAAAAGTGAATAGAAAACAATATAAATGAAACAGATCATGTGAATGTTTATATCTACATTGCCATATTACTATTGTTATTTTTGGAATCAAGTTCGTAAACATCAATGATATGAACATTCACATTAACGACCATTAATAATTCATTGTTGATTGTTGAGTCATTGATAATGTGAACAATGCACATCACTAAACCTCTTGATGTACATCATTTGCAGTAAACCTCTTGATGTACAAAAAACCATTTGTTCATTGTGCTCTACAATGTATAGCCCACAAGTAGCCTCTCTTCTCCCGCATTCCACACACAGCAGTAACTCTTGTTGTCTCGTTCTTGACGTACGTAAACTGAAACCCACATTGGATGGCATACTTACATAAAACATCATGAAATTCTTGTACACTTCCAACAAACCGTTGTCCCACATGCGTAATACCATTTGCCCAATGGACTAACAACAACACCTTCTCCTTATGGTGGCAAAATCTCCGTAGTGCATCAATTTCTTCCTCAACCCCCACACGCAACGATCCCGAGCTACTTGACTAACCAATATCACTTTTCAAGTCAACCATAACTTCTACATGTTGTACCCCCATTGATTTAGCAAGCAATATCATGTTTTGAAATTCTTCTTCATTGTCCAAATCATACCTATTAATCCCAGGTAGTTTACAGAACAATGAAATAGAACCAGCAGACAACTCATCCCATTTTTCACACAAACACTCCACCAAACGAGAATAATACAATGCGCAGGCAACATTTATTATAGTTGTACTGCAACCATATGTACACACCAACATCATAAAGGTATCCATCTCCTGTAAAAACACAAAAACACAACAATGAATAGTAATCAAAATCGATATGAAAATTCACATTGTGCAAAAATTAGATGACTATGTGTACAGTTCAAGTGCTAAATCCATAATTCACATTACGAAGATGTGAACATTCACATTGATACATATACATATTCTTCAAATTATATCACCCACGCAGAGTCTCATTAAGCAAACATCAAAGTAAAATGAGAACATCAACAATCTTCACATAATATTAACAAGATGTCAACATTTACATTGACACATATACTCTGAATTATATCACACACACAGAGCCTCATTAAGCAAATATCAATTTAAAATGAGAACATCCACATTCTTCACATATTCCTGATTAACAAAATGTAAACATTCACAGTGATACATATACTCTGAATTATATCATCCACACAGAGCCTCATTATGGATACATCAAAGTAAAATGAGAACTACACATTCTTCACATAATCTGAATGAACTTCCCTCCACAAGACTACGTAAAATGCATATAATTGAAAAAATAGAGCATCCGATCCATATCAATCCAAAAACAGAGCATCTGATCCATCATACGAATAAAATCATAAACTGAATATGTATTCATAACCAAATTGATACTAACCTTAATCATGCAATCCTACAATTGTCCAGAAACTCGAAAACAACTGATTTGAACTAGTTATAGTCCAGAAAATGTGACAACCGAACACCTTCCTCTTTGTCGTCTTCACTCGAAAATCACGTAACTGCATTACAACAAAGAAGAATGAAACCCTAGCACATCCAAGCCTTGGAACGAGCATGCAAAATAGAAACGTATCCCTCCGAATTGGAATGATGATGAAAAGTGTAAAATAGAAACTGCCAAACTGAATCAGCGAAGATACAGGCACGTAATATGTATTAACACTGTACACATATATATATATATGGAGGCAAAATAGTCCAAGTAAACATATTAAATTAGAAAAATAGACCTTATGGAATAAAAAGAAAAGTTTATGAGACTAATCAGGTTATAATATTCCTTTGTGGACCTAATGGGTTATAACAACTCTAAAATGGATTTATCACTAAAAATCCCATAAAAATGCCAATGACAACCATTTGAACTATGATATACTCAATACAGTGGTGATTGGCACCCCCTCAAATCACCACCCCCTTTGACACGTGGCGGGTGGTGATTGGAGGAAAAAGAAAAAAAAAAGAGAAAAGAAGAAAAAGGTGACCAATCAAATCAAGAGGGGGTCCAAAGAAGGTCCTAAAAAGAGGGTCCTGCACATTATTCTACTCAATAAATTTTAAAATATAAACGGCTCAGATCATCAAAATTAAACGCAAAAATGAGTCCAATAGCTCTGCAGGTAGGGAGTGTCTACGCTACAGGTGTCGCTATGGTACCCATTGGTGACTTCACCACTTTACCTATGTCTGTATTTTGACTTGGTAACGGTAATTTTCCCAGCAATTGTATATATATTTTTAATTTTAAAACTTTAATTAAAGTTTTAATGATATGATAAAAACTAAAAAAATAAAAAAATAAAATTATGATTAAAGCATCACATCATAATAAATTTATTTTTATTAAAACTCTTCTTTTAAGACAAATTATATATACCTCTTTCGAGATTTAATTAAATTACATGAGATTTTGAAAATTATAAATATTTTTTGAAATTTATATTTTCCTAACAAATTATTTTATAAAATTTATATTTTTATAACAATTTATCTCTTAATTTATTATACAAATAATACCTTCAAGAAAATATTTATAATTTCCCAAATCTCAAAAAATATGTATAATTTTACTAAACCTAAATAAGAGAGATGTAATTTGCTCCTTCTTTTAAAGCTCCTAATATTTTTCTTGTATTCCCAACGTTTCTCTCTCCTCCGACGGCGTTTTCCAAGTCTTCTGTCACTCTTACACGACTCTCTCTCCCTCTCTCCTCCATTATTTCGTCTCCAACTGGGTCCCCCTTCTCGTCCTCTGGATCTAGTATATTCTCGAAATTTTCTCACAAATTTACAGCTTCCACAGAAATCACTCCGAATCTTCTCAACTTCGCTGTTTGTGAATTGTCAGATAAATTTGGAGACAGTGTCAGGGTTTGTGAAGTTATGGATAATCCGATTACTGCTAAGACTTCTCGGAGTTGCGGAGGCGGAATTGAGGGTGTTCGCGCACCTGTGCTTGCTCCGCCGCCGTCAATTTCGTTGCCACGTATGGACAATTCGTGCTCAACTTGGGATATTTTGAAGTCTTTTGCTCCGGATTTTAATATTGATTTGTCTTCTGCAAGAGAGTACAGTTCTTCTGACGATGATGAAGAGATAGTTGAGCAAAAGTTTATGTTGGAAGAGACTGCTGTTCTTTCTAAGTCCAGTTCGTTTACGACAACGAATGATGATGATTGTTGGAGTCTCGCGACGGAGATGTCGAACATTTCGCCAAATGATAGATTGTCGAGCATTTCGCTAAATGATAGATTTCCCATCGTTGGGGACTGGGTAAAGGGTCAGCTTCTGGGCCGTGGGTCGTTTGGATCCGTGTACGAAGGCATTGCTGAGTAAGTGCTATTCACATTATTTTCCTTATTAGTAATTTTAGTATTTTGAGATTAATGTGTTAACTGTTGAGTGACAGACTTTGAATTTGGATGTGAATTTGTTTCTGGGTTTTGACAAATTTGATTTGTAAGTGAATTTAGAGGCAATGGAAATTTGAAAATTTAGGATAAATCTACTGACAGGTGTGTGGATATAAAAAAGTTCCTTTCTTTTGCATTTATTAGACATTATATGTGTTGCACATGCATTGCGTGAGTTGCGAAATTGCAACCCATTATTCAGTATTCACGGTTATCACTTTTAATTGAATATGCATGTGAATTTGGACTTTGCATGGATTTCTTTCTCATTGGAGGCTTTCCTTCTAAATTCCATACAAGAAAATTTTCACAGAGAATGTCTATCATATCAGAGAGTTGGAGTCCATTTATTTGTATGTGTACCACTTAATGAGAATGGCAACACATTTCTAACAAAGGGTTGATTTTGGTTGTTTCTTATTTGAGTTGTGTTTTTATAATCAAGCGATGGTTTCAATATCATTTTTCTTGTATTTGTAAAACTTGATGCCCTCTTATCAGGCTTAGACCTAATTAATATGCCAAAGAAGAGGGAACTTCTTGTTCTCTTCTATTGTAACTGGAATATCTCAAGCTGCCATAAGCTTGAATTCCCTTGGATGCAAAATGAATTTATTTATTTTATTATGGTAGGCTTCATATTACCTTCCTTTTTTGATAACTTAGGTGTCCGGGTCAGCTTGCGCGCACCTCGACTAATTCCTAGGCCAACTTGCGCACACCTTCCTAGTATGTGGGAAAGGGGTGGCGGAACCCCCCCCTCCCTCAAAGCGCGGATTTTAGACCTTTTTTTTTTTTTTTTGCAAATATAAAGAAATTATTTTATTTTATTTTATTTTTTTTGATCATAAGAAAACAAGCAGGGAACACAACCAATACAAAACTAACTAGGCTAGTCTTAATAAAGCAATAAGAGCCAAAGGGGGGAAAGATATCCAGTCTAGAGGGAGGGCATTCCTAAGAGAAGCCTGGGCCACCCAATGCACTGCTTTGTTTGCTGCTCTAGGGCTCCAACAAAGCATCAAATTCAAATGATGAGCAAGTTGTTTGATGTCGAAAAAAATAGCACCACAGTCCCAAGGAGGATCAAGTTCAGATACACTCAGGTGAATAACGGATTTGTTATCTCCTTCAATTTCCACCCCTGCTAGGTTGCGAGCAAGAGCCAATTGACATGCTAACCGACATGCGAGGGCCTCACCTTGGAGAGAAGAAGAACACACAATCTTTTTGATCACACCATCCAGCAACCTACCATTTGAATCCCGAAGAATGGCAGCAATTGAAGCACGATCTGAGCCATTTTGGATAGCCACATCACAATTTATTTTAAATTTTCCAGCAGTCCAATTATCTTCCCTTTGCTGATGGCTTCGAAATCTGTGACTGTGATCAGTCCCTTGCGAGATGCTCCCGGCATCAAATTCCTTTTTTGCCATCCATGCGCGATGCAATGTGGAGAGCGGATCAACTGGTTTTTGAGAGAAAACAACTTCATTGCGTTCTTTCCAAACAAACCAACCAATCCAGGCAATTGAGCTGAAGAAAAGATTACACTCCTTGCTGTCAGTGAAATACTCCATCTTGCAAGACCACTTCAAAATTGATTGAGTCTCTAACCAAGAAACTTTGTAACCAAACTCACACCCGAACCACACCGGTCTTACCCAGTCACACTCAAGTAGGAGATGCTCAAGAGATTCCAGCTGCTTGTTGCAAATAGGGCAATAACCTGACTCAACACATTTCCGTTTGAACAAATTTACCTTCGTAGCTAGCCCATTCTTACACACTTTCCACCAAAAGTGACGGATTTTCGGAGGGATAGTAAGAGACCAAATGAATTTCCAAAAGTTCTTAGGAAGCTGGAAAGAGGAAGACGGTCTTTGAATTAGCTCCCTTTCTTGCTCTTTTAAAGCAACATGATAACCCGACTTCACCGAATAAGAGCCCTTAGACTCAAACTGCCAGACCAAAGTATCCTCCATATTCTCTTCCGAAATTGGAATAGTACAGATGGCTTCAATTTCCTTCGCCGAAACTAAGTTGTTTAGGGAATCAACTTTCCAGCTCTTGTGTACTGGATCAATCACATCCACCACTCTAGATACTTCACAATTCGCTGGTCTTGGAGAACAAAGTTTAAACCCAGGAACTGAAGGAATCCACTTGTCATCCCAAAATGAAACAGAAGCCCCATTGTTGACTTGCCATCTAACTCCTTCAAGCAGAATACTCCTTCCATGAATAAGACTAGTCCACGCCCAGGAGGCTCGCCTTCCTCGCGAAGCATTAATGAAATTTGAATGGGGAAAGTAAATACCTTTTAACATCCTGGCATAGTATGAGTTAGGGAACTTCAATAACCTCCAACCTTGGCGAGCAAGGAGGGCCATGTTAAACGCATTAAAATCTCGAAAACCCAGGCCTCCATGGATTTCTGATAAAGCCAGCTGCCCCCAACTCACCCAATGAATTCCTTTCCCTTCCGGATCACCCCTCCACCAAAATTTACTAATGTATGAATTTAGTTTATCGCAAAATTTCTTGGGGAAAGCAAAACAAGCCATCGCATAAGTTGGAATAGCTTGGACAACAGCTTTAATTAAAGCTTCCCTTCTAGCAGGAGACAGCAACTTCAATTTCCAGCCTTGTAATTTTGCCAAAACTTTCTCAATGATGAAATCATAAGCCTCCGCCTTTGACTTCCCCCAGAACGAAGGTAATCCGAGATATTTCGCAGTAGCCAATGATAAGCTTAGGCCTGAGAGCCTACAGATGCTGCTTTGAATATCCGGCAAAACATTAGGTGAAAATTGAACACAAGACTTATCAAAATTAACAACCTGACCTGATGCTCCACAGTACATTCGCAACACATCTAGAATATTTGTGCACTTATCGACATTTGCTCTGAGGAATAAAAGCACATCATCTGCAAACAGCAGATGGGAAAGGGTAGGGCAGTGTGGCGTTATCTTTAATCCAGAAATTCTATTATCATGGAGGCTTTTTGTTAACAATTTGGAGAGAATGTCAGCAACCAAAATAAAAAGATAAGGAGAAAGAGGGTCTCCTTGTCAGAACCCCCTAGACGGAATAAAAAAAAGCCTTCTTCTCCCCATTTGAGACCATAGAGAAACTAACCGTTGAGACACATTGCATTACCCAATGAATCCACATAGGATGAAAGCCCATCTTCCTCATCATTACCTGTAGAAAATCCCACTCAATTCGATCATATGCTTTATTAAAGTCCAACTTAATTGCCATATACCCATCTGCCCCCCTTTTCTTTAATTTCAAAAAATGAAAAGCTTCATGGGCCACCAAAATATTGTCCTGTATCATCCTTCCGGGCACAAAAGCCGACTGATTTGGTGTGATCACACTCCTCAAAATTTTCTTCAACCGGTTTGCCAAAATTTTTGTAATAATCTTTAGGATAAAGTTGCACAGGCTTATAGGGCGGAATTGAGATAATTTCACTGGATTACTAACCTTCGGAATTAATACCAGATTAGTTTGATTGATTTCTTTAAGGAGAAAACCACTATGGAAAAAACTCTAGACTGCTTTACACACTTGTGCACCAACATCAACCCAATGCTGTTGATAAAAAAACCCCGGGAATCCATCGGGCCTAGGTGATTTAGTAGGTCCCAATTGAAATACAGCAGTGCGAATTTCAGCCTCACTAACTGGCAGAATCAAAATTCTATTCATCTCATCTGTAATTGAGGGTTCAACAACCGAAAGGGCTTCCGCAAAGTCTCTCTCACCAACACTTGTAAATAACTCCGAGAAGAACCCATACATATGATGTTTTATATCCTGATCCGAATTCAGCCATAACCCGTCCTCAGTTTGTAATCTCAAAATCTGGTTTCGTTGCCGCCGTTGAATCATATAAGCATGAAAAAACGTTGAATTTTTATCCCCATAATTGAGCCACCGAATTCGCGACCGTTGGTGGAGATACATCTCTTCTCTTGCTAAAACACATTCCAACTCAGTCTTAAAGCTGTCCCTATACTCATAAATTTTCATCAGTTGGGCTTGGAGCTTGGACAACTCAGATTTCAGCTGGGCAATACAAATTTTATTATTTTCGAAGGTCAACTTACTCCACTCTTTCAGTCCAGACCTACACTCCTTGAGCTTGTGTACTAGTTGAAACATGATAGATCCATTCACATCAGATGCCCACTTAGAGCGAATAATTTCCACACAATCCGGACTAGTAGACCATATAGTCTCAAACTTAAAGAGTCTAGGAATTTTCTTGAGAGGCAAACAACAGTTAAGAATTATAGGACAATGTTCAGAACCAACTTGAACTTCATGAAAAACCTAGGCACACGAGTAGAGAGCTCTCCAATCAACTGTAGCCACCGCTCGGTCTAGTCTCTTGCGTATATTATTCTCTCCCAATTGATTATTAGACCATGTATACGGGGCACCATTAAATTCCAAACCCATGAGAGCACAGTCCGATAATAACTCTACAAACAACTGCATTTGACTCATGCGACAGTCCACCCCTCCTTGCTTTTCCCCCATGGCCCCTATCTCATTAAAATCACCAATACAAAAGAGAGGATATTTATTCTCTGAAACCATCTTCTTAAACTGGCCCCCAAAACCCCTACGGTTTCCTCTTTGTGGGGGAGCATACATGAAAGCAACAACCCAATTGCACAATTTGTCAAGGGGAGATACCACTCTAATGAGATTTTTAGATTTAAATCTGAGGTCAATATTCACCTCATCAGTCCACCATAATGCCAAACCACCCGATAAACCCTCCGGTTCCACATAACATTTATGGGAGAAATTCAAACTCCTTCTAACTCGTTCAAACCTTGCAGCTTTATTTTTGGTTTCCATGAGAAAAACCACTGTGGGGCAATGGGTTGAAATCAACCCTCTGAGGATCTGGATTGTCAGGGGTCGCCCCATCCCCTGACAATTCCAGCTAAGAATCAACATGGCTCGTGTGGCTGCTTCGGGCTAGCCACCAGAGCCCATTTCTCGGTACCCAGAGAGTCCTTTGAAGGAAACGTGCTAGGTACTTGGGAACAACACTCATCCACCAAAGGAGAGGAACAAACCAAAAGGGATTGAGCTTCCTGTGCATCAGGAGATTCAACTGAAGCCACCTCCACATCAAAGAGCCCTTTTTCTCCAGATCTTCGTCTTCTTCTTACTATCTTCCTAGCTTTTTCCTTTATGCCAAAGTTGGGTACCACCGAAGATATCTGAGTGAAGGTAAAAGGAAATTCGATAGTTTTGATAGGGATAGTAGTTAATCCATCACGTTTAAGGAGTTTGGGTTGACTGGCATCCTGAAGATCACTTTCATGGGCTTTTCTTTTCAGTGAAAGGTAGTTGAAAACAGTAGACATGCAGTCATCAATCACTCTAGTTTTCAAGTCTTGACAGACTGGACTAGTAGCAAGACTGACCTTTTCTATCTCTAATGGGCCTCCACTATGTGCCTTTGAGAGAAAAGAAGAATCCTTGGTCACAGGCCCAATAGTTTCCACAGGCTTAGTCACTAAATATTGAGGTCTAGCTTGCATATCGGGCCCAAACCCATAAGGCCCACTCCTTACTCCCATGCTAGGCCCCACAACAGCCTTAGCCAAATTAGACCATCCCTCAGCTGAAGGAAAATTCGAAATTTCCACACTTGAAATCGGAGGTTGCTGCTCATGAATATCTGTTTGCTGCCCTTGATGCCCAGCTGTCTCCACCCTCTCCACTACTTGCCGCAGTACTCCCACGTTCGGTCGTACAGACACGCTATCCTCTGTAACTGTTGTTGGCCTTAGAGTTTCTTCGTCACGTGCCCCATTCCCACTCGCTACCACAGGTGGCACCAGGGAAAATTGTGGCCCTTGTCGGTGTAACAGGGGCTTCACTCTAGCCTCTAGAGCATCCACCTTTTTCCGATAATATTCCACTAGAAAACCTGAGCTCCTTGCTGTCCCTGTCCGTAAATCTGGTCCATAACCAGATTTCTGCCCTTCTTCATGGCTAACAAACTTACAAACATTCCTGTCATGACCAATTCTTCCGCAATCGTAACAAAAATCTGAAAGTTTTTCGTACTTGAAAGAGATCCAAGGGTCCAACGATGTCATTTGAGCATTCCCGCCCCTGTTAAGGATGAAACCTCAAGGCAGAGGCTTAGTCACATCAATATCAACTCTAATCCGGAGAAAGTTACGATATAGAAGAAGACCATCACAATGAGCCTCTACCTTGATGAGTCGTCCCACTCTATTTCCAATGATTTCCCCATTGGCTTTTGTTAGCTTTTCCAAAGGGAGACCATGGACTTCAACCCAAAAGGGGCATCTATTAAATTCCATATCAGATGCCGGAAGCCCAATCACTAAAGGTTGCAGAACCATAAGAGAACCCATGATTGACCATGGCGATTCGTGTAAAACCCACTTCCTATCTTCCTCCTCATCGAAGGTAAACAAGTACACATTATCATTCCAAGGGGAAATAGAGAAAGATGCTCTCGCTTTCCAAGCACCATGAATAATGGTGGAGACAGCTTGTTTATTGAGTTGCTTTGGGGCCAAAATCTTTCCCACCAGGCACCGATGAGATATATCTTCAACAGCCCCAGAACCATCCTCGAGAGAAATTGACTCTAGGTTGAACACAGAGTGGGAAGGACTCGCCATCAAAATGACCAAGAGCCAGGGCCAGGAACAAAGAAACAGGACCAGGACCGCATATTATCTAGGAAAATTTTATGAAATTTTTTGAATGTAACGGTGATATCATTATTATTGACATGCAAGTATAAGTAATTTCACTATAAAGATATGAATTTATTAGATTGTTAGTTACATTTGACATGTGAGGTTCACTCTCTATGTGTTTATTTACTATTAGTTGGTGATATCACATACTAATGATGATGTGATATTACCATTATATTGAATTTTTAATCACATTTTGTATAAAAAAATAATTTATCGTTGTATAATTTATTTTAAGACTTATATCTATATTTTTTTATATTGTTCATGATATACTAGTTATAAATAACATTGAGCTTGCTTGGTTCCATTTTTTCAAAAACACTTTTCAGAAAATTCTACTTTTTTATTTTCCGTGTTTTTTTGTTTTTACTAATTTTTTTTAATATTTTAAGCAATTTTTTTACCTTTTAGACATATTTAACATAAATACACCTAAAAAGTAAAAAAATTGTAAAAAAAATCTTTTAAAAATTCACTAAATACCAAAAATACAAGAATTCAGTATATTTTTTTGTATCTTTATGTATTTATTAATTTTTTAAAATATTTTTTCACAAATTTTTTACTTTTTAGATACATCTAAGTAAGGTGCATCTAAAAAAGTAAAAAAAATGTTTAAAATTTTAAAAATATTCACTAAAAACAAAAAAAATACGAAAACCAAAAAACTCAATTTTCAAAAAACTTAATCTAGAAAATTCAAACCAAACACGCTGATTATTTTTTTGATGTTTCTCGAAATCAATCGTAAAAACTTGTGTGAAATATTTTTGTAAAAATTTTCGATATTGTAATTAATAAGTGTCCCCTCTAATTTGATTTTCTAGCTCCGCCACTGAGACACCGATGGTTGTGATAGAATTTGAGATATTAAACACCATATTGTTTGACATCAAGTGACCTAGTATAGGGGGCAAGGAGACGGTTTTTATGAATTTTAAAGTTTTGTTGCTCAATCAAGCCACCTTATGTGGATTAGGGCAAGGATGAAAATTTCATTTTGTTATGTTGTTTCAATTAGCTTGAAAATGGAAACATTTCGAAAACATTAGAGAAATGACAAGAGACTTTGGAAATGAATCTATTAGACCTTCACAGCCCAACCTGTGACCAATCCGTTGAACTGAATCCAGATCTTAGTTAACCAGCATAAAAGAAGAAAAAAAGAAGCAAGTCCAGCAGAGAGAAAAATAAATTAAGTCCACCATTGTCTCATAATCTTCGCAATCGTACCATGGAACAAAGCCCAATGAAGTTTGCTAGTCTGTATGTATCCTTATGCCCATGGTTGTTAGAATCGTATGATTCATTCACTATTCAATTCATACAATTCGACACGAGTTTCAACAAAAATGATTCAAATCATGTTATTGAATCGGAAATTGAGTGAATTGTACGATTTACTACGATTCATTGCGATTTAGTTCCATTTCTATTTTTGTTTACATAATGCATGAAATAACATTGTTTTCACCAAACCATGAAGATATATAGGAGAAAATAATTAGTTATATTGTTATACGTGATTTTATATGTATATACATATATATAATTTAGTCATGTTGATAATTTATTTTATTTTAAACATTGTATGTATTTTTATACGTATACAAATATATAGAATTATATATATCATATTAAATAAAATGAGTCTTACGATTCACTATTCGATTTGCGATTCGACAACAATTATGCCACACAAGATCTTCGCCGTGGTGAGTACCCTGAAAGCCACAACTGTCGTTTCTGCTCTACTCATAAAGCCAGCCGTTCCACTTCGTGCATGACTCTAAGCAATTACAACCCTCTGAAGAAGAATTTTGTTACACCATGGGAGAAATGATAGGAACATATGAATTAGATAAGGATACGATTAGGAATTTATTTATCTAGAAATTTTATTTATTTAGGAGCTTTTAGTTAGGAAGTTGAGTTTGTCTAGGATTAATTTGGTTTGCCAATATATATGGCCTTTATTTGATGTTTTAGCAGACTTGACAATGGATATTGATAATTGATTAATTGAGATTAAGATATTTGATTTGGGTTTGTGACTTCTTCCCTCTTTTCTTTTGTTGTTTTTCTACTTCACTGCCTTCTGGTGCTACATCACCATGTTTTCAAACTAATTCTAATTCCTAAGTTCTCTTTCCCTAAGTTCTCTTTCTACCTTTACAAACATTAATGTTTTTAGCTAAACTTCTGTATACCTGTTAAACTTATGATTTATTATGTGTCATCTTGCAGTGGAGGTTTCTTTATTGCTGTGAAGGAAGTTTCTTTGCTTGATCAAGGAGACCAGGGAAGGCAAAGCATTTCCCAACTTGAACAGGTGAGAAAAATCTTTGCTTTATGTTAGTGGATGTTGTCAATGTGCTTTCCCCTAATTTATCGACTACAGGTTTTTGATAAATGATTTCTGTGGAGACTCTTCTCATCCCGTGTTTTGTTTTATTATGTTTTCTTCAGGAGATTGCTCTTCTTAGTCAGTTTGAGCATGAGAACATAGTTCGATATTATGGCACAGATAAGGTACTCTTACTTTTCATGTTGTCTTGTTGTTGATGCTCTCTCGGGATTTTCTAACCTATGTGGTTGTTAGAATTGTTTGATTCACTATTCGATTCATATGATTCGATACGAGTTTTAACAAAAACAATTCGAATCGTGTTGTTGAATCAAAAAATTAAAAAATTGAGTGAATTATATGATTCAATTTACGATTCACTACGATTCAGTTCTATTTATATTTTTGTTTACATAATATATGGAATGGCATCGTTTTCGCCAAACTATGAAGATATATAGAAAAGATTAATTAGTTATACCGATATACATGATTTTATATATATACATAAATATAATGTAGTCGTATTGATAATTTACTTTATTTTAAACACTGTGTATTTATATATATATATATAATTATATATCATATTAAATAAAATGAATCTTACAATTCACAATTCACTATTTAGCGATTCACTGTTTAGTAAAACGATTTCACAAATATATATGGCATGTTGTCGCTTCTTAAACTTAACGGGGGCAGTTGGCCATGACGTATATGAGGTCGAGTCTAGTTTATGGTGTTTCTTCATCTCCTTTGAGATTCTTGGAATCGGAGATGAATTGTCAAAACTTTGAAATGTGACCAAGAAAATTTGTTCTTTCTTTCCATTGCCCTCCATGTAACGATCAGTGTATACATAGGGCCATGTTGTATCCCTATTAAGGCTTGGAAATGCTAAGATAAAGAGCAGGTATTTTGGTTAACAAAAATAGTTAAGGGCAAAATCCGTTTTACCCCAATGTGGTTTAGTACCTGAGCATTTCACCGCTGTCATTTTAATATAGCCAATTACCCCTCATGATTTTAGCTGTTTTGCAATTTCCTCCCTGTTGTCAATAATTTCGTCCAAACGGACAGAATTTGTGTTACACGCTCCAAAAATTAAAGTTGACATGAGAAAAAATTAAGGATAAAAGACAGTTTTAGTCCTTAAAGTATGCATTATTTGTCATTTTAGTTCCTCAAGCTTCAATTTTGTCATTTTGGTGCTCAAAGTTGTCAATTTGAATCAATTTGATCATATTTCTAACATCCGTTTACATTGATAATGGGAAAAATATCTTATAATTAAGTGAAAGATAGTTTTGGTCCCTAAAATGTGTTTCTTGTCATTTTAGTTCCTCAAGTTTTAAATTTTGGCATTTTGGTCCTCAAAGTTGTCGATTTGAGTTAGGACCAAATTGGTTCAAATTGACAGCTTTGAGGACTAAAATGACAAAATTAAAAACTTGAGGGACTAAAATGACAAGAAACACATACTTTAGGGACCAAAATTGTCTTTTATACATATTTTTGTTATCAATATAGGCGGATGTTAGACTTAGGCCCAAATTGATAACTTTGAGGACCAAAATGACAAAATTGAAACTTAATGGACTAAAATGAAAAAAATGCGTACTTTAGGGATTAAAATTGTCTTTTATCCAAAAATTAATTCAAAATTCAAAATATAAGGTAAAAGGACAAATTTACCCATAACTTCATCTTCTTTCCAAAATATCCAAGATTGCGTGCTCCCTTGGGTTTTCTTTTGGGGCACTAATATGCCGTATTTTTATTTTCCTGGGGCTAGAAGAATTCCTTATCTTCTTTTTCTTTGCATAAATAGAATTTTCTCTTTTTTATTAAAAAACATATAGCGGTGAACCTGTTTCTAGTCACTGTGAAGTTAATGTGTTAAACACCCTTTTGATTATGTTAGTCCATGGCACTCATGCCAGTGTTCGCAGTGCAAATTTCTAAAGAATATTGTATATTCAATTGTATCTTTGATTACAACAAGACCCCAGATTATATAGCCCTAAACCAAAAAAGGAAAATACAATCATGCTTCAATCACGCCTATACACAATCATGCTTAGAATATGTACAACCATAATCATGCCAATTATAGAATATGCACAATATATTCTCACACCCCCACTTAAATTCAAGGTGTTTTAGCAAAGAATACTGAGAGTGTGCTAAGAAGAAATTGAAATCGAGCGGTAGTGTGAGTCTTGGTGAAGAAGTCCGCAAGTTGCAAAGCCGAAGAGACAAAAGGCAGCGAGATAGAGCCAGACTGCTGATGTTGTCGGACAAAGTGACAGTCAATCTCAATGTGTTTCGTTCGTTCATGGAAGACAGCATTGTAGGCAATCTGAATAGCACTGCAGTTGTCATAATAGAAAGGGGTTTGAGAAGATTAAGGGACACCAAAATCAGACAGGAGACAACAAAGCCAAACAATCTCAGAAGTGGCATGAGCCATCACATGATGCTCAGCTTCGGCAGTAGAGCAAACAACAACTGATTGTTTCTTGCTTTTTCAAGAGATCAAGGAATCACCAAGAAACATACTGAAACCAGACGTAAACTTGTGATCAGTAACATCACCAGCCCAATCAGAATCAGCATAGGCCACCAAGTCCAAAGAGGAAGTAGAAGACAACAATAAGCCCTGAAAGATGGTACCCCTGAGATAACGAAGAATGCGAACCAAAACAGCCCAATGGGTAGAGCGAGGAGCAGAAATGAATTAACTAATCACATGAATAACATAAGCAAGATCAGGGCGAGTGACAGTCAGATAAACTAAACAACCCATAAGCTCACGATATAAAGTGTGATCATCCAGAGGGACACCATCAATAGAGTTGAGCTTCACATTAAGCTCAATAGGTGTATCAGAAACTCTAGTATCAGTGAGACTAGCACGGTGAATGACTTCATTATCATACTTAGCTTGAGATAGAAAATAGCCATTTTGAAAAAAAGCAATCTCAATACTAAGAAAATACCGCAATGGACCCAGATCCTTCATTTCAAAGGTGCGGAAGAGATGTTGCTTGACCTTAGAGATAACAGAAGAGTCAGAACCAGTGATGATCATATCATCCACATAGAGGAAGAGAGCAACAAAACCAGCCGAGGTGCATCTCAGAAACAAAGCAGCGTTGGAAGCAGAAGGATGAAACCTAAGCTCAGTAACAACAGTCTGAAAGCTATCATACTAAGCACGAGGAGATTGCTTCAGACCATACAGAGCACGCCGAAGGCGACAAACTTGCCCAGAGGAATGGTGCAGGCCAGGGAGAGGACACATGTAAACCTTCTCAGTGAAATGACCATTAAGAAAAGCATTCTTAACATCCATCTGACAAAAAGGCCAATGGCGAATAGCAGAGACATATATCAAAGTACGGACGGTAGTCATCTTGGCAACAGGGGCATAGGTCTCCTCATAATCAATACCATACTCCTGTGAAAAACATTTGGCAACTAGACGAGCCTTAAGAGAACCATCGGAATGAATTTTGACTTTGTAGACCCATTTGCAACCAACTAGATTCTTACCAGTAGGCAAAGGAACCAACTCCCAAGTACTAGTTTTCTGCAAAGCAAACAACTTATCCTCCGTAGTTTGAACCCAATTGGGATCCTGACAAGCCTCCTTGTAAGACTGAGGTTCTGAAAAGGAATGAATAGCAGACAAAAAAGTATGATAGGAAGTAAAAAAACATGAATTAGACTAACCCAACCTATTTGGAGGACGATGTACGCGAGTAGGATATTGGTGTTCAGCAGGATCAAAGTTTTTAGAATCAGAAGAAGGAGCGGCCGGGGTAGAGACAATTGGTGGAGGAGGAGCCTTACGACAAGAATAGACTAACAACGGAGGCGGAGAAGAAGCCAAAGGTGAAATAGGAATAGCCTCAAGGGGGTCAGTGGAGAGGTACCCAACGGGAGGGGTGGAAGGTGGAGAAGATGGAACAAGCTTAGGAGGAACAGTGGAGATGTACTCATCAGACGGGACCTCAGAAGGAAATGGGTCAATATGAACCAAATCCTCTTTTGAAATTGGAGCAGTGAAAGGGAGAAGCTAAAAGTAAGACAGACGTTCGAGAAAGGCAACATGGCGAGAGACATAAAGATGATGAGAGACAGGGTCGTAATAGCGATAGCGTTTCTGAGTAAGATTGTAACCCAAAAAGACACACAGGATAAATTGGGCACTTAGTTTGGACCTATCTTTACGGAAAAGAAGGACAAAGCAAGCAGACCCAAAAACACGCAGGAGGGAATAATTAGAAGATTGGGAATACAGAGCCTTATAAGGAGATCGTCCAGAGAAGAGGGGAGTCGGCATGCAGTTGAGTAGAAAAGCAGCTGTAAGAACGGCCTCACCCTAGAATGGTGTCAGAACAGAGGCAGAGAGAACGAGAGATCGAGCTGTCACAAGGAGATAACGATGTTTACACTGAGTACGACCATTTTGCACAGGTGTATTAGTATAGGAAGTTTGATGAAAGGTACCCAAATTGGACAAATACTCACAGAATTTGGTTTTAAAGTATTCTCCACCGAAGTCAAACCATAGCATTTTAATTGTAGTCCCAAACTATGTAGTGATCATAGACTAAAAGGCACGATAGAACCCTTTTTAGTGAGAACAGGAGAGGGTCCTCAAACATCAGTATGGACAAGAGAAGAAGGGAAAATAGAAATAGAGGAACTTTTATTAAAAGGTAAAACTGTCATTTTAGCAAGTTTACACCCTCGACATTTATTAATTTGACTAGGAGAAACTTTACCCAACAATCTTGACCAAGCTAAAGATCGTAAACGGGGCGACAGACAAATGACCAAGGCAAGAATGCCATAAATAAAACTGACTCGACTGAGAATCTAATTGAAACGATGAAAGTGCAACGAGAGAGGTAGATAAAGGAAGATGCAGGCTTTCCACCACATAGAGATCTCCAACTTTATGGCCGGTCCCAATCTGTTTCTTGGACACTTGATCCTGCACACAAGCAGAAAAATAAAAGATAACATCAAAACCAGAAGTGTCAAGCTGACTGATAGAAATCAAGCTGACAGACAGTTGAGGAACATAAAGAACAGAGGGAATAACAACAGCAGACATGGCAGAGGGTTAAAATAGACCTAATAGATAAGACAGGCATACTAAACCCATTAGCAGTATTAATAGTAATAGGAGGAGGGTGGATACAGTTTTAGAGTAAGGAAAGGTGAGGAGTCATATGATGAGAGGCACCAGAATCAAAAAGCCAGATAGAAGAAGAAATACTTGAAGAGGACCCAAGCAAACCTGAATAAAGAGAGGTGAGAGCAGAAGCAAATGAAGATAACTGAAAGCAATGTTTTCAAAACCGGACCGGTGAGCGAACCGGAAAAGGGATCGGGTGGACGGGTCACCGGTTCAATCGTCGGGTCAAAGCGGTCGAACCGTGACGTCATAATTAATATTATATAATTAAAAAATATAATTATAAATTATAAATAAATAAAAATATATATAAATAATCAAATAAAAATAAAATTGTTCTATAGTATTTATTAATAATATTTAATAAAGCCATAATTGATTAAAAAAAAAAAGTCACTTATTTTAAAAAAATTAAAATATTTAAACATTCCCTCCAAATAAATTGATTGAATGCTAGATTTAATTTTGGAGGGAAATGAAATTTTCAACTCTCCCTCCAATCAATATGTTTCAAATAATTTAATTAAATCCCACATAGAATTTTGTAGGTTCTCTTTGAAAAATCTTTTCCTATAAATATGAATAGATTTTCATAATATTTTCAAGCTTTCAATGAGACTCTTTCTTATGAGAGGAGACTCTTGAAATAAGAATTTTTAGTCAAAATTTTGAAATATATATATATATATATAAATATATAAGAAAGAAAGAAAGAAAATAGAAATAAAAAAGAGGACCGGTCTGACCCTCCCGACTCGGTCCGGGTCACCGGTTTTGCCAGTTCGACCACTGGGTCATCGGTTTTTCCCGATTTTGGCCCCACTCCAGGTTTAGGGGGTTGACCGGACCGGAACAAGGCCCTGTTCCCGATTCAACCAGTCCGACCGGCCGGTCCGGTCCGGGTTTGAAAACATTGACCGAGAGGTGGACAAGATCTGCTAAAGTTGAGCAAGCTGAGTACTCAAGGAAGCCAAATCAGGACCTGGAGCCTGAGTGGATGCAGTATAAGCAGCGGGAGGCCAGAAAGGACTTTGAGTAGGAGCTCCGGACTGAGACTATTTGGAAGATGAACGTCCCTTCTTGGGATAGTTATACTTCCAATGATCCTTCTGATGACAAAAAGCACTCATCTGATACTAGGGGCCTTTTGTTTGGCTTGGCAGAAGATTGAAGCTGAGAAGGAGTTGCTAGAAGGGGTGGTTGCGTAGATGCCAAGAAAACCAAAGGGGACGCTGTCTGACTGGTTGTCTTGAGACGGATTTCCTTGGAGAGGAGGTCATGAACAATAGCATCTACAGAAGGAAGAGGAGACCGATGAACGATGCCACCATGAACAGCCTCATGCTAAGGGGAGAGAGCTGTTAAGAACTGTACTAAATGACCCTGCTCCCGAAACTCAACATAAGCATCAAGACTCTTGAGGCTAAATGATTCCATGAGAGCCAATTGATCTTAGAGGCCTGTCATCTCAATATAGAAGTCTTGAATAGATTTATCTCGCTAGTGAGCACCATGAATAGCTATTTCCAATTCATACCGTTTGAAAAAATTGGAATGCTAATAAACACCCTGTAAATACTCCCACACTTCCTTTGCAATATTGTATTTGGACATGATCACCCCAATTCGGTCATCCACAGAGTTATGAAACAAGGTTAGAACTTTGGCATTGTCACAATCCCAAGTGTCACCGGAAGTCAAATAATCTTCATTTTTCGGGTTCGAAGGATGAGGAGCAGAACCAGATACATAACTCTATTTTTTCTGACCAAGAAGAAAATTCTTCATAACACTGGCCCAATAGGCATAATTGTCACCAGTAAGTTTACACTTGATGGCTTGGATTTTAGGGCTGGTTTGGGGTGTCCTAAAAAAGTGCACTTTTTGTCTTTTTGGACTAAAAAAGACAAAAAAAAAATATGGAGGTTTGGGTTAACTTTTTGACTTTTTATGAAAAAATGTGTATTAAAAAATTGTATAAAAAAAGTGTGTAAGAGTTGATTAGAGAGGAGTGGGCCCACCGCATAAGTCGATCGATGAATTGGAGTAAGAAATTATTGGCTAATTTTGGGCATTACAGGCGGTTTTGTTTGGCGATGGGGTCATCACGGGTCCCATTTTAATAATCTGAACCGCTCAATGCGTATAACTCGTCGAACACTATGTGCCTATAAAAATCACATTGATCGGATATTGATAGCTATATGATCGATTTATTTATTTGTCAATCATTAATTATAACACTATCCATTTGTTGTATATAATCGTCTTGATCATATAGTTATGGATATCCGATCAATGTGATTTTTTACGCATATAGTACTTTCGGGCAGTTCTACTCATTTAACGATTCATTATTAAAATGGGACCCGTGATAGCCCTCATAGGCCAAACAACGGTGTGTGTGCAAATCACACACAATCATTTCCTGTTTGTCTCATCGCCGCATGACACCTACGCAGTACATCACTTCGGTGGGTACTTTTTGTACAAAATTGATTTTTTAATTTTTTTTTTTTTGTTGGTGAATAGTAATGTCTTTTTAGATTTTGGAGTAACTTTTTGACTTATTCAGGTTAAGCCAAACTAGCCCTTAGTGTCCGTCATTGTAATAAACCAAAGATTAACAGGTTGAAGTACAATAATAAATAACAAGTGGGCCAATTGTAAATAAGAGTTTTTAACCAAATACTAGTACTAAGAGAGTCAAAGTCACAAACACAGAGAGACAGAGAGAGAACCCGGTCGGAAGACTAGAAGAAGTTGCGAAGCACAACTAGAGCCAAAGAGGTGTCACGATTCCAGAACTAGAGAGAGACACCTCTTATGAGTGTAGAACAGTGACAAAATCAGAGGATGCTGAGGCTGATCATGCTGTGATTTTATTTTATTTTATTTTATTTATTTATTTATTTTTTTTGTTACAAGGAAAATCCTCCTTACCCTCCCGCAGGTCCAAGGCAGCGCCCCTTGCAGAGATCACCAAGGTGTCCTGTTAGCCGTTCCGAGCGAGAAGACTATAACCTGGGAACTTGCCCCGACCTCCCAAGACAAGCTCCGCTTAAGTCAGGACTCGCACAGTGGGGGAGCATTGAACCCACACCAAGTGCTGACTAGACAACTTGAGGTCCAACCGCCTAACCAACAGTGCTTCCGCCCAAGAGATTGGCCCAAGAGGGGGTGGGGAGTTGAACCTGTGACCTTGGGGCTTAAACCCAAGGCCTTACCACAATGCCACAACCCCTTGGGTTCATGCTGTGATTTTAGTAGCGATGATAGACGTGAGTCGGGAAAGAGAAGGCGAGTACGATCGCGACTCTGGAGAGAGAGAGAAGGGTCGCAATCACTGTTGCGATTTTAGAGGGAGGTCGTCTGATGCCCACAAACCAGAAACTGATGATTCGAACTCAGATGAGGACTAGGGTTTCGAATGCAGCTCTAACACCATGTAAATTTTTGAAAAATATTGTATATTCAATTGTATCTTTGATTACAATTATATAGTCCTAACTCCTAAACCAAAAAAGGAAAATACAATTATGCCTCAATCACGTTTATACACAATCACACCTAGAATATGTACAACCACAATCATGCCAAGTATAGAATATGCACAATATATTCTCACACAGATCATGGGTTTCTCATATACAAACTAGATGATACATTGAGTTTGCGAACAACCTAGCCAAGTCCATTTTTTGATGCCTTATTTTGATTTGTAAGATTTAAGGCCTCCTACACATCAATTTTCTGATTAATTACGGTACATGTTTGGTAGTAGTTACACTTGCTGTAGATCTTTGTTTTCAAATATTACACCTAGCAAATCTTGGATAGCAAATACATATATGTCTTTCTCTTGCAACTAATGGATAATAACATCTAAATTTTATTTTCTACAAAAATGGCCTTTGCAGGATGAATCAAATCTGTATATCTTTCTTGAGCTGGTAACCAAAGGTACCCTTTTAAGTCTCTATCAGAAGTATATTCTTCAAGATTCTGTAGTCTCCTCTTACACAAGGCAGATTTTGCATGGTTTGAAGTATCTTCATGAGCGAAATGTGGTTCACAGGTGATACAACTAAACCTGGCATGCCTAAATTGTTGGTTTCTTGACCTGCCATGCATGTCTATGTTTGTCTCAAAATCCATAGTTTGAATTTGATTGTCTTCATGCTTTTTCCCAGCAAAAGATGTAAGGATAATGAACATTCTAAATAACTAGATTAAGTTGGGAAAAAATGTTAGTGAGATTGTGGTCCAAATATTAAGTTTAAACAGAATTCAACGCAGCTGATCAAGATATGAAACATGTATCTTTATTGTAATAGTCTAGTCATATCTACTTCTTTCCTCCTTAAAACTCCAGAAGCTCGCTAATTTGTTTAATTGTTTGCCTTTTTTTAATTTTTTATTTATGTATTTTTATCATGTTACCAATCTTACAGAGCTTAGACAAACTTTTTTTCATCTCCATTTTTCAATTTCTCTATATGCCTATGAACTCATGGATATAAAGATAGTTAGGTTCCCAAAGTCTTATCTTTTCCTTTCTTGTCTTCCAGGGATATAAAATGTGCTAATATATTGGTGCATGCTAATGGATCTGCTAAACTCGCAGATTTTGGATTGACAAAGGTGCTCCCTTCCCCATTTCAGATTGCGATATCATCTTCTTTCTTATAGTTCCTGATGTTGTTTACTTCCATTTGCTTCTCCTTGCTAATGCTTTTGGTTGATACCCTTGTGCAGGTGACTAAATTAAATGATATCAAATCTTTCAAGGGGACTCTATATTGGATGGCACCTGAGGTTTGCCTTAAACTGCCACCCCTTCTTTTCCTGATTAGATTAGATTAGATTAGGGGCTTCATGAATACATGTGAAGCACGGGTCCCAGTTGGATTGATGATTAACAACTGCATCATCACATTGAAAAATGGTTCTAAATATTAGCTTATAGGAGTGTGTAAGCTGTGTTTACTCAACTAGGTCAATGGCTCAATGCACTATTGATTGTGATACCAATATAGAATTCATATCAGATCCTTGTTCTGTCTAAGATTAGAGAGAAGTGAAGATATAATAGATTTTACGCATGATATAATTGCTATTCTGGTCTCAGGCTCTAAGGGTGAAAAATGAGATGAGTATATACATAATTAATGGGAAGTTTGTAGTTATAACTATTATTTTACTTATAAGGAAATACGAAGTTTGTGGTTTTAAATTATTTGTTGAGGCAGAGTGGAAATTAATACTGAGCAAAGTCTATAAATTGAATAGAATGTTGTGTGGGACGTAATAGGTACTAATAGTAAGTTGCAGCGTGAAAAGAGACAAAATAAAGTATGTTCATTGATTTATATTATACAGTGGTACCCTGGTAACTTTGATTACATACGAAGCGAAAGTAAGGTATGATCATTATTTTAACAAACCATCTAGAACAGAAATGGAAAATGGTAATATGCATGTGTAGATATTAGATATATATTTATGTGTCTATCTGCTTATATACAGATTTAAACTATAATATATGCATATGTAGAGAGAGAGGCAAACAGACAGACAAAATCCTTTCTGAATATCGAAGTTTTTACCTTTGCAGGTTGTTAAACTGAATGACCAAGAGTATGGGCTTCCAGCAGATATATGGAGCCTTGGGTGCACTGTCTTAGAGATGTTGACCCGTCAGATTCCGTACGCTAATTTAGAATTGGTACGTAACACATTTGTTATAATTTCTTCTAAGAAGCTCTTCCATGCCTTTGCTTTGATATTGTGTATTAGAGTAGAGTTTTTTGTTATGCCACGTTTCATTTCAGATTGGCTTGTATTATTCTTTGCCTGACTAGAACTGAAGGCTTCTATGTCATTCTACATGGACTAAATTCTTAAAAGAAGCTAGCCTGAACTAGGTTCCTCTGAATTTTGATGTTTCATTCAAACATTCACTGAAAATTTATATGACCTGATTTATTCTTGTGGTTCTATGTCAGATTCATGTTTAGTAGTTTGCGATGTTTACTTGGTGAGATCTCGTACTTTCAACAGAACTCAGCTTCTTTTACTTGATTATATCTAATCTTTGTGATACAGTTTGGTGGATATGAACAGTGTGAATATAAACCAGTACTTTATAAACTTTAACTACTTTTTTTTCTTTGTCTTTTGTATTTTGGGGAAAAAGAAGAAGATAAAGGCTGTGTTTGGTAACATTTAAATAAGGTGATTTTATCTTTAATAATAGATAATAAAAGAAAACTACCTTAAAAAACGTATCTAAAGCCAACTTTAAAAAGTTAGTTTTTTGAGCTTTTTAAGTTGAAAATGCAAATAAGTTGATAATCTGGAAAGTGAAACCAAACACCCTATCATTTTGAAGTACAACTGCTTTAGTATGTTCTAAGAAGCATAGACACTTTGTATAGAGGGAGCGTTATCATGTTGGACATTGACATTCTATAGACACTCCTAAAAGAGTGTACGGCACTTCTTCAATGTGTCTTATTGAAGTTTTAAGTTTATAATAGCGGGCATACAAATAATTTGTAGACACTTTGTGAACCTTTTGAACATGCTCTATGTGATAAATCTCTTCATAATAACAATTTTATGCATTCTTCAAAATGCAACTTGTGCACTCTAAATTTATTTTGAAACATTTATATGATGAATATATCATGTGTATTTCAATGTTTTACAATTATTTTACATTATATGCAAATTGCTAAGTGAATAATACCTTGATGTTTAAGTCCTGAAGTTAGAACATGACTCTTTTTTTTTTTTAATTTTAATTAGTATTATCTATTATGTTACTTTTTTCATTACCTTTGAATAAATTATTTTGACATAATTAATTTATAGAAATATAAAATTTTAATGTGTCATAGGCATATTGTGTCCTGTATTTTTTGGATATTACTGTGTCGACTTGTCCTTGTGTTATGTGTGTATGTCTGTGCTACTTAGCTTAGGATACAATGATAAAAGAAGACTATGAGAAAAAAACTATCTTTGAATGATATATTTATATATATGTCATATGATAAATATATAAAAAAACGCCGCCTAATTAGTACACATTAATGTGTGTTTGCGAGGGAAAGATTGAGTACACACCTACCTTTGGCATAGTGCACGAAGTGTGTTCCCCATTTGTTGTGTGTATTTATTTTTTTGAAAATTTTGTTGTTGTGTCACTTTTCCGTGTCCGCTTCTTAGGAAATCAATATTGTTGGATGTTCCTAATAGGCATCCAAAACAACTTATATTTTTATATGTTTTGTAGTGTGTCGGTGTGTTTTGGTGGAAACATTAAAATTTCAGTATTATGCTAATGTTTTGAGTTGGTTTGGATGGAAATGACACAAAGTTTGTTTCTTGTATACATTTTATTTTTTTTTTATTATTTTTATTTTTATCGTGAAGGCCAAAAATACTCCCTGTATAATTTGTGATCCACTAATGATAACATATGAGAGCAGGGGATATGAGGAATTAGATGCTATGTGGTTAATTGACTTGCTCAATGGATTATTCAGTGAGAATTTATTAGCGTACTTTTTTACATCTGCTGTTTCTAGATGTTCTTTCCTCACATAACCAATGTTTACTTGACCAAAATCATTGTCGTCACATGACAGCTATTTTGGTTTGGTATATTATATCATACTCCATTAGTTATTCCAGGAAATTGCAACATTACAGCAATTTTTGTTTGTTATTTTAATAATTAATATCTGTACTCTGTGATTAAGCAGATGCGGGCATTGTTCCAGATTGGAAGGGGTGTGCCACCACCTGTTCCTGATTCTCTTTCTAGCGATGCACGGGATTTCATCCTTAGATGCCTACAAGTTAACCCTAATGATCGTCCCACTGCTGCTGATCTCTTGGATCATCCATATGTTAGGAGGCCACTTCCGTCTTCCTCAGGCTCATCATCTCCATACAATTTTGGTTGATGGGTTTAATAGCTCACATGAACTATAAAGTGTTGAAGATTATGGAGGTAATGGTTAATTTTGTTATTAAAGAATTTGTAAGATTCAAACACCACAATTGCTGTGTCATAGAAATTTGTTCTCACTAGATGTTGCTGACTAACAGGTTTTCAAGATTTCTCTATATGTCTTGGGAATTGTCATTAAAGAATCTTTGGCAGTCTCTGTTCATCATATTAGTCTTGGGATATTTGTTGTAATCCTTTTATTATATATACATGGTTCACTCACAAGTCCCACCTCTTTTTACTTCTTCTCTTTGGCAAGGCAATACCTATGTTATATGGACTCTTCAAAATAAATCAAATATCTGTGTTGGATACTTGACACTTGGTAAGGGTGTGGAATGTGTCCAATACTTTTCATCGGACATTTCTGGTATATTTGTATTTAACCCTATAATTATATGTATATGTTGTTATATATAATGACTATAAAATTAGTAAAATGCATTTTCGACATGGTATGTATTACATATAACACAATTTTATCTCATATAATAAATTTAAAATATGAAAATATAGCCTTTTTTTTCCCGAGTCTACATACCTTTTTTTTTTTTTTTTGAACTCGAGCGAGTCTACATACCCTTAAATTTGAGATTTTATAGGACTGATTTCTATATATGCACCCACACTTGATATCTAAATCCAAGTCCATGTAACATAGGGCAGTATATATGGATAGAGAGGATATAAAATTGCTTAGTTGACCCACAGTGCAAAGAAGATATATATTTCAAAATTTTGCACTAAACAAAACAAAAAAAAAGAAAAGAATCTGCCAGTGACAGTTATTGTCTGGTTGTTTCGTAGATTAGGTTTCATTTAAATATTATGCATAGTGGTCATTCAAACAGGACAAAATGATAGTGCACTTCTGATATTTGTCTCTGAACATGTCTTTGCTTTGTGTGTTGCTTCGCTTCATGTTCTATGAATCATGGTTCTCATGATGATTTCTTCATGTACAGCTTGAATAATATTGGGAAAGGATTTCCATATAAAGACGACAAGGAGCATAAATATCCTCTTTTAATCTTGATTATGACAGATTGAGTCTTTCTTATAGGAAATTGCAGGAAGACATGACAATTTTTTCTAGGAAACCCCCAACGAAAAATACACATTAGGTATTATTGCTGCCTGAGTCCTGGGCAGTGCCCAATGCCCCCAAGGGGTGGTGCCTGGGCCATTGGGATCATTGTTTAGGATCGTGCATTAATTTTTTATGGCATGGGATCTTCTATTATTAAATTTCTGTCTTCCTATTTCAATTCACTCTCGACTATCAGATCATACCTTGAGATTTATGTGCCTTGACATTGTCATGTGATATTGTTGAGACTGTATTAGGATTGTGGGAGAAAGGGAATCGGAGATGGAGAATCTTTGGTATTTTTTTGATCACATTAAAGTTTGGTATTTTGTTTCCCTCATGTCAAATTTGGCACAATGAATAATATTAATTGTGATAGAAATCCCCATACATACATAACTTCTACAACCTCAACTCTCATTTTAACCACTCATAATGTGGGGCCCCACATACATGAATAGATCTCACACACACATCAAGGGCCAAGATTAAATTGGGGGCCATGAAACCCTGAAAAAAGGGGGTCCCAAACATTTCTAGAATAATATATCGTTAAAGTTGATTTTTTGTATTCATCGTGTTAAATTATAGTATTAATACAATTATGAGAGCAACAATGAAGATGCTCTTATAAAATTTAAATTGAAAAGCTTATGAAGCAGTTGATCTTTTGTGTTTATGTTTATCATCATAAATTATAGTATTAATACAATTTAGGGGAGCAAGATTGAAGATGCTTTTATGAAGCCAAATTCAAAAAGCTTAAGAAGCAGTTGATGTTGATCGATGGTGAAATTTCCTATTTATGCTCTTCAACATGAAGTTAGTAGTTACTAAAGTCATGGATGTGTCAATTGTTTGCGGAGCTAAGGTTGTCTTTTGAGTTGTAAATTTGGGCAACGATTTGGAAAGAAAAATGAAAAGGTAAGAGAAATGTGAATGAAATATATGTTAAGGGTAAGGTTTGTCATCAATCCGGTTTTGGATTGGACTGGACCATAATGTTGGTCCTCTGTGGGCCCACAACGGAGCCCACATCAATTATTCAAACCGTATAATATGTAGGGCTCATTGAGTACTTAATTCTTGTAAAAAATTACGTTGATTAGATATCAATTGCTACTTGATTAATTCACATTTCTGTTAACAATTTTTTTTAAAATCATATTGAATGTTGACAGAAATGTGATCTGAACAAGTGACTATCGATATCCGATCAACGTGATTTTTTTGTAGGGATGAAGTGCAATAGTATGGTCTAATCCGATTACAAACTAGACACAAGTCACATCATAAGTTAAATATATTTTTCTTTTCAAATTCATAGTCTAAACATATCTAAAATGTTTGCAGGACACTTCCTTTGCTTTAATGAAGGTGGTACCTCCAATTTTCTTACATGCTTTAATGCAAATATCTTCAATAACAAAAATGAATACTTCCATGGATGTTTGACATTTATGGGGTGGCTTTTGACAAGAGGAAGGTGATTTAGGGTTTAATTTGGTAGCACCTTCCTATATGTTGGATTAAATTGGTATTATAAAATTATTATTAGACAATGAGTCCATGACTCGACCAAAATTTAATTTGGTAACAACTATTGATACAATTATTATTCAAGTAAGAGAATATGCTTCAACATTATTAATAAAATTCTTTCAAAGCATAAAAAATAATGAAGCCGATTTTGTAGAAGAAATCAAATAATTGAATCAAAACATTGAGTCAATTGAGAAAAATCTCGTGGAATATATGGGTGAACATAAAAATGAACAAGTAAAAACAAGTGTAAAATATATATATTAACAATGTCAAAAATTTTAAATTCAACAAATGTGAGTTGTTCATGATTTTCAGCCATGTTTGGTTTAAAATCTTGCCCCCAAGTAAATCTTCACCATCATTTTGTGATAGATTTTTATTATTTTTTGTCAAAGGGGCTGTTTTTCTTTTTTAGCCACTAATGGCTTGTCACTCTTTGCCATATTTGGCAAAAAAATCATGCTCCCCAAGCGTATTTTCACCACCATTTTGTAATGGATTTTTAATATCTTTTGAGAGAAGGGGCTGCTTTTCTATTTTAGCCACTATTGGCCTATGAAAATTCTCTAAAATCATGTTATCTTCACGACTTGGTGTAGGAACCCTTCGAGCCACATACATTGGCTTTTCATGAATAATTGACTCCTTAGGAATACGGGTATTAGCCTCTCAATCCACATTATTTTTATGCCTTAATTTTTTCTTGGCCACTAAGCCTTCTACATTATGCTCCCAATATTGAATTTCTTCATCAATTAGGTAAATTTGGCCTTCAAGTTGATGAATTTTTCGTCAAAATCATTTAAATCTCTTATTATGGGGGTGATGAAATTATTTGAAATCTTTGTCGATAAAAAGAATTAATTTCTCTTCTTATGGTCAAACTTTCACTCCCACGCCAATAAATTTATAGAATCATTCTTTCCATATCATTTATCATAGCATTATGTTGGCAATAGATGTTAGAATCATTGCCATAATATTGGCAATCTTTAGACATGGAAGATGAAACATTCCATTAATAATTTATACCCATGGGAATATTGCCATTCCATTGGTGGTTTGCATTCATGGATGCATAAGACCTCGACATGCCACTTGAAGGCATGATTCCATAAGCATTAGTTTGCTTCTTCATTGCCATAACTTCAAATTAGACAAGTCCCACTGGACGTGCCAAAATTGTTAGCAAAAATCTAGTTTGATAAATGATTCTAACATCTATTGTCAACATAATGGTATGATAAATGATATGGAAAGAATGATTCGGTATTGTAAAGATGAAATTTATTGGCATAGGAGTGAAAGTTTGGCCATAAGAAGAGAAATTAATTCTTTTTATCGACAAAGATTTCAAATAATTTCATTATCCCCATATTATTTGATGCAAAGAGATTTAAATGATTTTGATGAAAAAATTCATCAACTCGAAGGCCAAATTTACCAAATTGATGAAGAAATTCGATATTGGGAGCATAATTTAGAAGGCTTAGTGGCCAAGAAAAATTAAGGCATAAAAATAATGTGGCTTGGAAGGCTAATACTCGTATTCCTAAGGAGCCAATTATTCATGAAAAGCTAAGGTATGTGGCTTAAAGGGTTCATACACCAAGTCATGAAGATAACATGATTCTAGAAAATTTTCATAGGCCAATAGTGGCTAAAATAAAAAAACAGCCCATTCTCTCAAAAGATGTTAAAAATTCATCACAAAATGGTGGCAAAAATACGTTTGTGGGGCATCGTTTTTTGCCAAACATGGCAAAGAGTGACAAGCCATTAATGGCTAAAAAAGAAAAACAGACCCTTTTGACAAAAAATGATGAAAATCTATCACAAAATGATGGTGAAGATTTACTTGGGGGGCATGATTTTAAGCCAAACATGGCTGAAAATCATGAGCAACCCACATTTGTTGAATTTGAAATTTTTAACATTGTTAATTTTGTCAAAAGTTTTGATTTTCTAAAACTATTTGATATTATGGTTTCTATTATCCAACAACCACCATGGGTTTGTGGTTCACATCAAAAAATGATTTTGATAAATTGGTTAACGAAAATAATATTTTATTCTTGTAAGTTTGATGGAATAAAAAATGATCATATAAAACAACCTTGGCTAACCAATAATCGCCAATGACCAATTATTTATGCTTTGCATGAAGGCCAGTTTAATGGCATGCATCGACAAAAGGCTAGTTTAAGGGCTAATGGCCAATTGATTATACTTTGCATGAATCGACAGAAGAAGAGGAAAAATATATATATTTTTTTTCTATTGATCATGGCCAAAATAGCCAATTATGACTGGAAATTATGAACAACCAATCCATGATGAATTTAATATTTTTGACATTAATCAAAAGGTTGAATTTTTCAGAATTTTTGAGCCATACAAAACTATGGATTATGGCATTCAACACCCATTTTGGGTTTGTGAATCACACCAAAACTTAATTTTGGTGAATTGGCTAAAGATCCAACATTGTTTGAATAACATAAGACCAAAGAGCAAAGTTCTGTTGATGGAAGGTGGTTCTCATTAACCACCTAAAGATCACATACTTGAAATTTTGCCAATTTGCTCTGTCGAAATAATGTACCTAACTTGGATTGAGTGTTATTGTAATTCTGCCAATTAAATGGCATATAATCATTAATAATAGTGACATCAATTTATCGACAATTCTATTTTGGCACAAGTGGTGTTTAATCACCAAATTTTTTTGGCCCTAGGGGTATATTTTATATATGTTCGTTTGTTGAAAGGTTTGTTGTCAATTTAATTTTAATTTTATAATTCTTCAACAATTCGAGTATGTCTCATTCTTAAAGAGTTAAACGGGCATTGTTTGCACCCATTTTTTGTAAATTTCCTATTGACAGGTGGAGCAATTGAGTAATGACAGGTAGCAATGGAGTCAGAGTGAAAGTCTTTCATTGATCAGAGGGATAGGTGGCATGAAGAAGGTGATCGTGTGCATGAAGTGGTAGAAGTAACCTTGGAGCAGTTACCAACCAGTTTGTGGCTTAGTGGGCTGGTTTGTAGGAGATGATGCTTGCAACTAGGGGCTTATTCTCTATTGATGTAGTGCTCAAAGTGATAAGGGACACGTGGTAGCATGGAAGAGAATTGGTTCGACAGGAAGAGTTAAAGGTTTGGTAAGGTTTGAAGGCTTGAAAGTGAGGAGATAGTTACAGTAGCAGTTAAGAAGTTGCAAGTTTGAAGGAGTTATGTGATCATGGGCCAAAGAAAGAGAAAGAAGATATAAAAGCCAAGAATTTGCAGAAATGGGGGACATCATCAATCATCGACACTCAACAAGAGTTCAATTAGGAGTAGATTACTTTAACATATCATAGGAGTAGTTTATTCTCTTTAGGAGTAGTTTTAATTTAGTGTTTCTGAGATGGTTTTTTTATTCTTGTAATCAGTAAACTTTTTTCTAGTTCTTTTGTGTTTCTGTTTTTATTATTGTTCACATCTTTGTATCAAGTAATAATTTCAGCAATACAATATCAGTTTTTAGTTTGTTTTTCTATTGATAACGTCTAAAGAAGTTCTTGAATCTGTCAAGACATAGGATACCAACCACAATTGCTTGATCTATTTGTTGTTTGTAAAATTTTCGAATCTTCTCTGTCGACTTGACTCAAACCAAATTTTTGCTAATAGTAATTTTGAAATTTCAATTAGTGTGTCCAAAGTGTCAAATTTCAAATTTTTGTCCATAAATTGAAATTTTATGAGAACTAAGAAATTTGTCATTTTCTATTAACTGTGAAAATTTTCAATTGAAAGTTGTAAAATTTCTCTCTTTGCATTTGAGAAACTGTGAAATTTCATATTTTTTTTTACAAAAAATGTTTAAAATTATGTAACTAAAAAAAAAATCAGATAAGAGTGAAATTTTTTTACTTTTTTTTTTCAAAATTAAATATAGATTTCATTTGATAGACCTCCTCAAATAAAATCTAAAAATATGATAAATTTCGTGAAAAATGAACGTATGGAAGTAAAATTATAGAATTTTAAAATGTCAAATAAAAAAGTCTAACTGCCTTCAAAATTTTATGATCATCTCTCTGTTTAATAATGTAATGATCTTCCGATCAATAAAAATGCCACTAACAACCATTTGAACTATTAACATTGATAGTTAGTGTAAAAAAAAAATATTAAAATATATAAAGGATGTTTTAATATAATTTGAGATACGTAAAAATTGTAGGACAAGAGGCTTGAGTCTTCTATTTCTTATGGTTCAAATATAATCAAAATGCCATAATGTAGTTTTGAATTAAATTGTCACCATTAGTTTTTTATTCAAACTAATGTAAAGTATATTACACACTATTTTTTAGAGAGAGCATAAATTTATGAAAAAATAAAATGAAATTAACACAACAAAAATATAATTTTACTCAATCTTCTCCAAATTTAAAATTCAATTAAGATGTTAATTAAATAAAATATAACTAGATTAAGATGTTAGGAATTATAATAATAATTAAGAATTTATAATTAACTATGATTTAATTGAATTAATGTTAAGAATTATAAATTATGTGTATGAGAGATGAGACATAAACAAAATAACTAAAAAGACATAGGCCTTAAAGGTATTACAGTTATTTCACATATTTAGTTAGCGAAGTTAATAGTTATATTAGAAATCTAACTATTTTAGATTTTGGGTTTGTCAATGACTTGTAAAGTCCATAAAAAAAAATTCAATATAATGGTGATATCAATGACATCATATTGGTTTATTATTAGTTGGTAATATTACTTGTCACTGATGATATAGTATTACCATTGTACTAAAATTTGTACACTGGGATTCGTAATAATAAAAATGGGGACCTCACCTAAGGGTGCTCGCAAATCAAGTCGGGTCAGGTGGCCTTTCTTTTGTTATCCAGACAGATTGAAAAATATCAATTTGCATCTATCTATAGATTAAGCGGGTCGTTTAGGTTGGTAGGTAGATACGAATCGGTTTGGTGAATTGAATTTTACTATTTTAAACTATTGTTCAATTTTTTTTTACAATTTTGACCCAAAATTTTTATTCTTCATATTTTATAATAAAGATAAAGCCCAACTTTCATATTTAATAAATAACAAATATAATTACTAAATAAAAGATTTTTTTTAACGTACAAAGTATACAAACATAACATTATTTTTTTAAGTTGTTGATAGATTGGGTTGGGTCATGTAGTCCCCCATCCATCATATGTCCAAACTTAGACATATTGAAAAAAAAATGTATTCACATCCATGCTTGGACGATTAAAACCATCCATCTTATGAATTTTAAAATTAGTTCAAACAATTCAATTTTAACGAATCAGATGAATATTTGTCCAGACCTAACCGCATCACTACTCACCCATGGGTAGGAATGGCAAAATAATCCGATCCGCTATCTCTAACTCTCCCCAACCCTAATGGGATGTTCAATGGTGAATGAATAGTGTAGGATCGAGTTTGGAGAAACTTTTGAAAACTCTAATTTAGTTCAAATCGAGGGCGAGAGTGAATATTTTTTACCCCGAACCTTACCCGACCAGCAAATATAGTAATAAATAAATAATAATAATATTACATATACTGTGGGGAAGTGGTTTGGAAATACTCTTCAGATCTTGGAAGACGCCAATGATCCTCAGCTAGTCACCTGCAAAGATACAAATACTCCGGTCGGGGGTGCCGGAATTAGCATTCCGACGGACAAGTCAGTTCTTCTACTCAAAAAAGCTTGTTGACTAAGTTTTTAGAAGTGATTCTTACATACCTTTACAAATTTGAAGCTCTTGTATTTATATCCATTATCTGGGCCTCGAGGCCAGAGTCTACTTTTTATTTATTATTCTTTCATTTGTCCTGATATGCCTTCTCAAGTCTATTCAGCCTTAAGAACGTATTCGACATCCTAGTTGAGCAGAATGGAGCCGTTCAGTTCCCGGCCCCTCGGGTATACCAGATTTCGTTCCTCTATTTATTCGGTTCCCACAATTGCCCCCAAGCGTTCTGTCAATGACAGTTGGGTGAAATGCTTGGTTCCGATTTTCAAATATTCTGAACCGAAGTTTGGGGGTTAGACTTATCATGCGGACGTTTAATTACTCCTCCTTTAATCCTCGTCTCAATTTCCCGACCCTTCGTACACGCCTATTTATTATGATTTAAAATCTGATGTCCTTTCGAATCCGTGTTCTATGACGCTGGTTGCTGGGTTGCTCTTCGAATCGTTCTTGCAATTCTTCCATCTGTGATACTCTCTTCATTTTTGTAAGTTTTCCTCTCCCCTGCTCTGAAGCTTTTCCTAGTTTGTTTATTCCGTCGCATGTTCTTATAGATAGTAGGTTATGGCGAAACATTTGAAAGACCTCCTTTCGTCAGATCGAATTGCTGGCTTTAGACGCCATTTCTGTATTCCTGACGATGTCCACCTGTCGTTTGTGGCGGACGGCACTCTTGACATGGAGAGAAAGGACAAAACCACGATTGTCTTTCCCCTTTTATCAATCGCAGAGGATGGAGTCCGCTTTCCCCTTCACCCGTTTCTGAGGGCTGTTCTTCGCCATTGGGATTTGATCCCTTCCCAACCCAATGTCAATTTCTTTAGAATTATAATGGGGGTCGTAGCGCTGAATCGTTGCCTTGGAATTAATCTTGGCATTCCTTCCATTCGGCACTGTTATGCTTTGGCCAAGTCCTCTGGTCGGCACGGGCATTACTTTCTCAGAGCTAAGGATACAGATCATCAGTTAATCACTATGCTTTCCAGCTCTGGGAAACGAGTTGATGATGTCATGGTCGTTGTTCGCGGCAACTGGGAGTTCGGCGAAGGGGAGGATCGTGTCGATCCTATTCCTAGACGTAAGGCGAACCAGTCGCCAATGCTCTCTTGCTTGTATTGTGTGTTCATATTTCCCATACCTGTTTTCTTGAGTCTTACGGCTTATCTTGTGCGAGGAACGATTTGAAAAAGTCCAAGCTTCAACCGACGACGCCGTTCTTTCGGACATTAGATTGCTCTTAGTTATTTCGCCGTCGCATCTTCATAAGCGAGGAAGAGCGGCTCACGCTCGCTTTGCTACGAGCCTACATATACAACCTTTTCGCCGCGTAAAACATACCGATTCAAGGGGAAGATTTTCTCGTCGCTCAGATTTTGTCCGACTTCAAAACTTGAGATGTAGGTTTTGAAGGGTCCGATTCGGAGAATATCAAGTATCCGACATCAAATCGGATCGATCCGAGGTCGAATCGAGGAGGTATTGATTCTGCCGATCCTCCCTCTACTTGAGGAGAACCTTCATTGACGACGTTCCTCAACGTGCACAATCTTCCCATCTCGGCTCCACTAACATGGTCATGGGTTAAGCACAAAGCTTGCTAAGAAGGCGAATCGCGAGAGGTTAGCCGCCGGCGAAGAGCGGAGGCCTTTCGAATCAACCGCCCACGGTGAATCTCAACATTCCTCCCGCCATCGAATCAAAATCCTTGGGAATGGTTGAGGAGGCGGCAACAAATAAGAATGCCGAATCCGCATTGGTTGGGAAAGCCGCTCAGGACGTTGAGGGAGAGGCGAAGAAACGCGCTAGGGATCGTGAGGTCGGTTTAGAAAATCACGGTGGCAAACGTCCTCGAATGGAGGAATCGAGTGAGGTTGTGCCCTTTGTGATTCGACCGATGGTAAGAAACATGTCGGTTCCTTCGGATGCCTCGGCGCTTAAAGACCCAGAGGTCGCGTTTGGCGTGGCAACGTCTTTGTCGTTGCCGTCTGATATGAAGGCTTTCCAGTTGGAACCGGATTTGAATGCGACAATGTTAGCCGCGCGATGGCCCTTTTGCGCGATTCGACTTTTCCTTCACTTCATCCAAACATTGTTCGTTACGTTTTTGAATTTTTCTCTTGCAGATTGGTAGGATAGCGATGTAGGCCGCCATCTCGACGCCAAGCGATCGATCATTTACTGAAAGCAAGTTGAGGCGAAGGAAAAAAGGCCGAGGACGAATTTTTAAGAGCGAACCAGGAAGCTTCTCGGGCAGAAGACGAGGTAGAGAAAGCTCATGATGCGGATAAGTTGAGAGCTGAGGCCGAGAAGAAGGCCGACGATATGGAAGCTGCACTTGGCTTGTCCCAAAAAGGCGCTTTACCGAGGCCGAGTTATTTGAAATGAAGGCGGCGAAGAAGATTGACGATTCAAAAGGTTTCGAAGCCGGGAAAGAGGCTGGACTTGCCGAGTATGTGGACCAGGTCTCTCGGTTTGAGAATCGGGGCTTCAAACATGGTTGGCACAAGGCCCTTACTGCAGTTGGAGTTTCGCTGAATATGCCAATACTGTATGAGCAAGTGGACACCGATCCGTTGGAGACTGATTCCGAGGGTTGATCTTTACGATACACAATTGTTATGATTTTGTGAAAGTACTTTTTCCGTTTGTTTTTGTTATTTCGTATTTGTTTATTAGACATTTTTCATGCGGGCTGATATTATAAAAGTTATGATACAGAAATGGACGTCGATACTTTTTGTAGTTATAAAATGTTATGAATTCTGCTCAATGTGCTGATGTTTCTGTAATTTTATGGTGATATTTCTTAATAGATCTATAATCTGTCCTTACCATAGCCAGGGCGCGAGCGTGAAGAGCCGAATGGTTCATACCCGTGGGCTGGCCGAGGCATCTTTGAAAACGGGGCCGACTAGATTAATAAATCTGCCCTTGCCTTGGCCAGTATGCGAAGCGCGATTTGTTTAATGGTTCATACTCGTGGGTTGGCCGAGGCATCTTTGAAAAGGTGGCCGAGTAAAATGGGGCCGACTAGATTAATAAATCTGCCCTTGCCTTGGCCAGGGCGCGAGCGCAAAGAGCCGAATGGTTCATACTCGTGGGGTGGCCGAGGCATCTTTGAAAACAGGGCCGACTAGATTAATAAATCTGCCCTTGAATTGGCCAGGGCGCGAGCGTGAAAAGCCGAATGGTTCATACCCATGGGCTGGCCGAGGCATCTTTGAAAACGGGGCCGACTAGATTAATAAATCTGCCCTTTCCTTGGCTGTATGAGTGACGAATTAATGGTTCATACTCGTGGGCTGGCCGAGGCATCTTTGAAAAGGTGGCCGAGTAAAACGGGGCCGACTAGATTAATAAATCTACCCTTGCCTTGGCCAGGGCGCGAGCGCAAAGAGCCGAATGGTTCATACTCGTGGGGTGGCCGAGGCATCTTTGAAAACAGGGCCAACTAGATTAATAAATCTGCCTTCATACTCGTTGGCACGCGGATCGTCGTCCGACGTTTGGCGTTCGGTCATACTGACGCTGCCTTCGGGGAGCTGCGCGTATCTCAGAATAAATGGGGTAAGTTCGTACCAAGGGTTCTATTTATTTGGGTACAGGGTTGAGCCAATACTGGGGAAGGACCAAGATTGGCTGAATTCAAACGTCGAAATGTATCGCAGCAGCGAGCCCACTGGTATGGGAAGAAGAGCGTCCAAGGATCGGGAAAAACAGCAGCGCCTTAGTCGTCGAAGCAGGTCCCCTCAAAGGGACGGTCAACGGGGAGGTTCCCCATGCCCGCGACCGGGAATCGAGGTGGACGCGACGCCGCGGCCATTGAATTTTGCGGTTTTTGTGAAGAATAAACCGATGACAGAGGCAGATTCCATCATTAAAGACCCAGATGTGGCAGTCGAGTTTGCTCGACAGATTTTTCCACCGGAAGTCCAACAATCGATGGTTGGTCGTCGTGATTTCGAAGTGTTTCGTGACGGCATACATGGGGCTGTAAAGCGGTTGTATAATGCTTATGAGATTGGCATGCGTCTGCGTGAGATGAGACGTGACATTGAGAAAAAGGACGAAAGGAATCGCGGTCTGGAAGCTCGCGCGAAAAAGGCCGAGAGTGAGCTTCGGGAGCTTAAGAAGGTTGAAATGGCTGAGCCGGCGACGGCCGGCCAACTTAAAGTGGGCGGAAATACGTCCCAAAAGGCCCCAAGTTACGAGAAAGGATATGAGGACGGTTTCAAAGCCGGGGTTGATAAAACCAAGACAGACCTTGCCGAGGAAGTTTGTCGATGCGAAAATCGCGGTTTTAAGCATGGCTGGATCAAGGCCCTTCAAACCGTGGAAGTTCTTGGGTCCCTAGGCATAGATTCGACTTCGCCCCTATACCATCGACATTATCTTCCCTATTCCGAATTTGAAATGGAGAAGAGCGACGATGAGGAGGCTGATTAACTAGAGTGTAATGCAACAACAGACTCCACTATGAATAAATAGGCTTTCATTTTCAATGTCCGTCTCTGATCGTAAAATATTTTGATTGTAAAATATTTCTAGTTCAAACGTGTCGATTCATTTTATTGGAATATTTAGGATTTTGATTAGAATATTTTGCACTGCATGGTATAAACGTTCAGAAATGCATTAGTCGCCCATAAGGCGTCATGCACCAAAGGGGCTCCGTATCTGGAGACTTGTTTCGACCAATCGTGACATCCACGAAGGGCGCTCCGAATCCAGAGACTTGTTTTGGCCAATCGTGGCTTCCACGAAGGGCGCTCCGAATCCGGAGACTTATTCGGCCCTAAGGCGTCATGCCCCAAAGGGCGCTTGGAATCCGGAGACTTATTCGGCCCTAAAGTGTCGTGCACCAAAGGGGGCTCTGAATCCAGAGACTTGTTTTGGCCAATCGTGACATCCACGAAGGGCACTCCGAATCCGGAGACTTATTCGGACCTAAGGCGTCATGCACCGAAGGGGGCTCCGAATCCGGAGACTTGTTTTGGCCAATCGTGACATCCACGAAGGGCGCTCCGAATCCGGAGACTTGTTTTGGCCAATCGTGACATCCACGAAGGGCGCTCCGAATCCGGAGACTTATTCGGCCCTAAGGCGTCATGCACCGAAGGGGGCTCCGAATCCGGAGACTTGTTTTGGCCAATCGTGACATCCACGAAGGGCGCTCCGAATCCGGAGACTTATTCGGCCCTAAGGCGTCATGCACCGAAGGGGGCTCCGAATCCGGAGACTTATTCGGCCCTAAGGTGTCGTGCACCAAAGGGGGCTCTGAATCCGGAGACTTGTTTTGGCCAATCGTGACATCCACGAAGGGCGCTCCGAATCCGGAGACTTATTCGGCCCTAAGGCGTCATGCACCGAAGGGGGCTCCGAATCTGGAGACTTATTCGGCCCTAAGGTATCGTGCACCAAAGGGGGCTCCGAATCCGGAGACTTATTCGACCCTAAGGTGTCGTGCACTAAAGGGGGCTCCGAATCTGGAGACTTATTTGGCCCTAAGGTGTCGTGCACCAAAGGGGGCTCCGAATCCGAAGACTTATTCGGCCCTAAAGTGTCGTGCACCAAAGGGGGCTCCGAATCCGGAGACTTGTTTTGGCCAATCGTGACATCCACGAAGGGCGCTCCGAATCCGGAGACTTATTCGGCCCTAAGGCGTCATGCACCGAAGGGGGCTCCGAATCTGGAGACTTGTTTTGGCCAATCGTGACCTTCACGAAGGGCGCTCCGAATCCGGAGACTTGTTTTGGCCCTAGATGTTGAGCTCAAACATGTAAAAACACGAAACCTTGCATTACAACGACATGTGTACAAGTATCAAGCCCACAGGTCAGGTCATTGATAAAATTTACGTAGATGTGTTGAATTCCACTAGTGGCGAGCTTCTTCTTGACATGTCGAGAGCCGATATGCCCTCGCTACCGGAATCTATCTAATAGGGGCCGTCCCAACAAAGTTTCATCTACGGCCTCGGTTTACCGGTAGTACCTTCTTTAGGACCGCTCTCTCGATTGTAGCGGCGAATCGAACTCGCCGACAGATGACTTAGCGAGCTGCTACTGATAGCGTGCCATGGATGCTAAGGCGCGGTCTCTTCGTTCTTCAATCAGAACCAGGTCTAGGGCGAGCATCATGTCATTTCGGCCTGTGTCGAAGGCTTGCGATCTCAAAGTTGGTAAGCCGATCTCTAAGGGTAAGATTGCCTGGGTTCCGAAGCATAAAGCAAACGGCGTTTCTCCGGTAGATCGTCTTGGCGTTGTACGATGGGCCCACAGTACACTCGGCAACTTTTCAACCCATCTGCCTTTGGCACTTTCTAGCCTCTTTTTGATGCCGTCCAAGATGGATTTGTTTGAAGCTTCCGCTTGACCGTTACTTTGGGGGTAGGCTGGCATAGAGAAGTAGGGCTCAATACCATATTTGCTGCACAATTCTCGGTATACGCCACAATCGAACTGGGTACCATTGTCCGAGATCAATGCTCTTGGAATGCCGAATCGTGTAATGATGTTCCTCCACACAAAGCGCTTAATGTCAGAATCTCGTATATGGGTTAGAGCCTCCGCTTCGACCCACTTTGTGAAGTAATCTGTTGCTACAATTAGAAATCGCTTGTTCCCTGGGGCCCTCGGCAATGGTCCTAAGATATCAAGTCCCCACTGAGCAAACGGCTAGGGGCTTGTGATAGAATTCAAAGCTTCTGCCGATTGATGGGTTAGTGGGGAGAACTTTTGGCATTGTTCGCATTTCTTGACATAATTTTCTGCGTCGGCTCTCATCGTCGGCCAATAATATCCCTGTGTTATCGCCCGATGGGCCAGGGAGCGTCCCCCCGAATGGGCACCACAACTGCCCTCGTGTATCTCAGTGAGCAGCTCCTCTACTCTGTCCGGGTGCACGCATTCCAAGTATGGACCAGAGAGGGACTTTTTGTAAAGCCCTCCTTGTGGATCTAAGTAGTACCGCAGGGCCTTGTTTCGTAGCTTGTGTGCTTCTTTTTTGTCCTCTGGGAGTTGCTCAGAAGAAAGGAATGCAGCAATGGGGTCCTTCCAACTTGGAGCGGATTCTATAATGTTGATGTGGGTTTCCTCCGGAGGGCCGATACTTGGTTCCGGGACGAAACCTACTTCGATGGTACGCTTGAGCTCGGAGTTGATGGCGGAGGCTAAGCAAGCCAGGGCATCCGCGTGTGTATTTTGATCGCGTGTTATTTGGTTTAGTTCATGATGGTCGAATTTCGTCAGCAAGGAGTTAGCCGTTTTCATATAGGCCGCCATACGCTCGTCTCTTGCCGCGTACTCCCCCTTCAGCTGGTTGATTACCAATTTTGAGTCACAAAACACCAACAGCCGCCGCGCGCCGAGCAGATGTGCGTTCCGCAGTCCGGCTAAAAGGGCTTCATATTCGGCTTCGTTATTTGATGCTTCGAAGCCGAGCTTGACGGCCTGCTCAATTACTGCGCCGTCTGGAGACATAATTACGACGCCAGCGCCGCGCTGGTTAGACGATCCATCACAAAGATAATTGCCAAATGTCCCCAACATAAATTCTCTAACTGCTTTGACCGAACTTCGCCTGGTTTGACGCCATCAGCTTGAGGTCGGCAAGCCCTCCCGTGAATTCGACAACAAAGTCGTAAGCACCTACCCTTGATTGCGCTTTGGGTAAAATCGAATGTCGATACGAGTTCGAGAGCCCACTTAAACACGCCTCGATGCTTCGCATTCCGTGAGAACCGATCGAAGGATAGTCTGTTAGCACCCTAATGTCAGATCCTTGGAAGTAATGCATCGCTTTTCCTTGCCATGACCAAGGCTAGGACGAGTTTTTCCAAAGTAGGTAGCGTGTTTCGGCCCACCATTGCCTTGCTCACATAATACAATCGCTTTGCCCTTCCTCCTCTTTTAATAATACTTGCCGACGGCTACTTGAGACTGCCAGATATAGAATGAGGGGGTCACCGGTGGCGGGTGTCGTTAGAAGAGTTACTGTCCGGAGGTAGGTCTTGAGCCCATTAAAAGCTGCTTTGCATTCGACGGACCATTCAAAGCTCGCTCGACGTAGTGTTCTAAAGAATTGTCTGCGGCGATCAGAGATCGGTGATGAACTCGTTGAGTGCAAAGACCATTCCCATCAACTTTTGGACTTCTTTCATCGAAGGGAACTTCGGGCCCAAAATTGTCGTGACTTGCCTCGGGTTGGCTTCGATTCCTCGGTGGTTGACAATATAACCCAGAATTTGCGGAGCCGATCCCGAATCGCATTTGGCGTTTAGCTTCATTCTCAGATTTTGTGAGGGTGTTGAATGTCTTTTCCAGATCGGCTATATGGTTTTGTTCTTCTTTGGATTTGACCACCATGTCATCGATGTATACTTCCATAGTATGTCCAAGCTGTTCTTTGAACATCATGGTGACCAATCTTTGGTAAGTTGTCCCTGCATTCTTCAAATTCAAAAGGCATAACCTCAGAGCGATGAGGTTCCTCTTGGAGTGAGGTATGCAGTTTTGTCCTGTTCATCCGGATTCATGGCGATCGATGGTAGCCCCGAGGGCATCGAGGAAACTCATGCGTCGGTGGCGTGCCGTCGCATCGACGAGTTGGTCAATTCTCGGTAAGGGGAAGCAGTCTTTGGGGCAAGCTTTGTTCAAATCCGTGAAATCGACGCACACTCGCCAAGTTTCATTTTTTTTTTCACCACCACTGTGTTGGAGAGCCACGTGGGGTAGGTGACTTCTCTAATTGCTCCGGCGTCAAGCAATTTGTCAACTTCTTCTACAACGGCAGCGGTGTGTTCTGCGGAAGATCGCCAGCCTTTCTGAATGATCGGCTTACACCGGGGGTCGACATTGAGATGGTGCTGTGAGACTGACGGGTCTATTCCCGGCATCTCGTATGGAGTCCACGCGAAGACGTCGAGGTTGCCGAGTAAGAAAGTGATCAGCTGCTGTCTGTCGACCTGGCTCAGAGAGGCGCCGATCATAAAAAACTTTTTCGGGCTTCCATCAATGTCAACCCGGTCTAAACCTTCCGTGGCCTTTTCGTTTGGTTGACGCCCGATGTCATCCAGGATCTCTCGACTGGGCACTTCAATGGAGTTTACTTGCAGTTCCTTCGGCGTCTTGGCGGCGAGAAGGTAACATGCTTGCGCTGACTGTTGAGAGCCACGAATCTGCTCAACGCCGTGTTCCGTTGGGAAACGTAGCAGCTGGTGGTAGGTGCTTGGGACGGCCTGCAGGGTATGCAACCATGATCACCCCATGATGAGATTGTACGGCGACGGTAGCCTGACAACCAAGAATTCCACATCTACCGTTCTGGAGCCAGCTCGAACGGGTAGACTGATCTTTCCCAATGGGTACTCCGGGTTGGCATTGAAGCCGAATAGTAGATAAGGAGCTGGAGTCAGATCCGAATCGTTGAACCCGAGTTTGATGAAGGTTTTATAGTACATAACCTCTGAAGTGCTTCCCTGGTCGATAAGGACGCGTTCGACGGTGAACCTATTTACGCGTAGCGCAACAACCAGAGGATCTACGTGAGGGGGTGTTACGCTGCTCAAATCGAAGGTGATGCTTGGCACTTTGAGCCGGGTCGCTTTGTTGGTGTGCCGATCTTTGGGGGCTTGGAAGTGATGGATTGCATGTCTGATCGGGGCTATCGGTAGGTCAGATATCATATATACGGTGTCAAGCGGACGCCTCTTAGGCGACGTCGTCCTCATCACCTCTGAAGGTAATCGGTTAAGCGTGGCGACTGGCGTCGGCATTATCTTTGTTGGCCTCGAGGTCGTTGAGGACGCCTTGGGGATCGCCAGAACCTTGAGCCCCGCCTGCTTGGACTTTGCTTTTTAAGGCGGATGCGGCGGCGTTCGTTTCAGCGATGATGTTGTCCAAACTCTGTTGGGTCTGTCTGGCTTGTTCTATGGTCGCTTGCATCGTCTCCTTCGTTGAAGTCGTTGGTGAGTTAGAGTTCGAGGTGTGTCGCTGCGCGACGGTTTCCTTTCCGAGCGTATTTGCCAGACTGAAGTCGTCTCTCTGTGCGGTCTCGTCGGTGGCTATCGGAGGATCTTCAGTCACGTCTTTCATGGATATATTTGAGTATTCCCACAGACGGTGCCAATTGTGGGGAAGTGGTTTGGAAATACTCTCCAGATCCTGGAAGACACCAATGATCCTCAGCTAGTCACCTGCAAAGATACAAATACTCGATTAAAGTGCCGGAATTAGCACTCCGACGGACAAGTCAGTTCTTCTACTCAAGAAAGCTTGTTGACTAAGTTTTTAGAAGTGATTCTTACATACCTTTACAAATCTGAAGCTCTTGTATTTATATCCATTCTCTGGGCCTCAGGGCCAGAGTCTACTTTTTATTTATTATTCTTTCATTTGTCCTGATATGCCTTCTCAAGTCTATTCGGCCTTAAGAACGTATTCGGCATCCTAGTTGAGCCGAATGGAGCCGTTCAGTTCCCGGCCCCTCGGGTATACCAGATTTCGTTCCTCTATTCATTCGGCTCCCACATATACATATAATATTTGTATAATATATTGTTGAATTTTTATAAAATAGGATAAATTACAAATACACCCCCTGAGGTTAGATTAAAATATGAATCGTCCCCTATAGTTCTGGAAATTGCATTCCACCTTTTAAGATTTCTAATTTTATAACAAATCGCTCATTTTATTAATAAATTATCAAGTCAATTAATAGTTCTTAATGATATTAGAAATATGTTTCAATTAATCATTTAAGTAATTTTATTATTATATAGGAGAACAATTATGAATTTTATTTTTTTTAGTTAATTCTATTAAATAAAAAATTATGACAATGGGGTATTTGTAATTTTTCAAATCATTGGGGCAATATGTACTTTAAGTAAATTTCAAAGGGTGTATTTGTAATTTACCCTATAAAATATATATAATATCTATACAATATATTATTGAGTTTCTATTATGTTATATATATAATATAATTTTGATATATGTATAATATATAATACTAGTGTATGCCCATGTCTAAAGGCATGGTGTAAATAATATTGGGATCAAAATGCGCTTATAATTTATAATGTATCATGTTAAAATTTGTGGAGTTTGTGTCATTTTTTGATAAAGATAATGAAAAATATAATAAAATATTTTTCTTCTTAAAGAACTTGTAATAATTTTCCTTGTATTACACGTTGTACAAAAATAAAATAAAATAATAACTCCCCCTAGCCTTGATGCAAATTAAGAAACAAACATATAAAAAATTGTGAACACTAAACAAAATACAGAAATCAAAACTATTGCATACTTGTTAACGTTCTATAATAAAAAGAAAAAAAAAATTACTAAACACTACATACAGCACAACAGTAAGTACTTTGCAATCTCAACAAATTAAATTGAAAATTGAAAATTAAAAATTAAACAATGCATACCACCAGACTCTACAATTCCAAACAAATCAAATATATAAAAAAAAAAAATCAAATATCAAATAATGCACACCAGTCAGTGCTCTATAATCTTAAAAAAAATAAAAATAAAATTCATATCAGTTAGTGGTACAGAAACATTATATTGCCATACACCAAAAGGGTGGGTTAAAGCTTTACAAAATATGTATATATGCCTCATAAAAAGTGGATTAAAGTTTTTCAAAATATATATGCTTTACAAAAGATATGTCAATAACATGTCTTCAAACATGTGTTTGCCCAAACTTCCTCCTTATTACTTTTCAAAAAGTCTTTGTATCAACTTGTATGTATCCCCAATGAGGAATATGCATGACAATCTGGTAATTTGTTGAGACAAAAGAAATATAGATTGGTACATTTGTTGAAAATATACATATCAAAACACTTTGAGATTGAAATTACCTTATTACATCCCCATCGGCAAGCTAGTCGATTTCTTTTTTAAGCTCCATAGATTTTTCAATTCAATCCTACAAAAGTCCATATTTCCAATTATTATTGACACGGGTAAGCCCATAAAGGGTATAGCCCACCACTTAGGGCCCAATACATAATTCAAATACTAAAGCCCAACGTTACTGGAGCTCAACATGGCATTAAGAACCGATGACATCTAAACACGTGGCAAGAGAATGACAAGTCACATAAGTAGACAAAGATCCTACAAAGTTATTGCACTGGACATCAGCCATTAATGAAGTCCCTTACAGTATTTATTGCGATAACCTCTCCCCGTCGAGACAAACGGCCTCACCATGAACAAGGCAAGCTAGAACATAGACTTTCGGCCAAGATGACAGGTCGGAAGGGACAATGAAATGATTACCAGAGAGTATAAGCAGGCATCAAAGACAAGAAGAAGGTTAAGCTTTCTATCTCTACATTCCATCTCTCCTTCTAACTTGCTCGTCGGAGGGTTCGCTGGGGGACTCCCCATTCCTTGTTGAACTCTTGTGCAGGTTTCTCTGTGGGCTTGATACTTCGGACACTGGTTTGGGAAGCGTGGATCAATCTGACCCGTTCCATCTGGAACACGCAGTATCATCAGTTGGCACTGCGGGGAATCCTTTTGCTTCATACCAATTGTGCTCATTGTCACGGAGACCCTTTCCCAATAACCCCTTCCCGCTACCCACCAAGGTGGATGGTCATAACTAGATCCATGGCTTCTCACCACAATGTTGCCGACCACCAAGCTAACCCTCCCAATCCAAACAACCCGCCAAGAAGATTTCAATCGAGCTCACCAACAAAGATTAATCGCCTAGCCGAAAGCAAAACCAAGCCACGATTAATGTTCTACTCCAAAAGCCTTCCTATGCCTCCTCCGCCACCTCCAGATATCCCACCCAACCAAGAACGAGCCCCGAGCCATACTATCCAAAGAAATTTATCCACCCAACTTGGAAGGCTTACGACCCCTTCCCCAGATATAAACCCGCCACCGGGTCCCACCTCCATCGGTCCAGCACCCACACCCGAGGAGAGGCCAAGAGTGTCCAACCCCGCTGTATTCGATGGTGACAACGTTCCACTCTGGGACGCGATACTCCAAGCCATGAAGCTCCAACTCCAAGGAGTCATGCAGAACATACAGCATAAACCATCTACCACAACCAATTCACTATTCGTTGCCTCCATCAGGGACAAACCTCTACCTCCTAAGTTTAAAATGCCCTCTATTGACTCTTTCGACGGTACAACAGACCTAGTTGATCACTTAGAAACCTACAGGACCCTCATGATCCTCCATGCATTCCTTGATGAAATCATGTGTCGAGCTTTCCCCGTAACACTTAAGGGGTCAGCCTGACTGTGGTTTAGTCAGCTATCGACGGACTCTGTCTCTACCTTTCAGCACCTGAGCGACTCATTCCTCAGCCACTTTATTGGTGCCCAGCGCCAACGGCGTCCGGCAACTTAACTCCTTAACATTTGTCAAACGGAGGGAGAGTCATTGCGCAACTTCATCACCCGTTTCAACATTGAGGCCTTGCAGGTGGCAGAAAATGATGACAAGGTCATTCTCACGGCTTTCATAGCTGGTCTACGATCATCTGATTTCCTCTTTTCCCTCTCCAAAAACCCCCCGACCTCCATGGCAACCCTACTTTCCAAAGCCCAAAAATACATGAATGCCGAAGATTCCTTAGCCGCCCGACAAGAACCTACAGCCAAAAACCCAAACCCCAAAGAGAAGAGAAAGAACTCAGAAATCAGAAACACCCAGTACCCTCACCAAACACCTTAGTATACCGACCGACCACCCCAAGCCAACCGGTCGGCATTAACCCGACCACCCCGCCGGTTCGGACGGTACACCCCCCTCAACTCACCCATGGAACAAGTCTTGAACCAGATTCAACGAGATTATCCCCTAAAATGGCCCCAACCGTCATGGTCTCTTTCCAACCGGCGAGACCAGTCCAACTACTGTCGCTTTCATCAGGACCACGGCCATAATACAGAGGAGTGTGTTAACCTAAAAGACCAGGTCGAGGGCTTGATACGTCAAGGACGTCTCAGTCGGTTCACAAAAGCTCGCCCTCAGCAGAGGCAAATGACTAAACCCATCAGAAACAACTGCCGGCGCACCCCTCCTCGACAACTTGTACAACCTAACCAAGGTCATGATCGCCCCCCACAGCAACCCCGGACACAAGGTAACCCCGCCCCCCCTGTTGGAGAGATCAGAGTTATTGCTGGCAGGCTTGCTTGTGGAGGACCATCCCGCTCAGCTCAGCGGGCAGAACTCAGAAAAATAAGGCAGGGCTCAAACAAAGAAGTTACTACATTGGACCGCCCTTCTAAACAGCCTAAGCAGTGGATGGAGCCCATCACCTTTACGGAGGCCGACTACACAGGCATTTGTTACCCCCATGACGACCCCCTCATCATCTCTGCCCTTCTCTCCAATTACAAAGTCAAACGGGTTCTCATCGACAACGGCAGTTCTTCAGACATTATCTTCCTAAATGTCTTTCAGCAGCTCAAGGTCGGAGAAGAAAGTTTGTCCCCTCTCCAAACCCCACTGGTCGGTTTTACTGGAGATCGGATGACCTCCATCGGCTCCATCGATCTTCCCATCACAATCGGAGAATACCTGCGGCAAACCACAAAGTTGTTCACCTTCCTTGTCGTCGACTGTCCCTCTGCTTACAACATCATCCTCGGCCGCACCGCCCTAAATGCTTTCCAAGCTATCACATCCACTTTCTATCTTGCTATGAAATTCCCCACCGACCTTGGGGTCGGCACGGTGAGGGGAGAGCAGACCGTGGCCAGAGAATGTTACGTCGCTTCACTTAAAGAGGTCAAGCTAAAGGAGGCTATGGTCATTGAAGGGCTCGACATCAGAGACGAGGATGAGCTGGTCAGAGGGGAACCAGTGGAAGAGCTTGTCGAGGTCCTCATCGATCCCACCAACCCGACAAAAACTGCCAAGATCGGCAGCCAACTATCCTCCCAGTTAAGGCCGACCTTCGGCTCCTCCGATTGAGCACAACGATGTATTTTCCTGGACCCACTCTGATATGTCAGGTATTGACCCCTCCTTCATCACCCATCATCTTAGCATTGAGCCCCATTTCTAACCCTTCCGCCGTATAACGATCTTTCACCGAGCGCAATACTATTATCGCTCAAGTAGATAAGCTCCTTGAGGCACAATTTATCAAAAGGTGGACTACCCCAGATGGCTATCAAATGTGGTCTCGTCCGTAAAAACAACAAGAATGGCGACTCAGGTCGACTACTCCGACCTTAACCGAGCTTGCCCCAAAGATGCTTATCTCCTTCCTCGTGATAGATTCGCTTATTGATGCCACTACGGCCATCAAATGTTCAAATTTCATGGATGCCTTCTTTGGGTATAACCAAATTGATGCACCGTCGATTGGGAACACACCTCCTTCATCACCAATCGGGGAACCTACCATTATTGTGTCATGCCATTTGGGTTGAAAAATGCCAGGGCCACTTACCAACGATTGGTAAACGCCGTCTTTCATCATCAGATAGGTCGGAACATGGAAGTATACGTCGATGACATGCTAGTCAAGAGCAAACTCTCCACTGATCATCTGGCTGACCTGCGAGAGACCTTCGGCACTCTACGAAAGTATCAAATGAAGCTCAATCCAGAGAAATGTGCCTTCAGCGTAGGATCTGGGAAATTCTTGGGTTTCATAGTCAGTCAGCGGGGCATCGAAGCTAACCCCGAAAAGATCAAGGCCTTGATAGAAATACAGTCGCCCAGAACGGTTAAGGAGGTTTAGAGGCTTACTGGCAGAGTCGCCGCCCTCAACCGCTTCATTTCCCGCGCAACGGACAAGTGTCTCCCCTTCTTCAAAGTTCTTCGGCAAACTTTCGAGTGGACGACCAAATCCGAAGAGACTTTCCAGCAATTGAAACAGTGCATGGCCAACCCCCTCTTACTCTCCCAGACGCTCTCGGGTGAGCCCATTTTCTATTTAGTCAGTTTCCAAAGACGGAAGGCGTCCTCATTAGGAAGGACAGTTCAGTACAACGCCTGGTTTATTACATTAGTCGGGCTCTCAGAGGCGCAGAACAGAACTACCCATTGCTAGAAAAAATGTCCTTGGCCTTGGTCACCGCCTCAAGACGACTTCGTCCTTACTTCCAAGCCCATTCCATAGTGGTCATCATTGACTAACCCTTGAAGAAGATAATGCAACAACCAGAGCTATCCGGCAGACTTATGCAATGGTCGATTGAGCTCAGCCAATTTGACATCTCCTACCGACCTCGAACGGCGATCAAAAGGCAGGTTGTTGCCGATTTTATCCTAGAATTTACTAATCCCACTCCAACCACGGCCCCCCCGCTCTCGCAACCCCACACTGAGGTAGAAGACCCCCACTCTTGGACCCTCAACGTCGACGGATCATCCCGCAAAGAAGGTAGTGGGGCTGGTCTCATCCTCATCGCCCCCGAGAGTGGTTATTTCTAGTGTGCTTTCCGCCTCGCCAGAGACTGAATATGAGGCATTAATCACAGGTCTCCGCCTCGCCAGAGACATTGGTGTCAGCCATATCCAAGTGTTCAGCGATTCCCAGCTCATTGTCAGACAAATTATGGGGGAATTCGATACCAAGGAATACACAATGCGGGCTTCATCGAGATATTGCACTCCTTGCTCGCCTTCAACACTTTCCACATCAAACACATCCCTTGGATGGAAAACTCCAAGCGATGAAATGGCTCAATTAGCTTTTAGCACTCCGAGACCTCACCATGGTGTTCGCCTCAAGTACTTGGCTCACTCTACCATTTCCAAACCAAAGAAGAAGTCCCCTTCCTCCAAAACGAACCTATTCCATGGGCGGCCGTCATCTTTCTATTTTTGACAAAGAGGGCACTGCCAGACCACAAACAGCAGCCCGCCAAAGTCAGGGGCTGGTCGTCCCACTATATTCTCATCAGCAGCCCTTTGTACAAACGTGGCTTTTCACGCCCATACCTGCGATGCCTCAATCTCGCCAAGCAACCTACGTGATGAGAGAAGTCCATGAGGGTATATGTGGTAATCATTCGAGTGCCACGTCACTAGCCCACAAAATACTTCACACCGGTTACTTCTAGCCTACTCTCAATCAAGATGCCACTGAATTCGTGCTTAAATGTGATAAGTGCCAACGCGTTGCCAATATCCTTCATGCTCCTCCTACAAAACTGATCACACTCTACAGTCCTTACCCATTCGCTAAATGGGGGATCGACTTAGTCGGCCCATTGCCCACCGGCCGAGGCCAAACCAAATTCGCAATCGTTGCCATTGATTATTTCACTAAATGGGTGGAGGCGGAACCCCTCGCCACAATCACCGAGCGGAACACAACCAGATTCATTTGGCAGTCGATTGTGTGCCGATTTGGCATCCCTCAAGCCATCGTCTCCAACAATGGCAAACAATTCGACAATGCCAAGTTCAAGAAATTCTGTGCAGAGCTTCAAATCCAGCCCTGCTTCTCTTCCCCAGGTCATCCCCAAGCCAATGGCCAAGTTAAGGTTACCAATCGTTCTCTTCTAAAGATCATCAAAACTAAGTTGGAAGTTGCTAAGGGACTCTCGGTTGAGGAATTACCAAATGTACTCTAGGCCTACCGCACTACCGCCCGAACCCCCACTGGGGAGACCTTTTTCCGCTTAACATACGGCGCTGAGGCGGTCATCCCAGTGAAAATCGGTCTGCCCATCCCAAGGGTTTTGCACCCGAATTCGGAACTAACTGAAGAGCTGTATCGGGCAGACCTAGACCTGATTGAAGAGCTCCGAGAGACCACTGCTGTCAGGCGGGCCTCATACCAACAGAAAATGAGAACACACTACAACCGCAAAGTCCGACCGAGGAAGTTCCCCGTGGGGGACCTTGTTTTGCGCGAAGCAACTCTTGCCACCAAAAATTCGGCTGAGGGCAAGCTGGCAGCCAAGTGGGAGGGACCTTACGTTGTTAAGGCTAGACCTCGTCCAGGTACTTACCGATTTCAGGACATGGACGGCCGAGACCTCCCCCATCCATGGAACGCCGAACACTTGAAGCGTTATTTTCAATAAAAGCCCTATTTTTGTATTGATCCATTGCTGTATTTTGTTTTTGACAATCTACACACTTTGATGTTTTTGTCCTTTTCTCACATGGTGTAACTTTGTGATCAATGGGCTACGCTTTAAATGACAACAATCTTATATCTTAGTTATCTGCGTGGAATTTCAATAACACCTTGCTTGGTCTTACCGACCGAGTAATTTAAAGTTCACCAGACTGAGCACGAAGGGCTCAGCCAGACTCAGTTACTTAAAGCCTTAGCTAGACTGAGCACGAACGGCTCAGCCAGACTGAGTTACTTAAAGCCTCAGCCAGACTGAGCACGAAGGGCTCATCCAGACTAAGTTACTTAAAGCCTCAGCCAGACTGAGCGTGAAGGGCCCCGCCAGACTGAGTTGCTTGAAGCCTAAGCCAGACTGAGTTAATTATAGCTCAAGCCAAACTGAACACAAATGAAGATCTCGACCAAGGCCATTCTTGTAACTTCATGATTGTGACATAGTTGCCATACTTAGTCAAATTCCGAGTCCATGCTTTTACGTCTCTTAACATTTTTTACATTTTTTAACTTTTATTTCCCAACCTAATCCTTCATTTCTCAACACTCTGACCACATGATTTAACATTTCAAGACTCTCACATTTTAAGACCTTTACACTCTCACATTTTATCAACACTCTCACATTTTAAGGCCTTTACATTTCAACGTTTTTATTGTTAACATTCTTTGCATCATAGTTTTCTCACAAGTTAGATTGGCTTCCTACTTCTCAACTTTTACTACGATTTATATACAAGTCTTATGTGAATGCCTGCTCGATTCTTTTCAGATCTACAAGAAATAAAGACAAAGATGAAAAACACAATTCATAATTTTATTTACTTAACTTATACATCAATTCACTACGTAAATTACACACCCACATAAACAAAACAAAACAAAACAAACAACAACAACAACAAAAATTTTATTTACACATCTTATTTGCATCAATCATTCATCCTCGCTCGAAGCAAGGTCTTCTTCGTCAACACCTTCGTCTAGGGGGCTCTGGGCCACATCATCTTCATCTATCCTCACAGTGTTGAAGTCCAAGTCTAGGAACAGCTCTTCTGCTTTATGCTTGAAAGTCTTCCAGCTGCTATCCCAGAACTCAGCCATCTCATGCTTGTAGAAGTCCAACCACTGGAAGCTTTGGATCACTTCATCTTCACTCCTCTTTCCAGTGGTCACCCCCAACGGGCCAAATTTATCTCCTCTTCGCCAGTCGGCGATAGCAAAGATCAATGGCCATCCGAAGTCGAAACCCTTGAATCGCTTCTACCACCACACATAGGTCGAGGTACGCCACCCTCTCACATGCCAACTTGCCCCTTTCCTTCTCCAAGGCCTTCTCCAACCCCGCCTTCTCAGCCACTGACTTGGCCCGCTCATCCGCCAACGCCTTCCACCGAAAGCAATCTTCGACCGCTTTTCTTTTTCTTTGATCGATCGAGCGCCAGAGGTCTTCATTACAGACCATGGCTTTATCCCACCTTTCGTTGGCGATGGCGCAAGCTTTCTGGGCCTTTTCCAGCTTCTTCTGCTCGCCAACCAGTTGGAACTCGAGCGATACCACCTTGCGGCGTTCCGTCTCCAGCTCTAACTTGGTCGCGAGCAGCTCAGCATTGGCACGGTGGGCTGAATAGCCCTGCACCATCGCCAACACCTCCATCTTCTTGGCATTTTGGGCATACTCCAGCCCCCTTACACACGCACTCCGCGCGGCCTTCTTCCAGCCCCCGGTCTCCCTCCTTAAACTTTCAAGCTAGGCCTTCACCTCCTCTAGCTTTGCCTTGAACTTTATGCTTTAGTGCTTTTGTTCAAGAGGGCTCGCTAAGACATCGACTCCATCCGGCAGAAAGCACCCCCTTAGCAACTCGACCTCAGTGAAACTTGCCATTGAACACACGGCTGCATCCTCCACTACTCTCAAGAGGCGATCTGCAGCAGTCCTGGCTTCACCTCCTTTTCCTTCCAGTCGCCCGGACATTGCTGGAGCGTGGTAAATGGCGGTCTTTAACCTTGCCCTCTCCTTCTCCTTGGGGCAGACCCCTCTTGTTGTTCGCCTCTCCTCAGCCAATCCCGCCTTCCATTTGTTTTTTAGGGCCAGTCGCCCCACTCTCTATCTCCTTCGCTGCTTCCTCCAATCCCACTTCAGGGGTTTCCTTTACTATCACCTCCTTTATCCTCTTCAAGGCTGGCCCCTCCTCCCTCTTCCTTACTCTTTTCTTCTTCTACAACACAGCCTCCACCTCCTTTTTGCTCTTCTCCTTCAGAGGATCCACTGGAGGTGGTCGGGCTCAAAACCGCCAAATCCTTCTTCCCAATCACGCTGACTGACGGACTCGCCTGTCATGCGCTTTTGAGCAGCCCCAACTTTGCCTCTTTATATTTGTCCGCTCTGGCGAACAATATCCTCTCCTCCTCCTCATCCGCCTTCCTCTACACTTGTAGCTCTTCCCTTGCCGGATCCTCCCTCAATGGTTGCGGTCCCAAGTTCAGGGCAAACAACGTTGAAGGAAAGACCACCGTCCCACCTCATTCCCTTCTCTTCCTCTATTCCTCACCTTCTTCACTCGGCCTTACCGCCCATCTAACTTGGGCTCGACTAATTTGGTGGGAACCTTCCACATTGTCCGAACTCCCTTCCACTGCTCATCAACACAAAACCATCTCACTTCCATCCTTCAATCAAGACGGCAATTTCACCACTATACCGCCTCATCGCCTCGCAGTGTCACCCACATCTCTGCTGACCAAGGCCTTGTAGTAGGAGAAAACTCCTTCACATATGGCCACTCCTCCTGCTGTTTGCCGCCAGAACTCGCAAAGCCATCAAGATTTTCTGTGCGCTTGGCATCAACTACCCTGGCACCACTTCTAGCTTATTCAACACGTCCACCACTACTTGAGGGAAAGGTAGCCTCAAACCTCCTCATAACGCTTCCTCATAGAGACTGAATTCGTCCGGTCGCACATCTGACACCCTCTCTCAAGATGTGGGCAGCCTCAGCCCTATTTCTGAGAGAATTTAGTACTTCCTCCTTATTCCCTCCAACTCTTCTGCCATAAGTATGGATCTGTCCGGTTTGGTGTGCCAGTGGTCCAGCTCTACTTGACTAATAGGTCTTGCGGCTACAATCATTGTCCTAGGGCGAGCTCGCACCGCCTACCTCACTACCTCTCCATCCATTCGCTTCGTACGATATTGCTCCACCAGGTCCACTACGTCGTCATTCCCCAACGCATCTAGTCTCACGGTGGACGCATCCTCTCAAGCCGTCTCTCTAGTATGCTTGCATATAGCTTCAGATGCTGGTACAAGATAGTTTACAAAATGTTGCAAAAGTATATCACTCGACACAAAAGAGGTTACTTCTGAAACGATTTGGTTTTTGCAAAAAGAAAGGTAAAACAGATAAAACCAAACGCCCAAGGCTTGCTTGTATTCCAAGGGTCAAGGTCAAACTTTGCCAGTTTGAAAATTTTCAAAAAAATTTCAAAACCGCCTTTTCAAACACCCTATATTGACCTATCGTTTCATCTCTTGCTCAACGCCTAACCTTCCTATCCCGAGATTCCGCCACAGTACGACCACGGTCCATCGTCCCTTTCCTTCCTCGTCTATTCCACTTCACCTCACCACGCGCCTCACGCCTCGAGCCCCATGCGCCACTCACCTCTTCGGGCCTCCTCACGGCCGATCTTCGCCCACCTTCCGGCCAGTCTTTGCCCCGTCAATCTCTCACCACTACTGTTTTCTTCTTTATTCCCTTCGTTGGACTAAAGCTGTACTTGGGAATGGGGAACTACTGACACGTGTAAGCCCATAAAGGGTATAGCCCACCACTTAGGGCCCAACACACAATTCAAATACTAAAGCCCAACGTTGCTGGAGCTTAACATGGCATTAAGAACCAATGACATCTAAACACATGGCAAGAGAAGGACAAGCCACATAAGCAGACAAAGATCCTGCAAAGTTAGCCATTAATGAAGTTCCTTACAGCATTTATTGTGATAACCCCTCTCCGTTGAGACAAAACGGCCTCACCATGAACAAGGCAAGCTAGAGCATAGACTTTTGGCCAAGATAACAAGTTGGAAGGGACAACGAAATGATTACCATAGGATATAAGCAGGCATCGAAGACAAGAAGAAGATTAAGCTTTTTATCTCTAATCTATCTCTACATTCCATCTTTCTTTCTAACTTGCTCGTCGGAGGGTTCGCTAGGGGACTCCCCGTTCCCCGTTGAACTTTTGTGGAGGTTCCTCTGTGGGCTTAATAGCTCGGACACTGGTTTGGGAAGCGTGGATTCGTCTGACCCGTTCCATCTGGAACACGCTGTATCATCAATTATTAAATTGAAATTTTATAAAAAGTTATATAATCAATAGAAATAAATTAATTAACAAATGGTTACCTTTTGATAAAACGTGATTCAATCTACATGGAACGCTACAACAAAATTTTAGGATAAACAATATTTATAGTAGAATCACAAATTATCTTTAGGGAGAAGAATAATTATATGATCAAAAGATATACATCTGGACAATGCCACATATAATTGCCCATGGCTAAACACTGGTATGCGCAAATCAACCCTAACAAATTTCACAGATTGTCCTTGAGATTTATTAATGGTCAAGGCATATGCCAATTGAACTAGAAATTGATGTCTTGTCATTTAAAAAAGCATTTCTAAAGAAGATGGTGTCAAAGATATCCTTGGTATGAATGCCAAATTGCCAAACTTTTCTCTAGTTAAAATTTGAGCTTCAATTATGCGAGTGTTGCACCTAGTAACCGTCAATCTTGTACCATTACATAGTCCATCTTTCGGTGCAATGTTTCTTAACAATATTATAGGACAACCCACTTTCAACTCTAAAAAGTTGGTAACCCAAGAGGATCCAATGAATTTAAATATTTATTAGAATATCTATTTGTAATGGCAGGATCAATTTCATTATCTTCAGACATTTTATCTGCTGCAAAATAAGTATATAATCTCCCTAGAAAGATATTCAACGCAGTAGTATTAATGTCACTGACATCGTCGTTACGCGCAGATAGAATTGTGCATTCAGTTAAAAATGTTAGGGTCAACGTCTCTACTATATTCAATTGTGAGTAAACTGTAAGGAGTAATTCATTCAAATCTTGACATTTATGTATTGTTGATAGAAGGTTGACAATTTCTTGAGGATTGGTCCCAATCTAAAATAAGTGAAATCAATAAATAAAAAATAAAATTAAAAAAAAGGTTAATGTAGTGTTACCTCCATCAAGAAATTTGCAAAATTAGTATTTTCATGGCCTTCATAATTCAAGTTCATAATCAAATCCAAAGTTAAGATATGTATATACTTCCATAGAACAGAGTGTCTTAATGATGTATTCACAATTTGTTCACGAACTCCTTTAGGTATAACTGGTAAGATTTGTCGAAAGTCTTCACTAAGAACAACAGTAATACTCCCAAATGGATTTTCATTATCATAAATATCCCGCAGTATATGATCAACCACCTCAACACAATATCTATGTTTCATAGGAACTTCATCCCAAATTATGAGTTTTGTTTCTCTAAACAACTCAGCTTGTAATGATTGTTTACTAAACCCACAAAGTGAATTTTCCAAGACATCTAATGGAATGGAAAATGTTGAATGTGCAATGCAACTTCCTACCAATAATAACGATGCAATTCCAGATGAAGCCATAATAACAACGATATGTCCAAGGTTGCGACATTTTAATGCAATTGTATTGTACAGAAATGTTTTTCCTATGCTAGCACCCCCATTCAGAAAGAAAACGGCTCCTTTTATTTTGACAAACTGAAGAAGTGATTGTGTTATAAGCATTCCGATGTCCATTGTTGAGACAATCAATAGTAATTTGTAGATCTGCATGTTGTACATCACTCTGCAGTTGTTGATGTTTGAATATCAATTGACATGGGTGGAAAGTCAATTAAACTTTTGCATAATTCATGAAGCATTTGATTCAAAAAATGAAGACCATAATCTTTAATTTAAGCCTCAGTTAGGTTAGAAATGGCAAACAATGTACGAATCTTATGTGCAAGATCATCACATATATACGTTGAGAATTGATTCCATAATGCATATGGATTTAGTGGAGAGCACTGAGTGAGAATAATACTAAACAATTTCCTCAATTAGTGTCCAATTTTCATAATTGCAGCCTCTTTCAAGCATTGTATCCACTATTCATCATCTTCTAAAAGCCTTCTTGCAATACATGCTAATTTAAATATATTATGCACAACCTTATCGACCGTGCATAAAGATTGAAATGACTTTGGCCCCTTGACAACAATTAGTAACAAATGTAGATAAAATCTTTCACCACAATTAGGGCTAACAAAGTACATTCTACCAATTGCATATCCCTTTTCTCTTGATTTTCATCTCTTTTCCGATTTGAGCCAAACAAAATGTTGTGGAAATTCTTGATAAGTGAATGGACATTCATCTTCACAGGTAGCACAATATGCAAAGAAACTAGTAAGAGTTGATATTTGTTGACCAGCTCTAGATTGAATCGTTTCCAGTGACTCTTCCGGGTTAAAAACAACACAATGCATTTCAGGTAAATGAAGTGTCAATTGTACAACTGTTGGCATCTTTGTATGCAAAAGATGACCAAATATTCGCCAAACAGTTTTTGGAGGTCCAATATACTTTACATCGAGATATTGTTGAATCTCATTTATCAATCTCAACACCATCGTTGTACGATCATAACCCTTGTAAATGTACTTATGTATGTATTTGGCACATTTCATTCCGACACAAACTTCCACATTTATATGACAGTTGAAAAGTTTAGAAAGATATGCAATATTGTATGGTACGACATCCTTGTTATCAACTTCTTGCCCCCTCACAGTATGTACTTGACAATTATTGCGATGATGATAAATAGAGTATCCATCTTGATCCATAGTTGTTGTTTCTATGAAAGCTTGAGGGTATCTCTTAGTGCATCTACCATTTTCCATATATGGTGCTTGTAGATTTCGAGCACCACATGGTCCATGTACCATACAACATTTGACAATTTCAAAAAGCATAGGATCATCTTTTGGGTCTAGAAATTCTACACAGACAAATTTGTCTACTTGAGCACATGTCCGAATTTTGTCTGGACCTTTAAGAAATAAAAGTGAATGCATATGAAGGAGGTCTCGTTTTTGAAATTCAATTGTAAAAACATGTGCAACTTTATTTCCAAATACTTTATTTGTTTCTATTTCCTTCATCAAACACTTTCTTTTCAACTCAAAAACACAGGCAATTAAATTAGGACAATCAATAGGTTTTGGATGTAGTAATAATGCTGAAGTAATTTTTGGCCAATTGGGATTTGCAGTCGTGGTAAGAAAAATATTTGGTGTTGGTTGTATCGCATGATAACCATTGAATCTTGAAAGATTTCAAGCATATGTTTAAGATTACTAGTAAATGAAGATGGCAAAACAAACTTTTGACCAATTTGACCAGGTCGCACATAATCTGGATCAATATCTGACAACTCTTGGTAAAGCTCAACCCAAAGTTTTTCTTGATTAAGCTTGTATTATGTCAATCGATTTTGTTCAGTTGTGGCACAAGCATCTACCAAAAACGCTTGAAATAGTTTCTCACCTCTCAAAATTGTTGAATACTCTGTGGGTCATTCAAACAAATGATGACTATAAAAATTCATTTGGTTGTATCGTATAATAGCCATTGAATCTTGAAAGTTTTCAAACATATGTCCAAGACTGCCAGTAAATAAAGATGGCAAACAGACCTTTGACCAACTTGACCAGGTCGCACATAATCTAGATCAATATCTGACAACTCTTGGTAATGCTCAACCCAAAGTTTTCCTTGATTAAGCTTGTATTATGTCAATTGATTTTATTCAGTTGCGGCCCTGGCATCTACCAAAAACTCTTGAAATAGTTTCCCACTTCTCAAAATTGTTGAATACTCTGTGGGTCATTCAAACAAACAATAACTATAAAAATTTCTTTGAGTAAGTCAATCAATTAAAGGTTGATCATACTGAACGTTCCACAATTTTAACTCAGTTTCCCATCTAAGCTCACCATATGGAAATAATAGAACATAATGTAATGGCAAATATGCTGGGTGACATTCATCAATTTGCATCAACTTATTACTTCCTCGAAAATGTAAGATAATATCTCTGATTCCACTTACTTTTGTTCTATCACCTGATATTACAATCACAATCTCATCTATAGTTAGTAGGTTATGCTAACATTAATCAATTGTTGAATTGTAATAAAAATGAGCAGGTAGATTGTGTCCTGCCGAGTCTAATTGATGTAAAATGACATGAGCCCTACGAAATTTATCTACAAATGCATTGACTTGCAACAAACTATCCTGAATAGTTTTGAGAACATCCCTTTTCAAGTTAGGATTTCTACGATTACGAATTTCTAAAGTTGAATCAGGGTCATAGATATACAATTGAGCATAACTCGCATCCTACCCTGGTTGTAGTTATAGTTGTAGTGATCTTATTCGATGTCACAATTCCCATGAATTGTGAATGATATAGGGTCCCTTCCACTGAATACTCTAAGATCCAATATAGCACCAAGACTCATAAAAGCATTGGCTACATTGTACATTCGAGTATAACTTTGAAAGGATTTTGATTGATCATTATTCCCATTATACAATGCCTAAAGTGGTGGAGGGGGTGTAATAAGTAAAGGTAGCCTAATCTTTCCTTCCAAATAGCAAGTTTTGAATAAAGGACGCTTCATAGATGATTTTGTCAATTTTTCATCTATTCAATGTAAGATTGAACAATGAGGACATAATACATCTATCTTGCTAAGATAATGGCGACAAGAATCTTTGTGTGCCCGGGCATCAATTAATGTACTCATAAACATATCTTCTAATTTATCATTAGTACATAGATTTTCTTGAACAAATCAGTTTATAAGAGTAGACCTACGAATATTTGTGTATAAATAAAATTTTAGAAAACAAATAGTATGAGTATGTATTTGAAGATCAGACATAGTAGTTTACCGATTCCTTTGTGAAGCTAAAGATGTGCCTGGCATAGAATGATGGGTAGCCAATGTTTATTTTTGTGCCAAATGAGAATCTTTAGTTATTGTTTCCCATTCCAAGCAAGCGCAATTGCGACAAATTGGTGTTAAGGAAGGTTGTCTTGGTTGAATACATTCTTTTGATCTCTCTTGTTCTCGTTGCAAATTTAAATTCAAAGTATGACTTTTTATTTTTTTTTCACACTCTCGCCCTGCACGTTGGGTCAATGCACAGTTTTTGATATTACATTATCATTTTGTGCCTAAAATGAAAACATTTTATCATTGGTGCTTAATAGGTGAATATTATTGTCTAACATTTTGTACTTATTTTGTTGCATCTTCACGTTTTGTTGCATCTTCTTGTTTTCTATTTTATTTATTTTATACCTTTAATTTTGTTATCTTTATTTCTTTCTTTCCTCCTGCATTTTGATTTTTATTAAAAAAATAAATAAGAATTAAAACCCTGTCTTTATTTAGTTTCTCCTTTCATTATATATCATTTATTTCTTCATTCGCTTCTTTTTTCCTTTTCGCTTCATTTATAGTCATATAGTAGTAACTTATGGATGCTACATTATAAATGCATATGTATCCATGCAAATAAAAAAAAAAATCAATTTGGAAAACACCTACAAATAACAGCAAGTTACAGGTATTTCACAATCATTTTATACACTTACAACTTTTAAGGCATTATGAAATTCTTCACAAATTTCAAATTTTAACTATTTGAAATTTGATTAACTTTGCTTCACATTTTAAAAAATCTATATATGTCGAAGAAGCTATACCACTTGACATGCATTTTTCATTCTCTTGTCAGAAGGAGTCACCTTTTCTTTTCTCTTAGACATTTCGTTAACCTTTTCTTTTTCTTTTGCATAGCAAATATAAATAAAATATTCAAAAGATTAAAAAAATCTTTTATAAATAAAACACATCCAATATTTGACTTGATTTTGTACTTACCGCATGAACATGGACAACATCAAGGTCGTGTTCATCGCGGATGACTACACCAACATTTGTAGATGGGGTTGTAGGAGTAGGCCTACAGAAATGGGTTGTGTGAATAAATTAAAATCTATATAATAAAGTGGTAATAGTAAAAGTATATATTTCAAGAATTAAACACAGTTGTTTACCAATTCGGTGTTAAAAAAGGTTGTCTTGGGTTAATACATTCATTTGATCTCTCTTATTCTCGTGGCAAGTGTTGTCCCAATTGGTATGCAGAATAATTTTTTTGATTTTTTTAACGTTCTCGTCGTGCATGTTAGGCCAATGTAGCTTTTGATAACACATTATCATTGTGTGCCTAAAATGAGAAGATTATATAATTAGGTGCGTAAAATGTGAAGATTATCACCTACCATTTTCTATTGTTTCTTTTAATTATTGTAATTTAGTTTTTATAAAACTTTATCCCCTCTCTTGCTTCCCTTATATCATGTATTTTTTCTTCATGTAACTAACTTTTCCTCTTCACTCGGTTAAATTGTTAGTCATATAAGAACGAATGCATGTGTTGATGCAATTTAAAAAGAGAGAAAAAATAGTTTAAAAACACATTAAGTACACAATGAAGCATTTCAATCAGTAAATACAAAACTGACGAAACCACAAACTCACTATGCACTTATCAATTTAAATACACTACCCATCTTTTTCTTCTTCCCTCTTTCCTTTTTTTCTTCTTTCCATGCGAACTTCTTATAAGAGCAGTAAAAATAAAAATAAAAAATTATATTATTGTACAAAAGGTAAATATTATTTATTCCTTCTTCTTCCTTTCCATTTTATTATGTTATGTTGTAAATGCAGCATGTGTTCATAAACAAATTAAAAATTCATATTAATGTTCATACAAATGCTTACTTTAACATGTTTCAGAAAAATATTTCACAAAAAGTCAAAAGAATTGAATAAAACTTCAAACTCATTATACACTGTGTATTTTTTTCATTACTGTACATAAAAAAGAGAAAAGTTTGAAAAATGTTGAGGAACCATACCATGGAATATGCATTTTCTTTGCTTTTGCCAAAAGAGTAGCCTTTTTCGCTTCCTTTGATATTGCCTTACCTTTTTCCTTTGCCTCTGCCTATGAAAAATAAGTAGAATACATTTATAAATTATTTTAAAAATGATAAGAAAATGCATGTCCAGTGTTCAAAGTGGCTTTTGGGATTACTTCACAAATGCGAATGGTACTAAGGACACGCTCATCGCGGACAACAATATCAACGTTTCTTTCTTGAAGAAATCGAACCTATATATACAAAAGCTTCAGAGTGATAAATAAAACTTTATACACATAAATAAGAAAATTAGTAAAGGGAGTTGATATTACAATTCGGTGTAAGTCTCTATCCATCTATAAAAAATCAGATATGATAAGTTAAAAAGAAATAAAAGAATAGGGCTTACATTACAAGAGAGGTACTTAAATTTGTATGACAAAAAAAAAAAAAAAAAATTTTACTTGACCAAAAATAGTTATTGTCCATAAGTATTGTATTTCAACCTAAAAGTGTTTGGTTATATAATTTTAGACACTAAAAAACAAAAAATTAGCAATACTAATTAACAACCATAAAAAATTCTTTTTCCAAATTTCAAGAATTTGGAAAATATTTTTTTTAACAAGCTAAAAAAAATTAACAACCAAATCACTTGGTAGCAAATCTATATAATCACAAAAGATTAGATAAAATAACTGTTACCCAAAAAGCAACCTAAGAAGGGGGGTGAATTAGGTTTCTACAAAATAAAATTAATAATACCCCAACAAAATTAACTACTACTACAACAAATTATTAACAAGCACAATGATGAACTTAACAGTAAATGATCAAGCAAAATAACAATGAAGTATAACTAACATACAGGGTAAATCAAATGATTAACATATGAATATTAGATAGCTATAGCAGTAGTAGGAAAGTACAGAGATTAAGGAAGATGAGACAAACATATTGATAGTGGTTCGAGTTCAACCAAGCCTACATCCACTCCTCAAGCTTCACTTAAGATTTTCCACTATCTTGTAGCTTCACAGGGGTGCTAGCAACCTCTTTACAAATGGAGCAATCCTCCACAGATTTTACACAAATTTCACAAGCCCAAACCCTTGCAAATCTTAAGTGATTCACAATTACTCTCAAGATTTCAAGAATACAGTGTTTGCAACACTTTTATAAGATGAAATGGTATTTTTGCTTTCAAAGAAAGCTTACAATAAATATCTCTCTGTGAGACCATGAAATATCTTCTCACATGGATTGTTGGTGAGATTCAACGAAGACAGCTCTATGAACCTGCAAAAGATAAATCGAGTTGATGCCATCCAACCGGGGTTACCGGCCGGGGACACTCCGATGATGAAGTTAGAATCCATGAATGAAGAATCAAGAATAGTGAAGTGTGTTTTGTGCTCTGTGGAGCATAGAGAGATCATACCTATATGTTATGAAGTCCCTTCCTTTTATAGACGGGGGTAGGCCAAATAAGCCCAATAGTTGGCCCCTTGGCAGGCCTTTTTTGGGTTAGTCCAATAAGTTGATATATTTTTTTTTCTAGCTCCCACAATTGCCCCAAAACTTTCATTGTCTTCAGTAGAAGAATGAGAGTTTTTATTGCCGAGTTATGCTGCTCAAATAGATGTTAGGTCCTTTGACAAAGAATATATTGGATAAATGAATAACATAAATGAATGAATGATTGGATGAATGCATGTATGTATGAATGTATGTACAAATATATGTATATAAAGGAGAGAGGTGAGCTAAAGCCCAGTAAGTAATACTATCTCTATAACGGTGGGCCACGGTATTATAACCCCCGGGCAAGGGTGTAGTATACTTCCGAGTGCAAAGATTGCTTCCAAATATAGATTTTCATGCCGAGCTAGAAATATTTCTATATGCCGAGCACAAAAACGATTGCCTGAACCAAATAAAACAGTTTAAATAAGGTAGATATAACAGCCAAAAAATGGACCACGGTATTATTATCCCCGGGTGAGGGTGTAGGCCGCGGTATTCTAACCTCCGGGCGTAGGTGTAGGTCGTGGTATTCTAACCCCCGGGCATGGGTATAGGCCGCGGTATTGTAACCCCGGGCAAGGGTGTAGGCCGCGGTATTATAACCCCCGAGCATGGGTGTAGGCCTTTGCTGATGGCGCTCCATGCCGAGTGCGAAGATTACATTATACTCAGAGACTTTACTGATTTTAAGTGGCGACCAAGTGCCAATATGGCAAGGACTTTGAATAATGCATCCTGTGTCAGTGATGGCCAGTACCGAATGAGGTAAACGTGTTAATCACAAAGAATATTGCTCCACTTGTAAGGAATGGCCAAATAGATATTAGGCCAACTATTTAATTGCCAAATAAATTTTGGGCCAATTAGCATTGCTCAGTTTGCGTTTAGTCCAATATAAACTTGCCCCAGTGCTTTCGAATGACAGGCGTTAGTCGGAAAGAATGCAAATTGGACTTGTCCCGTTGCCCTATGTGGTGGGGTAGATTCGGCTTTGGTAAAATGACGGCGTGCAAAAATATGCGAACTGCAGATTGCTAAATGCGAACGGCCGACTGCCAAGTGTGTAATGTATTGCCCCAAAACTAGCGCTTATTTGGAGCGGTATGAAAATGAGCTGGAGTTTGTAACTAAAGTAAATTTCGTTGCAATGTTTATACCAAGTTGGCCGAGTATGCATGCACAAGAGAGGTACCGAGATGATGATCGGCTAATAAATGGCCAAGGTAACACGGGTAACACAATGAATGATTAGGGAAGACGGAGGATTATATCTTCGCCCCAAGATCCTGTTGCTGAAATTGCATGCCGGTTAGTAGAACTACCAAGTGGCCGAATTGAAAGTGCCAAGTGAGTGTAACAGTTGTTCAATGAGTTCGGCGATAAGCGTTTAAGCCGATTAAATTGTACCATTTCAATCAAATTTGTTAGAAAGTTGCTTCCATTTTTGTGAATATGTAACATTGGATTGCCGTTGCCTCATTGTTTGTGAATGACGTTAGGTATTCGGAAGAAATTCAAATTGGACGGTGGCCAACATTGCCGAGAACTAAGCCGAGAACAAAGTATAGTTGCCCTATTCCTTCCGAATAACATTGGCCTGTTGCTTACGAATGACAGTGGTTATTCAGAAGGAATTTGAAATAGACTTGAGCCAAAATTGCCGAATGATGCGGGTTGTTATAGTGGCGGGAAGACGCCAAAATTGTTGAATGTGGCATTGATCAAATGCCAGTCTTGGCGGCAAAAAGTATTGTTTGAGCTGCGATATGTAGCATTGCATATAAAATCTACAAATTTTGGGTATGAAATTTGCAAAATCAGACTGTACGGATGTGTTCAGAATGCTCCAAATAGTTAGAAACGACTATGGGATCGCTGTAATCGGACTCCTGATGGCGTAGTTGTAGCCAAAATGATTCTGACGACTCAGATCGATGGAGACTGGTGCTGTGCGACCCACTGGATAATTGCTCTTATATTGCAAAAAATAAAAGAAAATTAGTGTGGCTAGGAAGAGTTGAACTTGCGCTCTTGTGATAAAACATTTACACTAAACCACTCTGCCACGACATGCCTTGTGTCCATATTTTGTGCATTATATATATTTGAATTTAATTATTTGGTTATTACAAGATGTAACTTAGCTGCAATCCACTGAATAATTTCTTACGCTTTGCCAACTCCTGGGTCGTCTTCTTCGGCAATATATGTGATTTTCTGGCCAAATTTCAATTGGCTGATACAACTTCATTTTAGCTCCGATTTTGACGTGATTTTTTGAGTTAGACTCGTCTCGATGAGTACTTTACATTAGTGTAATCAAAACTTGATTTTGATAATGTTGAAAATTGCAGGTTTTGAAAATATGGGATGTTGCGCAACTATCGGCAAGCATCGGTTACTTTTTTGCTCCTCTAGTTAGTGGCTTTGGACTCCTTAAGTCGACGTGAATCCTCTGGTATTATTAGATGTGGATTTCGGTAAGTCGTGGTGCTAGTTTTATGCCGAGAGCGTAGAGCCAAACAAGTTGTCCATGCTAGATAAAATGCAAAGTTGATATTAATTTGCTTCTAATAATATGCCGAGTAAGTTGCCGAACAAGCCGAATAAGTTGATAACATGCAGAGGTAATGCAAATAAAACAATTAAGTCGTCGAAATTTTGTTGATAATATGCCGATGAGTGATACTATGCAAAGTGAATGAAAATAAAAGTTGCCGAATAAGCCGATAAGTTGCCGACTTGTTCATTGGGCCGGTGGATGTAAGTTGGTTCGTTAGTGGTTGCCGAATAGTGTGTTGGCTGTGCCGAGCTAGGCTAGTACATTTGGGTTGCCGAAAGCTGGATCAGTAATTCATCTTTGATTGTGCCGAAAATATTTCCTTATACTATTTGGTCTTCAACTTTATTTTGGCAACGCGATCGGTCGGCTATTTGCTATTGCCAAATAATTTAATTGGAGTGGCATCACCGAATTGTGGAGGCAGAGGAACAGACGAGTTGATAGGCCAATGGCAACGCCGAGTAAGGCGGGTTCCCAAACTGCTTAAGTGGCCGAGAAGTGCCAATGTAATAACTCTTGATTGGATTGGAACTCGGCGAGGGAATGGTTGAATGGCTGCGCGAATTTAACAAGGTGGTGGCCGAAGAACTTATGCTTGGCTGAGTGATGTGATGTAGGAAATGGGAATTTTTGATTAATGTTGACTAAGCAATTTATATATATATAATCCCCAATAGTGTTCTCTACAAACTGATATATATAAAATTCTTAATCATGGTCTCGGCAAAAAGGTAAGGGTTATAAGGGAAACAATGTTTTTGGCAAACTTCTAATATCATTATATATATATATATATAATTTATTTTAATAGCCGAATTGATTATACCACTAGAGTGCTCCATGGAAAGGTAGGTGATAAAAGTTAGTTCCCAAAGAGAGAGAAAGTAAAGACCCAAGTTTGGAGTCCATAGAAATTGTTAGTACAGATATATATATGTATGTATATTCCAAGAAAATATGAAATTTCATCAATCAACATGAACAGTGTGAAGTGCACTTGCATAAGTTGGTAAAGTGCCGACTAACAGCTTTAACAGATTCAACAAGAAAATTTCATCACTCAGCTTTAATATGCCGAAAAGATGCTCTCTTTAAGAAAAGTGAAACCCATTTGTAGAGAGAGAAAAAGGAGATACAAAAGATTCACAGTGAACAAAAAGCTCTGTTTTGTAAGCATAAACATATGTATATCCAATCCAAGAACCAATCTTAAAATAATTTTCAGAGGGCAAATAAATTAAATTTGTTATTAAATTTGTACTTACAAGAATATGTTTGTTGTGTTCTTCGTTGATCTTATTCAGTCGTTCCGACAGACGGCGCCAATTGTGAGACTATGAAATAGCCTCTCACATAGATTGTTGGTGAGATTCAACGAAGACAGCTCCATGAACCTGTAAGAGATAAATCTAGTTGATGCCACCCAACCAGGGTTACCGACCGGGGACACTCCGATGATGAAGTTAGAATCCATGAATGAAGAATCAAGAATAGTAAAGTGTGTTTTTGTGCTCTGTGGAGCATAGAGAGATCATACCTATATGTTATGAGGTCCCTTCCTTTTATAGACGGGAGTGGGCCGAATAACCCTAATAGTTGGCCCTTTGGCATGCCTTTTTTGGGTTAGCCCAATAAGTTGATATATATATATTTTTTTTGGCTCCCACACTCTCAACGATAGATATATAAAATGAAGCTTTGATTTTTCTGTAAATCTCACACAGGAAAGATGGGCTTAAAACTATAAGGCTCAGTGTATAATTTCTGAGAATAGATGTGAGTGATTATAGATCAAAGAATATTTTTAGGTTTTTTTGTAACTTATTTACATTAGAGGCTTTGGTATATTTAATGAAAATTATAGTCGTTGTATTCATTTGAATTTATAGCCTTTTATAGCCGTTGTAGTCATTTGAATTTATCACCGTTTATAGCCGTTGTATTTCCATCATTACCAATTTGAATATCTTTCACTCCATCATTACTAATTTGAATATCTTCCATTTGAACCTTTTGAACCTTTTGGCCTTTTGAACCTTTATAGCCGTTGTACTTCCATCATTACTAATTTGAATATTTTTCACTTGAACCTTTTGAACTGCTGTTATGCTGAGCTGTTTGAACCTCTATTTTGAGCTGTTTGAACTCCTGATTTAATCAAATATTAAATACATTCTAATAACATTTAGGATAAAGGTTTAGGTGAAAAATAATGTGACAAAATAAATTTTGATTCTATTGTTCTCTTTCAAATAAATCATCAAAATAAATTTTGATTCTATTTTTTTCTTCCAAATAAATTAAAAACATAATTAAATAAATTATCAAAATAAATAAGTCTAACAATCTCCCCATTTTGATAATGGCACATAATGATGTTTTGATTTGATTTGGGAGTAAGAAAAGCTCCTCCTCAAGTCATGCTTCCTGAATTAATTTCTAAATATATAGGTTAGCACATATGTAATAAATAAGCTTTAATTAAAGACATGATATAAGACTAAGATATCAAATTATAAATACAATAATACCATAATACATAACATCATATAATTTCTCCCCCTGTGACTTTATCAAAAGGAAATCATGGGTTAGAATCTGGAGGAGGAGGAGGGGGAAAATGATAATGATAAATGGCATCAAAAAATAGATAATCAAAACATAGATATACATATGTATATATATATAGGATTCGCTCGCGTCTCGCTTTTCTGTCGCAAATCGCGTCGGATACGCGTCTTCGCTTTTGCGTCAGCCGACCGACAAAAGTAGCTTTCCTCGATTGTCGCTCACCTCGGCTAGCTCTCCCTTCTTGTTTTCTTCTCTTCAGCCTCTTCTTTTTAGCCTTCTTTTTAATCGCACTCGTCTACTTCTTCTTTTTCACCTCACTCTCTTCTATCTCTTCTGCAGCATTTTCTTCGATCTTCTTCTTCCTTGAGAGACAAAAAAAACTGAATGGAGGAGGCCAAACCTCAGTCTGCTCTCTTCTATTTCTCTGCAACTCATTTCTTTTACACCTCTCACCTCTAAACAATGGCTTCCTCATCCCGGCCCTTTACTGTGTTTTCGGACCTGAACGATCCCATAAGCTCTGCTGGACCGAGTGCCCCTACTCCTACTCTTCCTGTCATTCCTCTACCTAACCTTCCTATGATGTTGATTGAACAAATCATGGCAGCTCAATCTGACATAGAAGCCAATCATTTCACACTAACGTCCTGTATGGCGACTGTTACTGCAGTCACAAAATTGGCTCATCGATTGCAGAACAGAACGAGTGAGCTCCATCAAGTCAATGCCCAACTCTCTCTACTTTAGTGCATATACAAGGATGTGTGAGTAGAAATAAGCGCACTGAAGGCCAAAAATAAAGAGCTTAAACGGAAGACCACCTCCATAACCCGATTTAAAGCAACGTCGTTCTTGGCCTTTAATAGTCAGCGGGGAGTTGTCGCTCTCGACAAAAGCACGGGGGTAGGGGCGTCAAGGGTCGCCCAAGGTGATAAAAAGAAGAAAAAAAACGATGGAAGAGGCGAGTAAGTAAGATCGACGTATGGCCGGAAAAAAATGAAGGGTTTTTTTTTTTTATGTTTATTTTGATCGGCGTGTGGCTGTAAAAAAAATAGATGGTGTTTTTTTTTTTTTTTATGTAAATATTTATATTTTGATTTGTTGATGTGTTTATGTTTAAGTACTAAAAAATGAAATTAAAAGCGTTGAAAAAAAAATAAGAAAATTAAGTCCAAACAAAAATAATAATAAGGAGAAAAAATAAAAATAAAAGAAATTAAGCCTAATAGCAAAATAAGAAAAATAAAATAAATTAAAATAAAATAATACCAGCATAAATTAAACTTAAAGTATATGTGAAGCAGTTGAGCATGATCTAACAATCGATTTGAGCATGATCTAACAATCAATTCAGCAAGAGCATCTTGATTTTATGCAAGATAATTAAAAAAAATATGTGAGGTGTAAGATCATAAGTGTAATATCAAAAATAGAATAGAATTTGAGGGGATATGAACAATAAGAGATATGAACTAATCAAGTTTAAATTATTCCCTTTGTTTCATTTGGCAAAATCAATAGGAGATATGAACAATGAAAGCTCATAACTGAAATGTTCTCCTCAATAATATCAAATAGGATGCCAAATGTTACCAATAAGGATGCCAAAATGATACCAACATGCAATCTACCAAGGATACCAATATGCAATCTAGAAGATTTAACAATCATAACTCAAGCATTATGTAAAATACTAAATATTGCTCATAATAGGTTAAACTCAATATAATCTCATGGAGCTAATGTAAATCCAAAAAATGAAGCATGTTTGAGGTATAGCAATCCATATGCCAAGAAAAATCATAAGTTTCAATATATAGCATACATTTTAAGCATAGGCATGATTTTTAGGCAAGAGCATCATCAAAGAGTATACATTGCAAATCATATGAAGTATAATCAATCTTTTTCATATCAAAGTAATAATAGTATTAGCTCAAAGGCTATAAGATAGAATTTTTATCTCAAAAGTTTAAGAGAGTATATGAGGCATACGTTAGGTTCAAGAGATGGAAGCTTTTCAATCTTCAATTTTCTTTCATAAGGAGTTCATCTCAAAAGGGTTTAACAAGTATGTTAGCAAAATGATATCTCCCCCTAAGTTGGTGCTACCCTTTTCTAATGTGATTTGTGTAAATATAGCATTCATAGAACAATCATTATTACTCAATAAAAATACAGCACAAATCACTTCTTATCACAAACTCAAAATGTGAAAAATAATTCAATGATCAAACAAAAGTTTGGAATGCTATTTTTCAAAATTTTCAAGTTGTAGCACATAGCATAATATGCATAAAAAAATAGTGTTATGCTCTTTGTTTTATTAAAAAATGATGCAACAATCTCATTTAATCACATAACATTATCAAGAGGCATTTTCATCAATTCAATCCACATATTTAAGTGTGATAAAACATTTTACTCAATGTGGAACACAACATAATGCTATAAACAATTAATTCAACAATTTATCAATCAAAAGCATTTCATGAGATGTATGCTAATATAATCCATATTCAAAAGATATTCAATATGATAAATGCAATGTCTCTACAAACGTATGATACTTCTTTTCATTTAGACATTGTTGATGGATCATAATCAACGAATTTTATAACTCATTCAAATATTCCAATGTAAAGCATATAAGCATGAAATTTTCATATTGAGCATATTCTTAAGATCATAAATGTACAATTCAAAATATAGATGGTATACATCTCAAAAACAGGCTATGACATCAAAATTGATTCTACAAAGATATGACTCAAAAAGGAATTAACATATTAGTATGAAATCATATATAAGATGTGAAAAGTATGCTCACAAAACATATTTATCACTTCTTATCTCTTTTTCATAGCAATGGATGACATGATATACAATGTTAATGAATACATGAATCATTCATATTCTAATAGGCATTTATCAAAATAATATAATTCTCATTTTTGAGTTCAATAAATGTTTGAAAGAAACTAACAGAACATAACTTAGCAAACTTAGTACAATTAGATTACATGGAAGCAATGATTAGACACAACCTATTGTACACAAATCACATCTTAAAGAATATAGAACTTTAAGCTTAAAGGTATATTAGGAGTTATACCTTCATTTACCTCTTTGGAATCTTCACCCATACATTATCTCTATTGTTTATCTTGGTGATTTTCATTTTATCATTCTTCTTCTTGCAGGAGCTGATTTTGTTCTCTAGATTGAACACTCTTGTTGTACATTTCCTCTCGAAATCCTTGGTGTTCTTTGAGATTCCATCTACAAAATATTTTTATTTCTTTCTTGGTACCCATACTTTCTTGGATCCATAGGGATTAGTCTCAAGAACATTTAATCTCATAAAAGGTTTAGGAGGATCAAAACCAATGCCTACTTTGTCAAAAACACATCTTTTATTTCCAAGAAGCTTGTTGCGGTTTTCTTTTCCTTTTACAAAATTTTCAAGAGTTTTGTTTAAATCTTTAACATTGTTTTTCAAAATGTTTTTCTCATTGGCAATAGACGTAAAGTCATTTTTCAAAGTAGCATTTTCTATTTTTAAAACATCCACATCATTTGAAAGAGAAGTAACTAATTTTTTTAATTTAGAATTCTCAACACAAACATTTCTAAATATGTCATGTAATTCATTGAAAGCACTTTCAAGTTCTACATAATTAGAAATTACTTCATCTTGTGTAAATTCTTCTTCTCCAAGAGCCATGAGACACAAGTTGGCTACTCCATCATTTTCTCCCCAAATGGTTTCCTTTTTGCTGACATCCATCATTGAAAATTCATGAGCCATGAGTGAGCCTAAGAGTTCTTCAATGCCTAATTTTGTTAGGTCTTTTGCTTCTTGGGTAACTGTAACCTTAGTTTCCATTCATTTGGCAAAGACCTAAGTATTTTTCTCACAAGCTCACCATTAGTATAATATTTACCAAGAGATTTTAGAGCATTAATAATATTGGTAAATTTATAAAACATCTCAGAAATATATTCAAATGATTCCATAGTAAAGACTTCATAATCATGAATAAGTATGTCAATCCGAGACTCTTTTATTTGGCTAGTTCCTTCATAGGTGATTTCAAGTTTATCCCAAATCTCTTTAGCAGTAATACACCCAGAAATTTTATTATACTCATTTGCATCTAGTTCACACACAAGAATAAGCTTGGCTTTAGCATTAGCTTGAAGGAATTTATAATCACACTCATCAAATTCATCCTCAAGTTTAGGCACACTGATATGGTCTACTACCTTGGTAGGGATTTTAGGACCTTTAGTGATAATGAGCCACAAAGCATAATTGGTAGCTTGAAGATACAAAGTCATTTTTTCTTTCCAATGAATATAATTATTACCATCAAAAAGAGGTGGCATATTGCTAGCTTGTCCTACAGCAGAGTAAGTAGAATACATGGTTGTTATGGATCAAAAACTCAAGATTGTTAAATCTAAACAAGAGCCCCAGGCTCTAATACCAATTGTTACCCAAAAAGCAACCTAAAAGGGGGGTGAATTAGGTTTCTACAAAATAAAATTAATAATACCCCAATAAAATTACCTACTACTACAACAAATTATTAACAAGCACAATGATGAACTTAACAGTAAATGATCAAGCAAAATAACAATGAAGTATAACTAACATACAGGGTAAATCAAATGATTAACATATGAATATTAGATAGCTATAGCAGTAGTAGGAAAGTACAAAGATTAAGGAAGATGAGACAAATAGATTGATAGTGGTTCGGGTTCAACCAAGCCTACATCCACTCCTCAAGCTTCACTTGAGATTTTCCACTATCTTCTAGCTTCACAGGGGTGCTAGCTACCTATTTACAAATGAAGCAATCCTCCACGGATTTTACACAGACTTCACAAGCTCAAACCCTTGCAAATCTTAGGTGATTCACAATCACTCTCAAGATTTCAAGAATACAGTGTTTGCAACACTTTTACAAGATGAAATGATATTTTTGCTTTCAAAGAAAACTTACAATAAACATCTCTTAAAGATAGATATATAAAATGAAGCTTTGATTTTTCTGTGAATCTCACACAGGAAAGATGGGCTTAAAGTTATAAGGCTCAGTGTATAATTTTTAAGAATAGATGTGAATGATTATAGATCAAAGAATATTTTTAGGTTTTTTTGTAACTTGTTTACATTAAAGGCTTTAGTAGTTGTATTCATTTGAATTTATAGCCGTTTATAGCCGTTGTAATCATTTGAATTTATCACCATTTATAGCCGTTGTACTTCTATCATTACCAATTTGAATATCTTCCACTCCATCATTACTAATTTGAATATCTTCCACTTGAACCTTTTGGCCTTTTGAACCTTTGTAGCCGTTATACTTCCATCATTACTAATTTGAATATCTTTCATTTGAACCTTTTGAACTGTTGTTGTGCTGAGTTGTTTGAACCTCTGTTTTGAGCTGTTTGAACTCCTGATTTAATCAAATATTAAATACATTCTAATAACATTTAGGATAAAGATTTAGGTGAAAAATAATGGGACAAAATAAATTTTGATTCTATTGTTCTCTTTCAAATAAATCATCAAAATAAATTTTGATTCTATTTTTCTCTTCCAAATAAATTAAAAACATAATTAAATAAATTATCAAAATAAATAAGTCTAACAATAAAATATGCCTAAAAAGATTGGACAAAAGAACATAGGCCTAAAAACTAATTCCATTTAATCCAATAACAATAAAAAATGATAGAATTCCATAAACTAATGATTAGTCAAAGGAAATACAAAATTACACAGTAATCTATGATTAGCCTAAGGAAACCTCCTCCCCAAAAAAAAATTGAGGTTGATAAATATTTATGGCGATACCAAATTTTACTTTGTTTACTATTTCTCCCACTTTATCACCAACCAAACAAGACATAATATTTTTTGGTAAAACCTACTGATTTATGGACTGATAAATATGTATACCAATTGAAAAAAAAAACCTTAACTCAAAATTGAAACAAATAAAAAATAAATATTATATAGATTTTGTTTCGTCAATTTCATCTCTAACGACTTGGGCCATCCTATGTGAAACAGGTCCATACTCTCACACTGTTCAATTTCATTTTTAGACTTTATTTATTTTTAAATTTGACAAAAATAAAGTCGAAATAGATATGGACTAATTTAAAAATTAAAATAAAACAAAGTGGTGATGATTAATTTAAAAAAACAAATATGAAATCAAACTGTAGCATAATGTAGACTAATTAAAATCAAACTGTAGTATTGTAGACATCCCCGAATGTCCTAGGAGGAATCCGTTTTGTTCATTGGGCTCACTACGATTCGGACTCAATATCCTTTGTTCTTAATCTCGATCCGCATAAAGTGCAATACGAGATTGATAAATCACCAAAGAGTCCAAATCCGGCAAATCATTTTGAAAACTGATTTTGTAGAAAGAAGTACCAAACATGGACTGCTTTGCCAGATACAGAGTCGCCACCTAAATATTTTATTTTGGGGAAATTTAGGAAATCTTGGCTCGTTGCCTAAGGCCACGTGTCCGTCATCACCAAAGTTGCCTCGGCTCGGGAACTTGGGTACGATTGGGGAAGGTCAACTATGAGCACCCCCGCTCGCCCGATCAAGGATCGGCCACTACTAAGCATGATATCGAGTTTTGAAAATATTATGCACTCTTATTCCGGTTAATTAGCTAGAATTACTATGTGATGCACACAACACACAAGTATGGACTAGATTGTCTAATTTGGAACAAAACATCGCATATCCGTTTGTTTGGAAAATGGTTTGAGGTTTACTACTCGCAAATAGGCTAAAACACGGATTTCAATGAATTGATCCAATTCAAGTAATCTAACCTTCACCCGCAGACAACCAAGCAATTATATCACATAAGCAATTAGCCTCATGGCAAGCATGCTGTCATGTTAACACTCACATATATGCAAGATGCTAAAGCATAAAACACTCACAGTGTACTCCAAGCCAAAACAAGAAACTAGTTAGAAATCATGCATGATCCTAGTTCATGTTAAAATGGCTAATGCATCGCAAGCAAAATCCAACTAGAATAGGCTCGGCTAACCTAAGAATGGCATATGAAATGCGACAACTCGATACACGTATTCAAGTTGGAATTGAAGTACAATGCAATTAGTATGATGCGCCGAGCCCGATGCATGTAATACAAATGAATGAATGCAAACATGCATAGCATAAGGTATACTAAATCAAATATGCCCTAAAACTAACCATCATAAGCGGTTAAATAAAAGGGAGAAAGAAGTGGGGGTTGGAAGACATGCATCGCACACACTTATTACAATTGCACCCTCTCGAGGAGGGGCCGAAGAATAATAAAAATTAATTAACTAACAAGCTAATTAAATATTACACAATACTTAACTAATTAAGCAGTTAATTAAGCTAAAAGCGAGCGGCGAAGAGGGAGGAATGCATGCACGCTCGGCTTCGCTCGGAAATCCATCACCATACTCATGCTGCCTCTGTTTACACTGCTCTGTACTTCTGAAAACTTCACAAGTCCCAAGGAAGCTCCAGAATTACTCCCTAAGCACTGTGGTATGTCACCGACTAAGAGATGAGGCCATCGGCCATGGAAATATAATCACCGACCAAAACTGAGGCCATCGGCCAACAATACATAGCTGGCCGGCACTGAAGATGGTCGACCGGCCATCTCTTCCTGCAGAATCCTGTTTTGCTACAACAAAGGACAGACAAGGCATGGCAATGCATTTTCAAAGCAATGTTTGCATGACCACCCTCCCTATCATGTTATGAACTTAAGGGAGTGTAGCCCTCGACCCTCGAGCCACCAATCATGCATTTCGATGCATGATGGCCAAAGAGGCCAAGTGTGCATTTTGATGTCAAATGAAATGCACACAAATACATAGAAAAGCCCCAACTTCCATAATGATTTATCAAGAGGCAAGGGATGCAAACATGCACAATGCTATGCAACTTAAACATGCAAGCAAACCAATGGAACATGAGCATATGAACAAACATGCAAACATGTAACAGCATGTCAAACATATGGCAAAATGCAAGCTAACAAGGATGCAAAATGCAACTTAAACATGCAATAACATGCAATGAGCCGAGTATGCAACAACACACAAGACGAGCATGCAACAACATGCAAAGGATGGACTTACACCAAGATGGATAGCTCTCTAATAAGCCCATATCAGTGGCCAAAATGCTAAGGACATGAGGGCAAATGCACATACAAACATGCATGCTAAATGGTCCAATACTTAAGCATGAAAGGGTAACTTTTAAGAACACTTAAAAGGAATGGAAAACATGCAAATGTGACAACAGTACATGCCCCGAAATAAGGCTAAAAGTGATGCCAAATCTCATAAACAAGTCAAACATGGCATGCTCAAGACTGAAGCCTAAGACTAGTCGAAGGACTTGAACCAAAGCTACACAAAACAAAGAGCATATGGCAAGTATGACCCAAAACTATCCTAAATCATGCTAAAGTGAGCCTAAAACATGCAATGACCAAAGCCAAAACAAGCTAAACAAAGGGGCAAAATCATGAGGCATGCAAGGCCATCAAAGAGGTGTTACACTACACCTAATACAACCAAACATGGCATGATTTAAGCAACCCCAAACAGAGTTATGACATGTCAAAATGAGCCCAAAAAACCCACTTAGATGGCATCCCAATGACCTAAGCATAGTGACATGCACAATGACACAATCATGAGGCATAAGACACAAACCCTTTAAGACATTAAAGGATCGATAAGTGCAAGTATTCAAGCATACTCTATGGACTGAAATAACATTACTAGTGATGCCAAACCACTGAAACAATCCAAGTAGAGCATGCTAGAGAATTCGACACTCAAAGCCTACAAGCTAAATTGCATGGTAGCTATATAAAGCAAGTCACATGTGACCCAAGCAACCAAAATCAGACCTTAAGCATGGTAAAACAAAGCTAAAAGCTTCTCAAAGTTAAGCCAAAATCATGTTAAAAACACATGTTACAACATGATGCATGTTAAGGCCAAATCATGAAATTACAAGACAAGTGTATGAAGCATACAAGGCATGTCTAAACCAAGTCAAAACAATGCTATTCCATGGAAAAACAACCACAAATACCAGCTAAGACATGGTCAACATGAACTTAACAAAGGTGCTCACATATGAAGCAAATATGACAAGTATTGAAGACAACAAGGAAAGCGGATGGCCCTATCCTTCTTAGGACCTCAAAACACCATCCCCACCACTGAAATCCCTCTAGATTTCAGTGGTGAGAAGGCCAATACAAGGTGGTCCCGGAGCTCACAAAGAAGGGCACAAAAGAGGCCAAACAAGGCCTAAGAGGGGGTCAACAACCCCAAACAGCAAAGTGATCTTAAAAAACTATTTTAAGCACTTGAAAATAGAACTTTTATCAGTTATAAGTTAAGCTTAAAAATAGATGCAAGATAGGCTAAAAGCTCGTGCAAAAATGGAAAATAAGAGGGTAAGTTCCTTACCCTTGAAGAACCTCTTCAAGAACACCACTCCAGCACCTTCCTTGGATCAAAACCAGCCCAAGAACTTTGAAAACAACTCCTTAGAACCTCAGCAACTAAGGGATAGTGTAATACTAGGTGCTTTAGTGCAAAAATATGAACAAAACACCCTTTAGAACACTATTATACACACAAATCAAAAGAGAGGGATATATAGAGATAGATAGTTATATAACTCCTAACCTTAAATTCCAGAACCCCTCTGAAGGGAAGAGGGCTTCCCCTTTTATAGGAATTCAATTCCTAAGCTTCTTGGAGAAGTTATTACAAGGGAGCAAATCCCTCCATACACGTGTATGGAGGGGGTGTAACGTAGATGCCAGCTGTGACAGCTGACATATAATATCTGCTAAGCGAGATAGAAAGGGTCATTTGAAAATGTGGTCGATTGATCAACAAAAATGGTCGGCCGACCAAAACCATTGCCGACCGGCCAACACCTTTGGCCGGTAGCAAGAAAACAGGGCTGGTGGCTTCAAGCCAAGGCCGGTGAGGTGTGGGGATGGCCAACAAGCCATTCCCTGCCCTCAGAAGCAAAAACACAAGTGTTTGGTGCACAACCAAGTACAGAATAAACAAGTCAAGAGATCTTGAGTCAAGGTGTGTGACCGAAACCTCCAAGAACTCAAGACGAACACGAATATGGATGATCACCGAGTGTTCAAATGGTGACATCCAAGTCTTGATGACGGTCAAAAATGGGGTGTCTACAAGTATCCATCTATGTTAAGTTTGAGTTTACCTGCAGGTGGAAAAGACCAGTGGATTAGTCTAGGTTGAGAAGGATTTGGGTGGAGAGGGAAATGAAAGGCTGTTCAATCTCTTGAACATAAAACCTTATGTTCTTAAGACTGGGTTGAATGGGGTTCAATATGTTGTCAAAAACCCCAGGCCAGGCTGGATTTGGAGGACTGCTGCGAGATGAAATTGGCACTTGGCTATAGGGATGCTATGGCAAACTAGACCACTATTCAAGTTTGGAAGTTGAAATATAGGGCATATATAGGGGACTCACCATCCTTTTCCAAAAAGGCACCATGAATGTAGAAATTGAAACAAATTCTGAACAAGCTATCATTCAACTCCAAGATGGATCAAACTACAACTCACCTCATAAGGCCCTCGTTGAAGACACAAAGTTCCTCCTGAAGAGATACAACTGTTCCCTCAGCCACTCTTTCCGTGAGGGGAACAGAGTTGCTGACAAACTAGCAAATTTGAGAGTAGCCCAACATGTTCATGTAGTAGTATTAGAAGATCCACCTGAAGAAGTGAGATCTCTAGTCATAGATGACATGACTGGGGTAAGTCTTGTGAGGGACTGAATTTCTTGTATTGTAAGGATACTTTATCTTCTGTTTGCTCTTATTTCAGTTGAATCGAAAAAAAAAAAAATCAAATTGTAGTATAAAAACAAAACAAATATGAAATCAAGATCAACACTTTAATAAGACCTAACCCAAAACCATTTACAAATTTAACTATATATGATGAAACCACCTAATTTACAATAGAAGCGATTCAATGATTTGACTTAGACCAATTTTTAAAAATTAATGAGATTCACTTTTACGATCGTGCTTATCTACATATAATAGTGACATTGCCCTTGTACTTCTACTCAAAAGTGTTTGGTTATATAATTTTAGACACCAAGAAACAAAAAATTAGCAATACTAATTAATAACCACAAAAAATTCTTTTCAAATATCGAGAATTTGGAAAATGTTTTTTTAACAACCTTAAAAAAATTAACAACCAAATCACTTGGTAGCAAATCTATATAATCACAAAAGATTAGATAAAAGAACATAGGCCTAAAAGATTAGACAAAAGAATATAGGCCTAAAAACTTGTGGGTGTTGATTTTCGACAACACAACCAAGCGGGAACTCAAGTGGAGAGCACCGAGAATAGATTAAGCAGAACACCTACCAACAAGAATATGAGAATACCGCGTTGGTTAGATCCAACCGGGGCAATCCGGCGATCAAGTCAATAATCTTATCTCTTACAGATATCAATACAAGTACTTAAATTTCAACAATGAAAACATAAAAACATCTCAAATAAAGTATATCTTAGACCCACGAGGGTGCCTTAGTTTTATAATGATCAGTGTCCAACTTCTCCTAGAAGTCTTACTTCATGGGACTCTATCCTTTACAAGGATAACATTTATCACAACTCACACTATTCAGATTAAGATGAACTCCCTTAAGAGCCCCATCTCTATCCAAATAGGTAGCTTGATGTCATCTAGGACTTTAGTCCTCTATCCAAATATCTCGAATTCCGATATTATCGCACCATATCTTAGCACCATGGTCCGCTCACGTGGCACTTCGGCTAACAACCTTGGCCACGTGGACTACCTAAAAATATGTCCCCACAATTGTCCCTTAGGTTCTATTACCTCGACAAACTGAGGTGATGAAACCTATACATGTACTTCCCTGACCGAGATCGTGACTCGTTGGCACCAAGAAACAAGGACTCAAATCTCTATTCGTCCAAAATCAAGAATCAAGAAGCAAGAACCATGAACCATCATGTTCCATTTCATCTAGGTCCAACATCTCGATAGAGATCACACTGCTAGCAGAGATCATCACTTGCTAGTTCAAGAACATCAAGATCCTAGTATCAATTCATCAAAAACCAAGAATAAACAAGTTCTGCCCCCATTCAAATTCAACATCTCAACCAAGATCAACATCTCAACTGAAATCATCATGTTAACCAAGATCACCATCTCAACCGAGATCGTCATCTCCACCGAGATCAATATCTCAACTGAGGTCATCATGAGATTGGAGCGTACCAATCACGTCCCCATGATGTCGTATCAGTTTTGCCCCCCGTCGTTTGACATCAGCACAGGCACGTAGGACTCAAAATCATAACTTTTTGCCATATTTTTCTAATTCCAGCAAAACCATTTCATCTTCCTATTTCGTCTCTATCTGTGTCGCTAAACTCTCTTTCTCTTGGCCTCTGCAAACCATCATCGTTGTTCTTGAAGCATTCATTACTATGAAGACTCCCTTTGTGCCCAAGGTTTAAACTCTACCAGTTGAACCAGACTAACAGCCAAGCAATTCATCAGTTGTTCCACACATCAACCTATCATCTCAATGGCAGTGAAAACACCGACATAGTGACAATCTTGCAGCTAGAACCAGGAATAGGAAACACCGATGTCCTAAGCTCCCAGCCTTAGACCTTGATAATTTTTCAATCGCCTTATCTGTGAGTAACCATCGCCGTAACCAATGACGACATGTCTCGCCAAACTGTTGTCGTAAAAGACCTTTTTGTTGACATCCCTGATGTCATAACTATGCAATCCACTCCATCTCATTATAGTCAATCCAACATGCTCATGTCTTCAGCAACTTAATATCTCGAAAGAGAAGCACATGAAGCAAGTGGACCAAGTTATTGCTGCCAAAGCCAAGGCCATTGCTAAGGCCAAAAAAATAAGTCAACATGGCCTGCAACAAAGGCTACTATCTTGACTGGATGACAACCTTCAAAAAGGTATCTGTCCCCAAGGACTCACCCTTCCGTGATATGGGTCAGCTCAATGTCCCTTTCGTTCCCTCTCCTAATTAATCTGAGGATGAGGCCGAGGAAGTAAAAGAGGATAACAACAAGGAGGCCGAAGACAAGGAAGAAAGAGGTGAGGTTGCCAGAAAGAATCTGAAGGCATTCTTTGGGGCCAAGTCCCCAACTCTGAATGAGCAAGTCCTTAACAACTTAGGATGAGGTTCAAAGACCATACAAGCCGAGGTCGAGACTGCCAACAAGAGCCTAGATGACACACTACATGAGATCGACGCCGAGTTTCAAGCTGAAAAATCTGCCCAGCTGTCTGCCGTGGCTGACACAACGCCAATTGCCAAAGCAGGGCAGATTGTGGAAAATGCATGAACTTTGGTTTTTCCTCCTTTTTGTACTTTTCCTTCTTACTTTTGGATAGTTGTAATCTTTTGTTTGAAAAATATTAGCTTCATACTTGGCCGATGTGCCCCTTTGGTCTTTGTAGATAAACAAGTAATCTCTTATGTCAGGCCGAAGTACCTTTTTGTATCTGAAGAAGTTTTTTTCCTAAATGCAAGTCTTATATTTTTTTCCAAGTGTTGAATGTATGCTTTCTTTGCTTCTATGCATGTTTGCTGCTTTCTTTCATGCTTTTCATGCTTCCAAACTTAGAATATTTTTGCATTTCTTCAAAATGTACCTTAACTGTATAATAACTCCGGGATACAATACCTCAGATAAACCTTGACTGTTTGCCTTGGCTAACCATTTTCATACATCGGCTAACACTTTAAAAATAAAAATATTTTTACAAGTGTTATTGCTTTTTTACCTCTATATGCTATCTTCTATTAAGACTTCACCTTTTCCAAGTTTTGACAACACAGTTTGGTCACCTCGGGTAACATGCATCTCGGATACTTTATTCATCATTACATCGGCTAACTGCAACTTGTAAATTTCTCCGAAATTTCAACAAGTGTTAGCCCATTTCTAAAAATTTCAACAAGTGTCAAACTCTTAAGTTTGTTTATCACTCCAGCTCCCTGCCCCCTAATGTGAACCTAAGTTTCACTTAAGTTCACATTAAGTATGTGACTATGGTCCTTTGCCGAAGTCAGATTCAAGCAAAGGCTTCCTGAGGTGTTTCAACCTTGATTTCTCTGTTAATGAACTTAGTTCCATTCTGAGTTTGACTCTGCCGATATGGTAAGTCCAGGTTAATTCAACTTAGTTCAACTCTATTATATACAAGTATAATTCAACTCTGCCATATAATGAGTCTAAGTTATTCATTATGTTTCATTCAGAAACATTGCCAACTTAGTTCAACTCTATTATATGCAAGTATAATTCAACTCTGCCATATAATAAGTCTAAGTTATTCGTCATGTTTCATTCAGAAATATCGCCAACTTAGTTCAACTCTATTATATGCAAGTATAATTCAACTCTGCCATATAATAAGTCTAAGTTACTTCTCATGTTTCATTCAGAAATATAAGCCAACTTAGTTCAACTCTATCATATGCAAGTATAATTCAACTCTGCCGTATAATAAGTCTAAGTTATTCGTCATGTTTCATTCAGAAACATCGCCAACTTAGTTCAACTCTATTATATGCAAGTATAATTCAACTCTGCCATATAACAAGTCTAAGTTACTCATCATGTTTCATTCAGAAATATCGCCAACTTAGTTAACTCTATCATATGCAAGTATAATTCAACTCTGCCATTTAATAAGTCTAAGTTATTCATCATGTTTCATTCATAAATATTGCCAACTTAGTTCAACTCTATCATATGCAAGTATAATTCAACTCTGCCATATAATAAGTCTAAGTTAGTCATCATGTTTCATTCAAAAACATTGTCAACTTAGTTCAACTCTATTATATGCAAGTATAATTCAACTCTACCATATAATAAGTCTAAGTTACTCATCATGTTTCATTTAGAAACAGCGTCAACTTAGTTCAACTCTATCATATGCAAGTATAATTCAACTCTACCATATAATAAGTCTAACTTATTCATCATGTTTCATTCAGAAACATCGCCAACTTAGTTCAACTCTATCATATGCAAGTATAATTCAACTCTGTCATATAATAAGTCTAAGTTATTCGTCATGTTTCATTCAGAAACATTGTCAACTTAGTTCAACTCTATTATATGCAAGTATAATTCAACTCTGCCATATAATAAGTCTAAGTTGCTCATCATGTTTCATTTAGAAACATCGCCAACTTAGTTCAACTCTATAATATGCAAGTATAATTCAACTCTGCCATATAATAAGTCTAAGTTATTCGTCATGTTTCATTCAGAACATCGCCAACTTAGTTCAACTCTATCATATGCAAGTATAATTCAACTCTGTCATATAATAAGTCTAAGTTACTCGTCATGTTCACCATGAGAACATCGCCATAAGACATTTCAGTCTTATTGCACAATCATGGATTCTAACAACATTTTCACGCTTTTTTACATAGGCTTCGGCATCCTTTTGCATATAGGTTCACCAGAATCCCTATGATATAGCTCTGTGGGCAAGGGATCTGCCCTCTATATGGATCTCGTGTAAAAAGTCTTTATCTTGGGAAAGATGTACACATCGCAATAGAGGTCGATAAAAGTCATACATGCAGATGATTTTACGCCATATGAGAACTTGACCGACTTCAGTCTGATCTTGTGTACTTCTCTTTTGTCTTCTGGGATCTAGGATTTGCTGATTTAGGCTGAGCTCTTGTCTCCTTAGACCTAGGCGAAAATCTAGTCTTCTAGGATCTGGGATCCGAGATCTGGAATCCGGGATCTGCTCACTTAGGCTGAGCTCTTGTCTTCTCGGACCTAATTATCTAGGCTGAGATCTTGTTTTCTAGGATCTAGGATCTGGAATCCGGGATCTGCTCACTTAGGCTGAGCTCTTGTCTTCTCAGACTTACTCATCTAGACTGAGATCTTGTCTTCTAGGATCTAGGATCCGGGATCTGGAATCCGGGATCTGCTCACTTAGGCTGAGCTCTTGTCTTCTCGAACCTAGTCATCTAAGCCAAGATTTTGTCTTCTAGGATCTGGGATCTAGGATCTGGAATTCGGGATCTGTTTACTTAGGCTGAGCTCTTGTCTTCTCGGACCTACTCATCTAGGCTGAGATCTTGTTTTCTGGGATCTGGAATCTAGGATCTGGAATCCGAGATCTGCTCATTTAGGCTGAGTTCTTGTCTTCTCAGACCTAATCATCTAGGCCCATATCTTGTCTTCTAGGATCTGGGATCCGGGATCTGCTCACTTAGGCTGAACTCTTGCCTTCTCGGACCTAATCATCTAGGCCGAGATCTTATCTTTTGAGATCCGGGATCTGTTTACTTGGGCTGATCCTTCTATACTTGAAAGTCATCTCCTTGGGACCGCTCATGCCCCCTGTCTTTGCATCCCATACGGAAGGGTCTTCATTCGATTAATGTCGACATATTCTCCATCTTCACTAAACTAGTCATTGCCGACATATTGATCTTGCGATGATGGCCATCTATTCTAACTAAGTTCCCACGGCGTCAAATTACGGTGTTGATTTGACCACACAACCAAAGCGGGATACTTAGTGGAGAGCACCGGCGAGAATAGATTAAGCGAACACACGCCAACAAGAATATGAGAATCTTGCGGTGGTTCATCTACCTAGGAGCACTCAGCGATCAAGTCGATAATCTTATCTCTTTCGGATATCAATACAAGTACTTAAACTTCAACAATGAAAGTATAAAAGCATCTCAAATAAAGCATACCTTAGACCCACGAGGGTGCCTTACTTTTATAATGATCTGTCCAACTTCCCCTAGAAGTCTTACTTTATGGGACTCATCGCTTTACAAGGATAACATTTATCACAACTCACACTATTGATTAAGATGAACTCCTTAAGAGCCCCATCTTTATCCAAATAGGTAACTTGATGTCATCTAGGACTCTAGTCCTCTATCCAAATATCTCAATTCTGTATTATCGCACCATATCTCGGCACCATAGTCTACCCACGTAGCACTTGACTAACAACCTCGACCATGTGGACTACTTAAAAATATGTCCTCACAAAACTAATTCCATTTAATCTAATAACAATAAAAAATAGAATTCCATAACTAATGATTAGCTAAAGAAACTCAAAATTACACAGTAATCAATGATTAGCCAAAGGAAATCCCAAAGAAAAAAAAAACAAAAAAAAATTTGAAGCTGATAAATATTTATGACAGTTGCCCAAATTTTTGTTTACTATTTCTCTCGCTTTATCACCAACCAAACAAGACATAAGGTTTTTGGTAAAAACTACTAATTTATGGACCGATAAATATGTAAACCAATTCAAAAAAAGCCTTAACTCAAAATTGAAACAAACAAAAAATAAATATTATATAGATTTTGTCCCGTTAATTTTATCTCTAATGACATGGCCCATCTTATGTGACAGGTCCATACTCTCATATTGCTCAATTTCATTTTTAGACTTTATTTATTTTTAAATTTGAAAAAAAATAAAGCCAAAACAAATATGAACTAATTTAAAAATTAAAATTAAACAAAGTGGTGATGATAATGTGGACTAATTTAAAAAAAACAAATATGAAATCAAACTATAGCATAATGTAGACTAATTAAAATCAAACATGAAATTAAGATCAACACTTTAATAGGACCTAACCCACGACCATTCACAAATTTAACTATATGTGATGAAACCATCTAATTTACTGGCAACAGAGTAGTTCATGAGTTGACTTGCACTAGTTTTTAAAAATTAATGAGATTCACTTTTATGATCGTGCTTATCTACACTTCTGGAAATTACATTAAATAAATAAATAAATAAAATCAATACTAAAAACCCAGATATTATCAAAATAACAACAAAACTCAAATCAAAATGCAAATCACCAAACTGGTTCAGTTTATGATAATGGTGCCTACATACATCCAACAACAAAAATTCGTGTGTGTATATATATGTACATTAATTCAACATGCAAACCATTGAACCATTGAGTAACAAAAAGTCTGAACGCTTTCATTTGGTTCGGTTTCTAGGTTTATTAAGTCCCAATAAACCCAAATCATATCACTTTTAAAGTTCAGAACATTGAACCATTGAGCAACAAAAACTCTTTGAAAAAACAGAGCATGGTCTACGATAGAAAGAAAAAAAAAATGCCTTAAACAAAAAAGATGCTCTGAAAAAAAATGTTCAATTTCTGGGTTTATTAAGCCCCAATAAACCCATTTTATCAGTTAAAGATCAAACCCATTGTAAACCCAACAAGATCAAAATGTACAAGAAACCAACCTAAAAAGATCAAACCTTACAGGAAACCAACCTTACAATTGAGCAGCTGGAGTGGTCGGAGTGATGACCGAGTTGTCGGAGTGAGGTCTGATAAAGCCAGAGAGAAATGGTTAGGCGAGATATGAAAGGCAAAAAGTTAAGAGAGGGCAAAAAAATGTTTAAGCAGAGAGAGAGAGGAAAGGAAAGGAGTTGGACGAGTAAAGGGGACGGAAAATCATTTGTGATGCTTAGGGAGAGGAGTGTTTGGCAAGAATCATCCTTTAATCTAAACCAGTGATATATATTTAAGATTCATCTCAACTATTGAAACCAAATATATCTATGATATATTTTAGACATTTTCAAAAACTTTCTTGCCATATTATATAGATATTTTTTTAATTATAAATAACATTTTTAGTTTTAATTATTAAATTTTTGACTATGTTGTGGATCTAATAAAGTTGGGAGTGGAGATTATGGTATTGTTTGGGATGTAGCTTTTTGTAATTTTTAGCTAAATTAGTCGAAAGATAAAATAAGTTAAAAAGTTAATAAAATAAAATAAAATGTTACATTAATTATAATTATTTTTTTTTATAAAAATTAAAAAAAGTCAAACTAAATAATTTTTTTAATTAGAGCTAAAATAATATTTTAAAAAAAAAAGTCAACCAAACTTTCCAACGAAGCCTTAAAATTTACGAGTTTGAGTGAGTGTGAGGGAGAGTTTCACAAGAATAGAGTCTAGAGTGAGAGCAAGCGGCAAAGATTGAATGAAGTTGGATAAGAGGCCCCCGACCCCGACCCATACTCTACGCTACAGGTGGCCATCGCTACCCATTGGTGACCTCACCACTTACCTATGTTTGTATTTTGACTGGTAATAGTAATTTTCCCAGAAATTGTATTGTACAACGGCGAGACGATATTTATGAGCCACCGCGTTTTCTCTCTCCTCCGACGGCGTTTACTAGTCTCTGTCAGTCTTACACGACTCTCTCTCCCTCTCTCCTCAACCATTTCGTCTCCAAACTGGGTCCCCCTTCTCGTCCTCTGGATCTAGTCATATTCTGTAAATTTTCTCACAAATTTACAGCTTTCACAGAAAATCATTTCGAATCTTCTCAACTTCGCTGCTTTCTCCGATCAAATTGCTAGGTACGGACTTGGATGGGTCGAGCTCTCAATGTATCGCATACCTCGATTCTTCACTCATAGCGAGAAGCAAAAGAGCATGGACTGGAAGAAGAATAAGAAGAAGAGTCGTCCCAAGCTCGAGCGTCGATTCGCGAACAAGAACATAGACTACGAACCCTCGTCATCGTCGTCGTCGTCGTCGTCGTCGTCGCCGGCGTCGGAGGATTCGCCGGCTACTCGAACTCGATCGCTTGATTTGTCGCCTTTAGGACACGTAACTAGCTTCAGAGTTCAAGGTAATGACGGCGAATTCGAATTGATTTGCAAGAGTCTAGGGCTCAGCGGGCCCGAAGATTTCGCGATTCCAGCGGCGGCGTGGGAGGCGAGGAAGCTCCGCTTATCTTCATCTGATCTTCATCCAATTTCGGGATTTCGGGATCTGGAAAGCCCTAGGGCTGATCCGAAAGTTGATAATGATAGTGGGGCTAATGAATTGTCTAATGGATTTGCAGATAGCGTTAGGGTTAATGATGAATCTGTTGATGTTTGTGAATTGTCTGATAAATTTGGAGACAGTGTTAGGGTTTGTGAATTGTCAGATAAATTTGGAGACAGTGTTAGGGTTAGTGAAGTTATGGATAATCCGATTACTGCTAAGGCTTCTCGGAGTTGCGGAGGTGGAATTAAGGGTGTTCGCCCACCTGTTCTTGCTCCGCCGCCGTCAATTTCGTTGCCACGTATGGACAATGTTCTTGCTCCGCCGCCGTCAATTTCGTTGCCACGTATGGACAATTCGTGCTCAACTTGGGATATTTTGAAGTCTTTTGCTCCGGATTTTAATATTGATTTGTCTTCTGCAAGAGAGTACAGTTCTTCTGACGATGATGAAGAAGAGATAGTTGAGCAAAAGAGATTAAATGGGGTTATGTTGGGAGAGAGACGAGAGACTGCTGTTCATTCTAAGTCAAGTTCGTTTACGACCACGAATGATGATGATTGTTGGAGTCTCACGACGGAGGGCATGTCGAACATTTCGCCAAATGATAGATTGTCGAACATTTCACCAAATGATAGATTTAG